>CAWUFW010007332.1:600000-1022487 GCA_963921515.1 Calotriton arnoldi | reverse complement strand
TTTCCTGCAACATTCAGCACGCCATTCGCGCTTTCACTTTCCAAGCAGCCCGGTACAATGGCGGCCGCTTCTTTGAAGTGAAATAGGTCTCGCATTTACAACAGTTTGAGCTATTGGCATTGCAAATGACAATGCCGTTTATTTATGTGTTAATTATCAAAACAGATACATAAAAGGCATTGTCATTTACAATGCCAATAGCTTAACCTCTCGCAAATGCAAGACATATTGCATTGCAAATGCTTGTTCTACTTACCTTTCAGATCTCATTAACCCCATGAATCCCTCTGGATTCTGCCTCTTTTCGCATTCTGGTCTCTGGGAATCTGATCTCAGGTGGTGATTCCTCCAGTGTTTCTAGCTTCCCTTTACTATCTGCAGTCAGGGCATGTTTTAGCTGCAAATATTTAAACAGTAGTGCAGTTCATATTTAGTTTGTAATTTCTTAAACAGCGTGATACCGTCCTCTGAGTATATATCACCTAGTGCAGATATCCTGATGGAGTCTCATGCCATGAATTCCATATGGGGGGTAGCTTTTAGTTTAGTACCCACCCATAGTTGTGTTCTGAGTCTCAGTTTTCATGTCCAGCCAATTTCCGTAAACAGCAGTGTCCAGAGTTTCACTGTCAGGTCCGTAGCTGAGGCCATTTGATGACCAGCCATTGTACAAAACAGGCAGGATCCCCTTTTACCCAGCACATGCCTAATTACTCTAAAAGTTAGATCATTCTGTGACAGCCTTGTGGCTTAGTGGACCATTGTGCCCACTGTAGGGGCCTGTGATTGATCTCATGGTCACAGGTTCAAATCCCGGCAGGTCCACTCAGCCTTTCATCCTTCTGAGGTTGATAAAATGAGTACCATCGAGTTGGATAACAATAAATATCTGTTATTCAGAGCCAAGATACCCATTGGTGAATGTGGCCTTTACAAATACATGTTATGTTACGTGAATGCTCATTAGTTTATTAACACAAGCTTCACAGGCTCATAATACTTTCTTATTAGGAAACGGGGGGTAACAAAGGGACCTGCAGTCCCTACGGCGCGGAGGGGGAGGGTGCATAAAGCACTCTATCAGACCCCAAACCTTTAAGGCGGACCCCATTCAGTCAAATGCCAAGGAATATCTGTAAGATATGGGAGACTCGAGGGCGCCTCATCACATTCTGCGGGGGGGGATCATTTTAAGTTAAACCACTGTTATTATTCCTCCTCCTATGTGGATTTCTGAGGTGTACTCAGCACTATTCTAGGTGTGCACCTTTCCATTGTAATGATCTTAAGAGGCCATCCAGCCTTCTGAATACATTTTCTGATTTAGTATATTGTGTATTCTGAAATAGATAAAAGTATTTTGGCAAAACAACCATTTTAATTAGTTGCTCTCTCCATTAAAGATAATGGTAACTTCCTCCAGTGGGAGACTCCAGTGCCCCATCCATTTCTTGCAGCTACAACGTCAGGTTGACTGACCCAAAAACCTCACAGTGCATTACAGTCCACAACCGTAGGCAGTTAAAATATTTATTTTCTAACCTAAGCTGCAAGGGTAGTTTCGTCTATGGTGCCCATAGTCTAGGGGGATACAGAAGAGACTTTAACCAGTTTATACAGAAGCCAGAGTATGTCACATATATTTTGGGCTATGAATCACAATCTTTGGAGGAAATGCATGGGATCCTCCAAATACAGCAATATGCTATCTAGCAATATTCACTTGTCCCATTCTGCACACCAGTTCCACCATATAACCTACGTTTCATTTTGCATCCATTTTGCTAGTGGTTCAGTCACTCAGGCAAATAGTATAGTTGATAGCATATACCTTGTCTAGTTCCCTTACAAACAGGAAGCACTTTCGATTTTGTGTCTTTCATTCATGCTGGAGCTTGTGGCTCGATATGTAAAAGTTGCGTCTGGAAGAGAAAGTAGGGGCCAAAGTGCATGTACTATATGGTGTATAACATGAAGGGACATTCAACAGAACCAAAGGCTTTGTCCACATCTAGCCATCATTCCCTGACTCTTTCAGTTAGTGACAAAGTGTTATACAATCAACACTGATTAAGTCTGGTGGAACCAATGGGCACAAACCCAGATTAAGCCATCAATGCCCAACTCTCAGAGTTCGTCGAAACGAACAACATCCTGGACCTCTCCCAATTGGGTTTCAGAAGCAACCACAGCACTTAGACCACTCTCCTCACCGCTACAGACGACATCTGCACCCTCCTCGACCGAGGCGAAACTGCAGCCCTCATCCTCCTGGACCTCTCTGCGGCTTTCAACACCGTCTCCCACCACACCCTCTGTGCAAGGCTCCACAACATTGGCATCCGCGACAAAGCCCTAAAATCGATCCACTCCTTCCTCATCAGCCGAACGCAGAGAGTCAGACTTCCACCGTTCAATTCAGAACCCACAGAGATCAGCGGCGGAGTGCCTCAGGAATCCTCCCTGAGCCCCACCCTCTTCAACATCTACATGGCCCCACTTGTAGCCATTGTCAGAAGCCACGGACTCAACATCGTCTCCTACGCCGACGACACCCAGTTGATTCTCTCCCTCACAGACTAACACACAGCCACCAAGAGGAACTTCCACGACGGGATGAAGGCAGTCACCACCTGGATGAAGGACAGCTGCCTCAAGCTTAACTCAGAAAAGACCAAAGTTCCCATCCTGGGATCCTCCCCCCTCTGCCTGGGACGACTCTTGGTGGCCCGCAGTGCTCGGAATCCCTCCCACTCCCACGGACCACGCACAAAACCTCGGCCTCATTCTGGACACCTCGCTCTCAATGAACTGCAAATTCAACGCCATCTCGTCTTCCTGCTTTCACACTCTAAGCCTCCTTCATAAGAACTTCAAGTGGATCCCCACCGAGTCCAGGAAAATGGTCACCCATGCACTCGTTAGCAGCAGACTCTACTACGGCAACGCACTCTATGCCGGCACCACTCAGAAACTCCTAAAAAACTGCAGACTGTCCAGAGTGCCTCAGCCAGACTCTTCCTGAACATCCCACGCTGCAACCACATCACCGGCCACCTGAGAGACCTTCACTGGCTACCTGTCAACAAGAGAATCACCTTCAAGCTTCTCACACATACCTACAAAGCCCTCCACAACACCGGACCTGCGTACCTCAACCACTGCCTCTCCTTTTACACTCCCACCAGACATCTCTGCTCTGCCCAACTGGCCCTGGTCACTGTTCCACGGTTCCGCAAGACCACGGCTGAAGGAAGATCCTTCTCCTACCTCACTGCAAAGACCTGGAACTCTCTGCTCTGCACCTCAGGCAGTCTCCATCGCTGCCGCAATTCAGGAAGGACCTCAAGACCTGGCTCTTCGAATGAACCGCAGACCCAGCACCCAAGCACCTTGAGACCCTCTACCGATTTAAATACATTCTTTGACATTGTGGTGCCTGATGATTTATGGGCTGAATGTAAAACAGCGGTTCAATGGCTGAAAGAGGAACCACCTAGAGAGAAAGGGACAAATGCACCATCACCTTTAGTAATGAAAAAATATGAAGCGGTTGTTACCTTTTTGAAAGGCAGAGTACCCCCAAAGATATGGGTCAGCTAAAAACTGAAAGAACTACACAAGAGCCGAAAGAGACAGTTCATGAGTATTATTAGAGATTATTGCAGGTGTTTCAGCAGCACAGTGGACGTGAGTATCCTGAGGAGAGGGACATGGGAATTTTTGTATCCCAATTTGTTTTAGGACTAAAGTCTGAGATTTGTGCACACATAACACAAAGTGTGATCTGTTGGCAAAATAAATCTCTTTACGAGATCCTGCGATACCCAAAATATTGTAGTGATGAATTGGATATTAAACAGAAAAAGATTAAAGAGAAGTTCATGTTGGCACAGGCTAGCCTAGCTCATAATGGATTTCAGAATCCTCCTTTTGTAGGAAATCAGGGAAACATGCAAACCGTTGGTATTTTACCACCTGGGTTTCTGGGAAACCAAGGAGGAATGAATGTGTCACGGGGTAGAGGTGTTCCTGTAGGTACTGCATCGCGATCAGGCGTGGCGGCTATGAAAAACATTACTGCTTGTCACATCTGCCATAGAATTGGACATTGGAAGTGAGAATATCGATTTCATCCTGAAAATGCTGGAGAAAATATCCAAAAACCACAAGGGGTGCAAGTTCCAAAAATGCTTAGGCAACAGATGCAAATGCCAGTGCAGGGACACGTCCAAATGATAACTCCTGTGCCTACACAGATGGTGAATCCTAGAGTAAACTTAAACCAAATGTCAAAAAATAAATACAAACCCATTTCAAAATGCCATGCCACAATTTCAAAATCTGATGCCACAGTTTCAGAATGCTGCACAGCAATTGCAAAATCCAAGCAAGAACTCATTGCAACAATTCCCTTTATTTGAAACCGATGACTCCGGTTCTGATAATTCCCAATGAAGGTGCCTGAGAGGGGAGGAAGATTGCGTACTTGGCGCAGTCTTAGAGGTAGACCAAAGTGGCCCATATGTAGATGCTGAGGTTTATGGCCACCCCGTATCGTTTCTCATCAATACAAGAGCTACCCATTCTACTTTGAGAATAGTGGAACTCCAAGACCTACCTCTCTCGGGGAAAACTATCCAAGTAGTGGGAGTTGCAAATAAGCAGATACTGAATTCAGTTTCAGAGACTTTCCAAGTAAAAATGGGTAAGTTTAGAGAAAAGTACCAATTTGTTGTGTGCAACACCAGTCCTGTGAATTTGTTGAGGAGAGATCTCCGGTGCAAATTAAATTACACCATTTATTGCACACCGGATGGTGTTGTGTTTCAAACACACAGTGAGGATGCTGATTTTAAATTAGTTAAACAGCACGCCGAAGTAGGATGTTCTCCTCATTGATCCTTGATGCATTACCTGAGGAGTTGAGAGAAAACGTGAATGCAGAGGTATGGGATTTCACAGGAAAAGATATCGGACTTATCAAAGGTGTAGAACCGGTCCAAGTAAATGTGAAGCCAAATGCTATCTATCCCAGAATGTCACCATATCACTGGACCCCAGAGACCATTGCAGGAATAAAACCAGTGATAGAGGATATGTTACAGAAATGGATTTTGAGGGAAATAACTGGGAGTCCATGTAATTCACCAAATATGGGTTTACAGAAGCCCAGTTGTAAATACAGAAAAGTTCAGGATTTGAGAAAGGTGAATGAGATAGTGTTGCCCTCTTGTCCCATGGTACTAAATCCTGTCACTGTATTGTTTCAAATACCATGTACTGCAGAATGGTTTACCATCATTAATTTATGCCAAGCTTTCTTCTCAGTGCCCTTGCATGAAGAAAGCCAGTACATTTTTCCTTTGTGTTCCAACAGAAGGTATTAACATGGTGGTGTGTCCCATAAGGGTATACAGAGAGTCAATCCATTTTTAATCAGATCCTATAAAGAAATCTACAAATCCTACAGATGCCCTGTAAGTCTTCCCTTGTTCAGTATATAAAATGATCTGCTTGTGGCTTCAGACACACATGATGCATGTAAATATGACACCGTTGCGCTCCTGAATCACATGGCTAAAAATGGACACAAAATTTCTCCAGGTAAACTGCAGTACTGTCAAAAAGAATTTCAATATCTGAGACACATTATTGGGAAGGGAGCTAGGAAGGTGTCACCAGAAAGGGTGGAAGCCATCTTACAAATAAATCTGCCGCAAACTCAAAAGAAAGGCAGAATGTTCTTAGGAATGTTTGGCTACTGTAGGCAGTGGATACCAAACCTTTCCTTAATAGCAAAGCCTCTACTGAAGTTGACGCACAGAGATGTATCAGATCCTATTCTATGGGACAACAAATGTACAAAAGCATTCCTGGAACTGAAAGAGAAATTGTATCATGCCCCAGCACTAGGAATACCTGATTATTTTGCAGTGAGAAAGAAGGGTGCACTTTCTCCATTTTGACACAAATGCATGGAGGAGCTCAAAAGCCTACAGCTTATTTTTTCCATTTCACTTGATCCTGGAGCAGCAGGTCTTCCCGGTTGCCTAAAATCGGTAGCCGCAGTAAGTACTAGTTTGGAAAAGAGCGAGAACATAGTGATGGGATACTCTTTAACTGTTATGGTCCCACACTCTGTGGAGCTATTGATGAGGTGAACTAAAACCCAACACGACTCATAACCGATTCACCCGTTATGAGCAGACTATTTTGTCTGCGGAAAATATCACATTAAAATGTTGTACAAATTTAAACCCTTCCACATTACTGACTGTAAAAGAAATTGATGATAAATGTGATGAATATGACCATGATTGCCCGGATGTCATGGAACTATGCACCAAACCCTGTCCCGATATTAAGGATGAACCAGTAATTGAGCCCGACCATGTGTTATTTGTGGAGGGTTCATGCTTTAGAGGAAACGATGGCACACCAAGAGCAGGATATGCTGTGTGCACTATAAATGATGTTATAGAAGCATCATGGCTTCAAACAGTGTTTTTCGCACAAGTTGCTGAATTAATTGCCCTTATCATAGCCTGCTGTTTAACTGCAAAAATGAGAGTCTACATATTTACTGACAGCCAATATAGGTTCGGTGTGTTTCATGATTTTGGGCAACCATGGTCACAGCGTAGTTTTCTTACTTCCTCAGGAACCCCAATATGGAATCGAATCCATGTCAAGAACCTATTGGAGGCATTGCAGTTGCCAGAAGAAATTGCAGTTGTTAAATGTCCAGGTCAACAAAATGGAAGCTGATACGTTGCCATGGGCAACCGATATGTTCCCTCAGTAGCAAGATATTATGCACTGTTGGCTGGCTTGTATTTTAATGGAGCTTTCATATATGAGTCTAAAGAAGGCAGTTCTTTTGCCATGTTGATGAAAGTCACTGACACATGGGATGGATTGAAACGAGTACAGGAAAATGTGTCAGAGGCAGATCAGAATGGATGGGTAAGAGGAGGATGTGAGAAAGATGCCAATGACATTTGGATGTCAGCTGACGGAGGGCCACTGTTGCCTGATAGCTTGTTCTTTCCAGTGAGACGATATTATCAAGGGTATACACATTTGGGGAGAGATGCCATGGTGAGACTATTCAGACAGATTTGGTAGAACCGCAGGTTCAAGATGTTTGCAGATGAGATCTGTCACAGGTGTGTAATATGTCAGCAACTAAATGCAGGGAAAAGAACACATGTCACCTTGACACACATAGGGAGATCAGGTGGTCCTTTCAACAAAACGCAGATGGATTTTATAAAGATGCCTGTACACAACGGGTGAGAAATTTCCTGGTGATTGTTTGTATTTTATCGAGATGGATGGAAGCCTACCCGACAAGACGAAACAACAGTCTGGCTGTAGCAAAGGTGTTGTTATGAGAACTTATCCCTAGGTACGGCATACCGATTTCTCTTGAGTCACATAGAGGAACACATTTCAACAAAGAAGTAATGCAAATGATTTGTACAGCCTTACAGATTGAGCAAAGATTACATTGCAGTTACAGACCAGAAGCATCAGGTATCATGGAACGAATGAATGATACCATCAAGTCCAAATTGGCAACGGTGTGTGCTTCTACTTCCCCAAAGTTGCCAGATGATTTACCTTTGGTGTTAATGAACATTCGATGTACCCCAGACAGGAAAACAGGACTATCACCGCATGAGATCCTGTTGGGCAGGGCAATGAGATTACCAGCTATACTGGCAAATGCCCTTGTGAATATTACAGCCGACTTAATCTTAGATTAATGCAAAGAATTGGCTAAGGTGGTTTGTTCTGTGTCTAATCAGGTATCAGCGGCCACAGCAGATTTCTACCAAGAAACGTGCCTGGACCTCAGTCCCAGGGAGCGGGCCATCATCAAGAAGCACTTCCAGAAGACTTGCCTTGAACCCAGATGGAAAGGACCCTTCCAAGTAAACTTGATTACGAACCCTGCTGTTAAATGTGCTGGAGTTGCAAACTGGATTCATGCCTCACACACTAAAAGAGTGAGCAATCCAGAAGTACCTTTGGTCTTCGATACAGAAAGAAGAGCATTGGTGGCCACACTGCCAGAAGAGAGACCACCAAGACCAGCAGCCCCAGTGCTAATCTAGCCACAAGAAGAGGATAGGGATGACAATCAGAAAGAGAGAAGACAAGTGCCTGAAATTGCACAAAGTGATATTGAGATCTCTAACAAACTTGAAGCAGAGATCGAAGCCCAAATTGAAAGTACTCAAGGAGTGGTACGAGGAGATCTAATTGACCCAAGAGAAGGAAGAAGTACTGGAGTGAGGAGAACAAATCGACAAGCAGAATGGCCAACGAGTTATGAAAACAATAACCCAAGAAGAAGTATTTCATTAGCTCGGATTCCAGAGATCATACCTGAAGAAGACGAAACAGACAGCAAAAGTAGTTTAGATCTAAATCAACAAGTAATACAGAGATCCAAAGAGAACGAGTACCTTGTCACAGATGCTCTGCACCTGAATGGTCCTGTTATCTAAACACTGCTCTGAACGTTACACTAGAAGACGTGTGCAACTTGAATTCTGAATTATTAGAGCCACCCTGAAAGCCAAAAGACATTGCAAACAAATTTGAATAAGTTGAAGCAAAAGAAGCTGGAAAGACAGTAAGAAAAAGACTCTGAATGAAAACTGATAGGTTTATTATTTTAGTTATTTGTTTTACAGAAGACTAACCCAGGCTCGAGATAAAACTACAGAAGAGTTAGGGATAACACTTTAGAAGAACACAGTGTAGGTTTGAGTGTCTATTTAGAAAACTGAACTACAAAGAAAAGGAAAAAAAAGAATACTAACTGTATTGGTGAAGCCAGTCACTAAAACCACTGATTAAGATTGTTTGACTCATAAAGAAATGTGTTGCATTAGAAAGAAGTGCAAGTGTATCATGGGATCGTTTTTTGTAATAACAGTAATAAGGATCGCTATAGTACTAAAAGGGTTTTATTTAACACCTGAGACAGACTTGAAGCAAAGAACCTAACTAATATACACACACCTAACCTTAGAGGAAATTCTCTTAGTTATGCCTTTGTAAGCTATAAAAAGGATGAATATTCTACTTACGTTTATTCTAGATTAGTTCAAGAATACACTAATGCTATGGATGCGAAGGACTGCTATGTCTGTGCACATTTACCCACTGCTGTTTCTGAAGAGTTTATGTACTATCACTTACCTTTGTCTTATGCTGTTTCCTGTAGTTTTTTACTATCATTAGTTTTTAGACGAGGACATTTTGAATACTTTTACTCTAATCATGTAGGTGTCATTGTAAACAATTAAAAGATTAGGAAATCAGTAGTTGACAAAATAGCGACCAGCACATCTGGAGCCTTGCTTGTGATTAACACAGAGTTAGTTGCTATAAAGTCTATGGTTTTGCAGGACTGTCTTGCTTTAGACATACTACTTGGAGAGAAGGGAGAAGTTTGCCGGATGTTGAAATTAACTCACTGCTGTTCATACATACATGACGAAAGCTAAGAAACAGAAAGTTAGAACCCGAATTACATGAACTGGAAACACCAAGTTTGTATGAAAAGTTTGAGAAAGGATTAAGCACCATTGGAAATTGGTTTTCAGCAGCAGGGAAACGTATATTGAAAGCTATATTAATGTCAATAGTAATAGTGTGACTTTGTCTAATATTTCTTTATGCTCTATTACTGAGTTGTAAATATTTTTTATGCAGAAGACAGAAAAATCTCCAGAAGAAATTATATGAAAGGTATATGGGAATGCATTGTATTATGAATGATGACTACATGAAATCTTAAAAATTTAGGGGGATAAAAAAGTGCATTCTGAAACAAATTCACAAGTGAAACCTTATTGACCGGTGGTTTAAAAATTATCAGAAAAGGGGGACTGTTAAAGTCTATATTTTTCATAAACTTTGCCTTGGTTAACAATGAAGAAAATGTTCCTGACATTAGAGAACGCGTTTAACTTTATCGTATCCGTAGAAAAGAAAACGGTAAAAACAGAAAATGATTCTTTTGAATGTGATAAATAAATCATGTAGCTTTTACCATAGGAGAAGATGCTTTCTTGAAAGTGTAAAACTACAAGTGCAACTTAAATAAGTAGCAGGCACTCATATGTAATGTGCTTCTATGACTAGGCCTGAAAAATAATTTGTCGACTTCTGGTTGACATTAAAGTAAAATGCCTCTTAGAAACTGCTGATCTAATTCTCTAACTGTAAAATTGTTTATCACTTTAAAATGTGCTGCTCTAAGAGAAATGTATTTCTCTGATTCCTCACACCATATGATATCCTCATTTCACTAAACAATGTATTCTGCTATATTTTATAATGAATAGAGTATTTGCAGTGTTTAACTTTCTGAAGATATTGGTTTGCATGGTCTCATGAAAACCTACTGATAGAAATGTTTCATTGTTTTAGACTAGCCCTTTGTCCACTCAATGGGATACTGACAACAGCAAACAGAATAGGCTTGCAAAGGTTTTCATGAGAACCTTTCCTCATGTGTCTAGTGCAAGACATTTTTGAATTTTTTAGATAACTGCTCACCGGCGTGAATATTTACAATGGGAAATGGGAGGAGAAACGAAAGATCATCGGAAGACCCGTTTCCATTGGATGAACCATGCTGAATGTTGCAAATGCTTTATGTTTTATATATGCATGTTCCTAGTTAGAGAGGATTAATGCCATTCTTTCTATTCCATACCACCTTACTCTTGATGCTTTATGCTTTGTTTTTCCCTTATGCTTGCCCAGATTGCTGTGTGCTACTGCTAACAGTGATTTCCTATTATCCTGATATTTTTGCGGAGAGACTTTTTCCTACAGTTGTTCATAGCTACTGCTGTGATTACTTCTCTTTGATTTAATTAACAGTTGCTACTGCAACTTGTTAGGTAACTCGGCTGAGTTTCTTGATCTACTCTTTATGGGGAGTTTGATCTTTAACTAACCAAATGCTCAAGAATCTTGCTCTTTTACGTAGCAAACAATTTATGGGTTCTTATTTAGGTTTGGACTGTAAGATAAGGATTATTTCCTATATGGAACACGCTGTCTATTTTATGCCAATTCTAATGAAGCCTTTTCTCGAGATTTCTGTAAATTGACTAATCTGAATAAAAACGACAAAAACAATACTGATCCCTTAATGAGAAATAAAGCTTTACGGGCCACATGTACGACACGTTTAGCAGTCGCAAATGGAGAATCAGGTCGTTTGCGACTGTTAAAGAGTAATTTGGCATGTACTAACCCTATTTTGCGAGTCAGTAACCTATTACCGACTCGCAAAATAGGGTTTGTGAGGCGTTATTAGGAAGGGGCATTTCAAGGGTGTTCCTTCTTAATAGCGAGTAGCAGGGGCATGTATGACTATTTTGCGATTGGAAAGCGGTTGCAAAACATTCATATTTTGCTACCTCCATGAAAGAGGTGATAACCCATTTGCAAACAGGAAGGGGTCCCCAAGGGACCCTTTCCCCCTTGTGAATGTGGGCGCCAACATTTCTTAAGAGCAGGCAGTGGTCCCACGGACCAAGGCCTACTCTTAAAAAATGAAAAGATGGCGTTTTCTTTTCTTTTTTAAATGCATTCAGTTTTCCTTTAAGGAAAATGGGCTGCATTTCAATTGAAAAAAATGCTTTATTTAAAAAGCAATCACAGACATGGTGGTCTGCTGACCCCAGTAGGCCACCATCTCTGTGATTGCAGGCCATTCCCAATCGGTCACAAATTGCGACATCCCTCATGAATATTGATGAGGCAGGTCAATTGCGACCCCATTGGGAATGGCAAACAGCGTCTGGGACACTGTTGCACATTGCATTTTGCGAGTTACTAATTGTGATTCTTACAAAGTCACAATTAGGAACTCGCAAAATGTTTCGGTTTCAGAAGTGGCCCTAAAACTATTCCAAACCTCTCATCTTTGACTGAATATTACGTTTCTGAAAGTTGATGATTATATTTGAAATGCAATTTGGTACAGCTCCATTCTCCCATGGTGGGCAGGATCCTTTGGCCTGAAGACGGACGAGCGCCAAGGATAGGAGGCTTTTGTTGTAAGTGCTCCGGGTCTGCACTGATCATCAAATTGCGCTCCCAGAATTTGGGTGCTAACATATACAATAAATAGAAGTAGGATGTTTATTGATTCTAGGCAAGACCGAGATGTAATAATAGATGGGATAGTTCTAAAAAGTCACTAAAGCTTTTACAGCCTGATTATGAGCCTGGTTGTTACCATTACCTACATTCCTTTCTGTCATTTTTTGAGGTGGGCCCAGGTTCTTGGGCACTAGCTGTAAGAAATAGTTTTTGATGGTAACATACCCCTGCTAATAATCATACATAACTCCTGTGATCGCGCTATGATCTATCGGAAGGACAGTGGCCTGGAAGAATAAAAGCTGCGACAAGTAAGCACACTGGAGACTTTAATAGGCGCAAATTGGAGCAGCTGTTCATCATATCCACTGGACCTAAGAAAACACGCAGCAAAGATACTCTGAGAACTCTGCAAGGTATTGGGTCTGACAGTGAGCCTCAGAAGTAGCGGCAAATTAAAATCTATAGATGGCCATGTGGGAGAGGTCTGCTCTTGCCTACGCAGAAATGGGTAAAAGACTGAACCGCTCTATATGGTTTCTAGTTATTGGATTGTAGTACCCACTGAAAGTGCAGCATGTAAATGAAGTGATCCTAGAATGGGCGCCCAATCAAGATCCATGCAGGCTCTGAAGAAATTTGTAGCATGTATGACTTTAAAGAGCAGCTGCCTATTGAGTTGTAGAATTGACTCTGAAACTGTGGTCATTTTTTAAAGGCCTGTAGGAATCAGTGACTCTTACCCATACAGTGCTAAATGAGAAACAAAGCCCTTATAACCCCACCAAAGATGTCAGACTTAAAAAGCTCGGTAACAGCCCCCTAAGCCAGTGACAGTGTGACACATAAAAGGGGCAACTGCGGCAGTAGTACAGGGGTCGGGATCATCTAACACCCTTCTAACATGGAATATTAGAGGGCTAAACAACCCTAGAAAAATATGTCAGGTTATTGCATAACTAAACAGGCACAAGGTAGATATTGCCCTAATACAAGAAACTCACCCCACTAGGAAGACAGAAGGTATCTTAACCAGAAGGAGGGCCTTGCATTTTTTCATGTCACCTTACTCCTCATATGAGAGAGGGATTGTAACGCTGATCAGAAAAGGAATTCAGTTTTATCATCTGCATACACATGTGGATGATCAGGAAAAACAAGTGGTGATTCAAGACATTCTGGGAGAGAAAAATATCTCTGTTGTTAACAACTATAGCCCTAATGCTGATGCACCCCAATTCTATAGTGCACTTTGGAATAACACAACATTCTCTGACTCCTGGGTCTGAAATCTAGGGGCGAGACTTCAATGTTGCTTCAAAGACACATTTAGATAGATCGTACACACCTGTAAGATACAAGTCCACAGCAGCAGCAACTACAAATGCCTTAAAAAATGGCCATTAGCTGATAGCCATCTGGAGAGAAAGGAATCCAAAACAGAGGGAGGGTATATTCTGATCTTCGGTACATAACATGTGATCGAGACTAGATTACTGCCTGACACCACAAGATGTCAGCTCCTTCGTAATAGATGTGCAAGACTTAGCATAGACACTGTCCAACCACGCCCCAGTTCTGCTAACACTAAGAGTGCCTGGCATGACCAAACTGTTTTTGTTACCACCAGGGGCTTTTTCGATTGGTACTCATAGAGACCACACCTAGAGGTACTCTTTTGTAAGGAACTTTGGCAATCGACTACAGAGAACCTTCACAATAATTTAGGCTTGGTGGCAGATATGAGTATTGTCTGGAAAACTTTTAAAGTGGTGATCTGGGGTTTTGCATAACAAAACAAGATGGAGTGCTTAGATCCCTGAGGAATCACACTGAAAAGTTAGAGAGATATCACTAGGCAAATGCAATCTGAAGACACTTCCCACCTAGTGGACATCAGAGCTAACGTATCTGAATGATATAACTATATTGTTGCGAGAGAGATTAAATAGATGTGTAAGCATACTGCAGCACACAGGTATTGAAACAGTAATACCCAGGCAGGTTCTCAATCTAATTTAAACTATCTCGGCAGCAAATTATATTATTTGCATTAAGGAGCATTATGGGCCATCCCACATGATGCTGAAGGAATTCTATGGGGTTTGAGAAATACTGTTCAAACCGATACGCTTCCATGTACCACAGCATGGCAATACATACCAACGACTATTCTAGATGACACAGCCATCATGTGGTTAGGGAGTGTTCAAAGAAATTATTTAGAGCAACCCTTTACAGCTGAAGAAATATAGATGTCATTAGGGAAATGCCAGCCAGAAAGGTCCCGGGCACAGTCGGCCTTCCAGCTAAATTCTATACAGAATTTGAAGACATGATGGCCCCAGATTTACTGGTACCTTTGAGGAATCTGCTGCTAAGAATATACTCCCACCCTAACATAAAGGAAGCCTTACTTTCCACTATAGTGTAAACCACAAAAGTTGCCTGAAAGCTATGACTCAGGTAGACCTCACTGATTGACAAAATGCAATAACAAGATTGTAGTGAAGACCACCCACACTTTGTGAGTAGTTTAGATGTAGTTTATTGTATTATGCATGGACAAGAAGCCACCACTGTCGTCCTCTTACCGGAGACGCTCTAACTGACCAGAGTGGAACGTTCTTCACGAGGGACGCAGCTGTGTTTTACCACCAATACTTGTTCACTTGTACCAGTTCTGGGTACCAATCCAAACAGCCCCTGATGGTACCATCAGGTGCAGCTCCTCCACTAAGGAGTGTCGCCTCACAGGAAATATAAAATGATAATTACAACGTTATTATCATTTTATTTTTCATTATAATGGTGCGGACAGGGCAGGGCTGTGATTCCCGCAGAGCAGGGGGAGGCGTGGTGGCACTGTCCTAAGTGCGAATGGCGGTTTGGCCGGCCGTCTTGGGCCGGCCAAACTATCATGCGCACTTGGCATGTTCTCCACTGGGCTGTGTTGCATAGCCTGGTGGAGAACATGCCCACCCTTCCAGTTCCCATCTGAGTGCCGAACCATGGTGCTCAGACCAATCACAACGCTGCTGTAAGTCAGGGTTGTGATTGTTCAGGGGAGTCCGGAGCCTGGGTGCTTCCTGTTTCGTAGACCGAAGAGGAAGAGGACGGAGGAAAGGCGGCCGCTGGGAAGGTAAGTGATTTTTTTTTTCTTTTCTCCTTTTCTTTTCTAACCCCCCTCCCTCCACGCCCCACCACTACTGCTCAGTAGCAGCCTCTACTGGGTACCATCCCAGAGTTTTGAGCCCCTTTTAACCACATACACTTTTCCTTGTATTTTGCGAGCTTTGAATTCCATAACATCCTCACTGAATCCTTCTATAACAATCTTCCTGCCCTCATAACACACAGGCGACCTATCAGGAGGAAATAACTGTCTGTCACCCCATCAATTGTGGAACAGTACAGAGGTAATCCTCGTAATTCTTGTACTTGAGTCAACTAATAGATGTAGAATTTTGTCACCAACAAGAACATCAATATAGGGATCTACACACTGATCAGGTTCTCCAATCACACCTTTGTCTTCTGCAACAACCAGTATTATGTCTTGGAACTCTTTGATAATCTGATCTTCATCTGCTTGTAATTCTTCCTCAACTACACTGCTCACTCTGGTTTTGGTCATTGAATTGCTCTGGCACACTTTAGCTGAATGCCCTATTTTAGAACATTTACAGCATGTCACCAATTTAGCAGGGCATTCTCCCCTCCATCCGCGATGTGGGCTATTTCCACAACTGAAGCATATGTTGGTATGTTTGAAAAAACCTTTATCACAATTCTTCATCTCTTTTCCCATGGGTTGGTTAGTGTGAGATTGGTTAGTTTGAA
The DNA here is from genome assembly GCA_963921515.1 of Calotriton arnoldi. Lineage (NCBI taxonomy): Eukaryota > Metazoa > Chordata > Amphibia > Caudata > Salamandridae > Calotriton > Calotriton arnoldi. The sequence continues at coordinate 1,006,494 of CAWUFW010007332.1, read as the reverse complement.
CTACACCTGCATTTTCTTTTACTACAGTTTGAGCATTCAGTTCTTTTATTGATATTTGTGCTAATTCTACACTCTTTGGCACCTTTATCACCTTGTCTAACTAAGTATTACCCGTAGTAAAGAATTTTTGTTGAATGTGTTTGTCGGTGCAATTGCCTATAAACTGATCTCTGATCAGTTGGTCAGTGAAACTGCAAATTGACATGAGCACAAATTCCTCAATATACTAATATATGCTAAACAGACAAAGGTGACGGTGGTCAAACCCAAATGCTAGCACCACACAAATTCAGGATGAATGTAAGCAAACACAGAAACAAGTAGCGTGTGCTCAAATAGACAAAAATACACTATGTCACCAAAATAGTGTTACATAAATATCAGAAAGAAACTTTCAAATATTCATAATAAAGTAACATTTCCAGAGCACCACGAGATTTAAGTATAAGGTTCGTCAAACCAACAGGTCCAAAGGTATTGTCCAATGGAAAACAATGAAAGTCAAATGGATAAGGGTTCAAAGTATTAGAAACACCAGATGAGTTTACGTGTCCCAAAAACTTTTATTATTCCTTTTGGTAGTCAGTTTCAGTAAAATCCAAGAATAGAACAGCCGACACGTGTTTCGTCGTATTGACGAGTTTTTCAAGGCTCAAGAAATCTTGAGTAGAAACGTCTGTTTGGAAAATACATCCAGCAATCAGAGTATCGATCAGTCACTTCTACCTCGGAGCCCCGGAGACTGAAGTCAAGAGATATGGACCAATTTCAGAAAAGCCAAATAATTAAAAAATAAATCCAGTATCCAGTGGAGAGGTGTGGTGCAGCGGCCAGGCCAGGGCAGCTGACTTTGGAGCACAGGGCTCACGGTTCGATCCCTGGCTCCGGCGGCAGCTCAGCTCAGCACCATGTGACTCTGGGCAATAGCTCACTTAATTTCCACGACGGCCCCCAGTGCCTTGAGACCCGTAAGGGTGAGTAGTTCGCGCTTTACAAATACGGATTTACATTTACATTTTACCAAAAGTAATGTGGAAAGTTATGCTTTGGCAAGTTGCATTTCATTACGTTATCTCGCAGTAGCAGTAGAGGCCATGATAAGCCTGCGATATGTGAAAGAAACAGTGACGACAGCAACTTCAAAACTGAGCTTTGATACTAATATATGCATCTACATTTTTGGATGGGTTTTGTGTTCTTTTAAAAATGTATGCTGTAAGACAACCAAACTGGGTTGGATGTCAAACCATCATTTTAATTTTCTTTTAACTACCTCCTTGTATTCATCTAGTTCTTCATCCTCAGCTGGTGGCAGTTCCAGAAGGTGTTTGAAAGCCTCTTTCGCTGCAAAGCCCAATGAATGTACAAGCAAAATATTTTTGTTTCTGCTCTAAAACGTAATGCTCAAATTGCCCCAAGATACATCTCGAAAGCATGAAACCACTGATTCTATGGAATAGCCATATTGCCCAGAGTTTCCAAGAATGGTGTTGGTAGATTTATTGATTGCATGCTTGGTAAAGAAAACAGCAAAAAAATGCAAATTATAATGTGCGGATAAAGGTTAATCTTCGTACATAAAAATATATTACACTGTGACTGTAACTGATAACGCAAACTGAGTAGTCTTGTACCACCACTGGACTTAAAATACACTATTCTAGGAAGCAAGTTGAAACTTGCTATAAATTTGTGTGAAGAAAATATTTAAAAAGTAAAGCTTTCATCGACTTTTCCTGCGTAGTTCTGTTCTGCCGCTGTTCTTAATGGACAGTAGGGCCTCATTATGATGGTGGTCGGACTTACGTCCGACCGCCATCATGTAGGAGACGGGACTGCCCGACTTGCTGTCGGCGGTTCCGCCAATGGTATTACAATGCGACCGCCTTCAAGGCGGTCGCAAAGTGTATCTTTAGTATTGAGGCATGTGCTGCGGGCTGCACCACACGCCACAGTACAAAAAATACACTTTTAGCATATCCCTGCTCTATGTGGCAGGCACCATGCGGTGCCTGCCACATGGTGCAGGGATATGTAGGGGGGCACCATAGGTGCCCCCTAAAACCCAAAACTGAGGGCCAGGGGAAATGTCTCCCTCCGCCAGCCTTTTAATGGCAGGTCAACCGCCATGAAATGGCTGGTGGGGAGGGACATCATAATCCCTACGGCAGTGCCTGGCAGGCACCGATACCATTGAAGGGATTCAAGTTCCCTCCGATGGTCCGACGGGTTCCTTGAGCGCGTAGGATCTGTGGCGGTCAGTCGCTCCGACCGCCACCCATCCGCCCGCCATCCTAATGTGGTGGACAGAAAACATGGTTACGATGGCGGTGAGACTGCCACTGACATGCTGTCAGTGGCGGTCCCACTGTCATGGTAATCAGGCCCTTAGTATGTTCATGAGTCATCCAGGAATAATACAGGAAAACAAACAACAAAATAAAAATAATAAACCTGAGAAGTGCTCAGCCCTTTATGTAACATTTCACATGAAAATGAAAATCTTGACTATTATTGTTACCAGCTGAATCTGCCAACCAATGCAAACATCAAAGATAGCAGCCACGCTAACTCCTTTGAACTCCTCACTTCATTAAAAACAGCAACACCAAAATGGCAGCCAGATGGTGCAGGGATATGTACCAGGGAGCCACTGGTGAACCTAAGATGGTGGCCAAAATTCAGATGTATGCGCAACGACTGCCACAGAGAAAATGCTGCCTTGCCCGCCTTCAATCCTGCCCCTGTCTCCTTCAAAAGCGGCCGTGCCCTGCCTCCGATCCAGCCCCTTGATAAGAATGCATATGGATATGGAAACTCTTGGCCGATATACTTTCCTGAAGCGCGGCATTACTACTGGTGCCTGGAGACACTCCGCTCGGTCAGAATGCGGACGAGATTCGCTCTACCCTCTCCTGCGGTGGTGGGATTTTTGCCAAAACTCAGCAGCAGTTACTTGAAGATATTGTTACAAGGAGACATTTAACAGCTGCCGATATCATACACAACCCACACTCTACTACCTGCAAGCAGCAGATGGTATTTGTTTGAAAGAGCGCATACACTCTCACCTTCTGTTCATAACAACTTCTGGGCAAACAATATCAGACAGTCTCCTTGACTAGTTTGGACAGGTCTTTGTAAACTTGCTTGTTCATGACCATATGCTTTCATCCAAGTATATGGTTCACGAGGATCACCGTAATCGTAGATTCGTAGTGATTGCTTCAATTCATCGCCAAAATCATGTAGTGAAGCCTACACACACTTTGTGAGAAGTTTAGATGTAGTTTATTGTATTATGCAAGGACAAGAAGCCACCGCTGTCATCCTCTCACTGGAGACTCTCCAACTGACTACAGTGGAATGTTCTTCACAAGGGACGCAGCTGTGAAGTATGACATAATGCATTCCACATCAAGAATACCATTTTAGAGTATGACAAAGATCCTAGCCTGCTCCAACTTTTAGCAAACCTTGTGCTTCTAGACCAAGTAGATTTCATTCCAGGGTGGTCTACAGCTCGCACTCTGCAAACTGTATAAGCCATCTTATTCAGATAGACACCAAAGATAGATACAGCTGCCATATTCCTTGATGTTACCAAAGAGTTTGACTTGATTGAATGGGCCTATCTTATTCATATACTCCAGGGTATGGGGCTCCTTTATTAATTGGTTTAGAATACTATACGATAGCCCAGTGCCATGTATCTGAATTAATTGGGTTGCCTCTGCCCCAATAAAGATTGCTAGGGGTACTCAACAAGGCTGCCCACTATCTCAATCCTTTTCGCGCTAGCACTGGAGCTACTGGCAGCTAAGCTACTGCAGCATCACTCTGCATAACTTTTGGTCTCAAATATGACATTGTACAATAGAGACTCACAAACGTATCTGAGTCTCATTCTCCCAGACTACATATGATCTGGTGGGTTGTCAGGTATCCCGATTAATTGGAACAAAGCCATTATTTTCCTCTCTCACCCAAAGCAAAGGGGGTTGCGCCACAGTTTCCACTCTAATGTTATGAAAACTGTATGTAATATCTGGGGATGTGGGTAAACTTGGACAAGGACATTATTATGAGAGAGAACTATGAGAGCTATCTCAGAGCTAGAAGACAAAATTGACTGGTGGATGAAGCTCCTGCTGTTCTTTGGCGGGGCGCATTGTGATGATGAAAATGGTAGCGCCCCCAAAATTACTTTGCTATTTCATCAAAATCTCTATTAAGCTCACCAGGGCCATGGTGCCCTTTGCTCTGGGGATGGTGGTGGTGGTGGGGGGGGAACAAGTTCTCTAACTCATGCGGCTCCAGGGGCACCTAGAAAATTGAGGGCTGTGGCTGCAGTCACAGCAGTGGAGTGTGCCGTTCCCTTCAGCCATGTGGGTGGAGGCATCTCAAGGTCCTTTTGTGTCCGAGGCAGCGAGCAGAAAAGAGACCTGCCCGCCACCTCGTGGCATCTTTTAAAGGGGCCCGGCTGACCATATCATTAGGAACGACCCTGGAAGCATTCTGGTGCTTACGGGTGCCACGCTCCAGCCAATCAATCCCGCATCTGCCCCAAAGGTCGCGGTGACTTACGCCACAATCCCCGGTTCGGGCCCCAGTGTCACTGCCATAGGCACGGCTACCCCTAGACAGGAGAGCCTCGGCAGAACATTCTCTTTTTATGGTGATAACGTAACTTCCTATTGCTCTTCTAAAATTGACACAATTGTGGTTTACTTTTATTCTGCAAGTGTAATTACACCACTCTGGTTTTCCTCCTCTACTTACTCTCTCTTTGCATGTTTTGAATCTTTTCATGAGGTTTCCAAGAATGGTGTTTTGTTCCCCTACAGTCTAAAATAAGCCAGCAGCTGAAATCGGTCTATCCTCCTTTTGCTTTCCTGCCTTTCTATTCAGTTAATGCGTTTTCTGTTTCCTATGAATTTCATAGTGTTTTTCCTTTGCGTAAGAAGCCATCTGTTACCTCATTTTTGTTCAGGCCCCGGCGTCACCCCCATAGGCACGGCTCCCCCTAGACAGGTGAGCCTCAGCATATGGTTAAGTAGTCGCCGATGTCCCTTGGGGAAACCCCCCTCCCCAAAGCCCCCACCCACCCGTCACACCCCTTATAAGAGACCAGGACTACAAATTAAAGTTCTGTGGGTTAGGGTTCGTAAACCTCCTGCCGTATTTATTAAAACAGAATAAACAGGAAAACAAATTTTGTCATTTTTATGCACAGTAACCCATTATTTGACATTTTCTTACAGAGTTAAGTCCTAGTTTTAACAGAGTCACTAATACATGGGAGTTACCTAACCATAACTAAGATTGTTCCTGTGCATCCATCACAAACATCTTCCGAGTGAGATCCTGACTGGGTCCAGGACCCTTCCTCTTAGAACCCCTTGTCCAATACCCAATGGACATGGATGGGTCATTCCCTTTTTGGGAAGATCCCTCCTGCCACTCTCCCATACCGGGAGTGCCTGTGCAGGGGCCCCATCTGCCTGATAGGATACCTCCCTCAGGCCCCCCATACACCATTCTCCCTCCCCCGCAAGGGCCTGTGCTAGCTTGTGCCCACTGCACATGCGTGGATGAGTGGGAGGTAAGGGCTGGGTGTGAACGACTGCCCCACTCCGTGCCAATGCAACCTTCTTTCGACTTGCTGCCACCACCCCTTGGAGGGTCCAGTGATGCTGCGGTTACTTTGGTATAAAAGGGGGTCCTTACATAGACCCGAACTGTCCCACCAATCATGACCTCACCCGCCACAGGCCAGCATAGTTCACCTACTATCTGCCCCCCAACCATATGCATTAGTTCTTGCGAACACTTTTGTGGCCCCCTTTTTGACAAGTGTACAATGACCGTCCTTAGCACTCCGTGAGAGCATTGTCACCAGGATGCCTTAAAAGCCCCCTAGGAGCGTAACCCACAGGGAACGGAGTCTGCCCAATGTAGGCCTCAACTAGGCCATGCACAGCCCTGTATAACCATTGGACGGCAGCCAGCATCTATTATAATCAACCATGGCTGTGTACCCTCCTGCGGGATAGAGAGAACCTTAGCATGCCTCATTTATGAAAGGCCCAGCACTAGCGTCTCTGTATGACCTCTAACCTAAAGAACTTTAATTTGTAGTAATGTTCTCTTGTAAGGGGTGTGAAGGTGAGTGGGGCTTTGGGGAGTAGGGTTTCTCCAAGGCACATCTGCAACTACTTGACCATAAGATGTTGGATGTATAGAAAAAAGAATTTAAGGGGAAAAACAGATTGTATAGATTGTTAAATTGGTTAGAAAGAGGAGATGGAAAGTGGAGACGCTCCTGCGTCTGTAGGGGGCGACGAGGTATCCCACAGCTGTTCCAACTCCCTGCACCTTAGCAATGCCTTACGTACGAGTGGCCCCACACCAGCATTCCTGTAACCCCTTCAGCTTCCAAGTCCACAGAAGGCGACAAAGTATTCAGCTGCTGTTTCAACTCCTCATGCTTTATACCTGCGCCCACCAGAATATACAAAAGAGACAAAGGAGTTAGAGGCAGACACCCACAACAGGCTTAAACCTCCCCTAGCCCTTGTGGCTTTCAGATTCCAATGAGCCCGACATTTACACCACCGGCCCAGCTAGCCCATCCTTGCCGCCTCAGTGATGGACACCAATTCAAAATTAGTGTGAGCACTAGTGTGCGGGTGTCCCAGCTTCCGCCCTGACAAGGCCTGTGCCACTGAACAGGAAAATTGGGCAACCTGTGGGAAATTATACGAATGGCAAAAAAAATTAACGGAACTACCCACCGCCTCATGGCATCTTTGAAAGGGGCTGGACTGACCATATCGTTGGGAACGATCCGCACCAGAGACATCCAATCCCGCACCTGCCCCAAAGATCGCGTGACCTGCGCCACGATCCCCGGTTCAAGGCCCTGGCGTCACCGCCATAGGTACGGCCCCCCTAGACAGGAGAGCCTCGGCAGAACATTCTCTTTTTATGGTGATAACGTAGCTTTCTATTTCTCTTCTAAAATTGACACAATTGTGCTTTACTTTTATTCTGCAAGTGCAATTACATTACTCTGTCTTTCCTCCTCCACTTACTCTTGCTTTCAATGTTTTGAATCTTTTCATGAGGTTTACAAGGATGGTGTTTTGTTCCCCTACAGTCTACACCAAACCAGCAGGTGAAATCGGTCTTTCCTCATTTGCTTTCCTGCCTTTCTATTCAGGTTAATGCATTTTCTGTTTCCTATGAATTTCACAGTGTTCTTCCATTGCTTAAGAAGCCATCTGTTGACTCCTCTAATTTTATAACTTTTACCCTATCTCTTTACTGCCACAGTTTTTAAAAATTCTCTAAAGTGTTGCTTATTCACAACTCAATTTTTTACTTCCATTCACCATCCCTTTTCCTCATTTAATTGGATTTCTGCAAAGGTTATCGTAGGAAAATCATTTTGTTTTTCATTTATGCGTTTCTTCACAAAACCCAACACAACAAACTCTTGCTCGCTCTTATATTATTTTACTTATTTGTAGCTTTTAACACAGTTGATCACCCTACTCTCTAAAACACGTTTTTGTATTTGGGGATTTCTGGTTTTGCACAGCACTAGTTCTAGTCCTATTTTTCTGTTTGTGCATTTTCTGTATCCTAGAATGGTTTTCTTTTTGCATCTTGCACTGTTTTCTGGTGTCATCATCATTATCACAGCTCAGATTGTTTGTGCCTTACTCCTTCTTATTATACTTGTTTTCTATTATGTCCTCTTTTGCGTTTGAGGCTCAATTGCATGAGTATGTTTCCCAAATTTGATTCTCTTTTTCAACTTTTTCTTCATGATCAAGTTGGGCTAACATTCTGGGGCCCTATTATAGATAAATGCAAAAAGAACAATTGATGGACAGAATGCAGAACAATGCCATACATTCACCTCAGTACAGAGATCTGGGCCTAAATCCATCGGTTTTTTGCTCCCCATGCCATTCCAGTTTGAACCCAGCCATATGCAAATCATTCTTGACCCTTCACCCAATGGGAACAGTCCAGACCGAACTGCCAGGCCAGGTCCTCCCTGGACTGGAAACAAGCATCCTAGGACCGGTTTCGGGGTTTCACCCCTCATCAACCAGGATAGCTTGACTCCAGTGGCATGGAGAGCACGGGACCCAGGTCTGTTGGGGTGACAAATGCAAAAAGAACAATTGATGGACAGAATGTAGAACAATGCCATACATTCACCCCAGTACAGAGATCTGGGCCTAAGTCAATCAATTGTGTGTCTTTTCCTATTATAGATAAAGGGCACTTTAACTGTTTGCGCCACGGTGCACCTTAAAACAAGTGCGCCGGACACAAACAGAGAAAGGACGCCCTATTACATTGAATGCGCTGCCCCCAGGACATCAATATAGGGATCTACACACTGATCAGGTTCTCCAATCACCACTTTGTCTTCTGCAACAACCAGTATTATGTCTTGGAACTCTTTGATAATCTGATCTTCATCTGCTTGTAATTCTTCCTCAACTACACTGCTCACTCTGGTTTTGGTCATTGAATTGCTCTGGCACACTTTAGCTGAATACTCTATTTTAGAACATTTACAGCATGTCACCAATCTAGCAGGGCATTCTCCCCTCCATCCGCAATGTGGGCTATTTCCACAACTGAAGCATATGTTGGTATGTTTGAAAAAACCTTTATCACTATTCTTCATCTCTTTTCCCATGGGTTGGTTAGTGTGAGATTGGTTAGTTTGAACTACACCTGCATTTTCTTTTACTACAGTTTGAGCATTCAGTTCTTTTATTGATATTTGTGCTAATTCTACACTCTTTGCCACCTTTATCACCTTGTCTAACGAAGTATTACCCGTAGTAAAGAGTTTTTGTTGAATGTGTTTGTCGGTGCAATTGCCTATAAACTGATCTCTGATCAGTTGGTCAGTGAAACTGCAAATTGACATTTTGAGCACAAATTCCTCAATATACTAATATATGCTAAACAGACAAAGGTGACGGTGGTCAAACCCAAATGCTAGCACCTCACAAATTCAGGATGAATGTAAGCAAACACAGAAACAAGTAGTGTGTGCTCAAATAGACAAAAATACACTATGTCACCAAAATAGTGTTACATAAATATCAGAAAGAAGCTTTCAAATATTCATAATAAAGTAAACATTTCCAGAGCACCACGAGATTTAAGTATATGGTTCGTCAAACCAACAGGTCCCAAGGTATTGTCCAATGCAAAACAATGAAAGTCAAATGGATAAGGGTTCAAAGTATTAGAAACACCAGATGAGTTTACGTGTCCCAAAAACTTTTATTATTCCTTTTGGTATTCAGTTTCAGTAAAATCCAAGAATAGAACAGCCGAAACGTGTTTCGTCGTATTGACGAGTTTTTCAAGACTCAAGAAATCTTGAGTAGAAACGTCTGTTTGGAAAATACATATAGCAATCAGAGTATCGATCAGTCACTTCTACCTCGGAGCCCCGGGGACTGAAGTCAAGAGATATGGACCAATTTCAGAAAAGCCAAATAATTAAAAAATAAATCCAGTATCCAGTGGAGAGGTGTGGTGCAGCGGCCAGGCCAGGGCAGCTGACTTCAGAGCACAGGGCTCATGGTTCGATCCCTGGCTCCGGCGGCAGCTCAGCTCAGCACCATGTGACTCTGGGCAATAGCTCACTTAATTTCCACGACAGCCCCCAGCGCCTTGAGACCTGTAAGGGTGAGTAGTTCGCGCTTTACAAATACGGATTTACATTTACATTTTACCAAAAGTAATGTGGAAAGTTATGCTTTGGCAAGTTGCGTTTCATTACGTTATCTCACAGTAGCAGTAGAGGCCATGATAAGCCTGCGATATGAGAAAGAAATAGTGACGACAGCAACTTCAAAACTGAGCGTTGATACTAATATATGCATCTACGTTTTTGGATGGGTTTTGTGTTCTTTTAAAAAATGTATGCTGTAAGACAACCAAACTGGGTTGAATGTCAAACCATCATTTACATTTTTTTTTAACTACCTCCTTGTATTCATCTAGTTCTTCATCCTCAGCTGGTGGCAGTTCCAGAAGGTGTATGAAAGCCTCTTTCCCGGCAAAGCCCAATGAATGTAAATGCAAAATATTTTTGTTTCTGCTCTAAAACGTAATGCTCAAATTGCCCCAAGATACATCTCGAAAGCATGAAACCACTGATTCCATGGAATAGCCATATTACCCAGAGTTTCCAAGAATGGTGGTGGTAGATTTACTGATTGCATGCTTGGTAAAGAAAACAAAAAGAAAATGCAAATTATAATGGCAGATAAAGATTAATCTTCGTACATAAAAATATATTACACTGTGACTGTAACTGATAACGCAAACTGTGTAGTCTTGTACCACCACTGGACTTAAAATACACTATTCCAGGAAGCAAGTTGAAACTTGCTATAAATTTGTGTGAAGAAAATATTTAAAAAGTAAAGCTTTCATCGACTGTTCCTGCGTAGTTCTGTTCTGCCGCTGTTCTTAATGGACACTGTTCCAAGAAGTTTATAAAAGCTTGTTCCTGTGAAATATGTTATAATTGCTCTTACTGAATGAAAATAGTTCCATCGTTAGATCATGTTGACCAAAAAAAAAAAAAGTAGGGCCTCATTATGATGGTGGTCGGACTTACGTCTGACCGCCATCATGTAGGAGGCGGGACTGCCCGACTTGCTGTCGGCGGTTTCGCCAATGGTTTTACAATGCGACCACCTTCAAGGCGGTCGCAAAGTGTATCTTTAGTATTGAGGCGTGTGCTGCGGGCTGCACCACACGCCACAGTACAAAAAATACACTTTTAGCATATCCCTGCACTATGTGGCAGGCACCATGCGGTGCCTGCCACATGGTGCAGGGATATGTAGGGGGGCACCATAGGTGCCCCCTAAAACCCAAAACTGTTGCCAGGGGGGAAGGGGGCTAAAGCCCCCAATGTCTCCTTCCGCCAGCCTTTTAATGGCAGGTCAACTGCCATGAAATGACTGGTGGGGAGGGACATCGCAATCCCTACGGCAGTGCCTGGCAGGCACTGATACCATTGTAGGGATTCAAGTTCCCTCCGATGGTCCGACGGGTTCCTTGAGCCCGTAGGATCTGTGGCGGTCAGTCGCTCCGACCGCCACCCATCCGCCCGCCATCCTAATGTGGCGGACAGAAAACATGGTTACGATGTCGGTGAGACTGCCACTGACATGCTGTCAGTGGCGGTCCCACTGTCATGGTAATCAGGCCCTTAGTATGTTCATGAGTCATCCAGGAATAATACAGGAAAACAAACAACAAAATAAAAATAAAAAACCTGAGAAGTGCTCAGCCCTTTATGTAACATTTCACATGAAAATGAACATCTTGACTAATGTAGTTACCAGCTGAATCTGCCAACCAATGCAAACATCAAAGATAGCAGCCACGCTAATTCCTTGGAACTCCTCACTTCATTAAAAACAGCAACACCAAAATGGCGGCCAGATGGTGCAGGGATATGTCCCAGGGAGCCACTGGTGAACCTAGGATGGTGGCCAAAATTCAGATGTATGCGCAACAACTGCCACAAAGAAAATGCCGCCTTGCCCGCCTTCAATCCTGCCCCTGTCTTCTTCAAAAGCGGCCGTGCCCTGCCTCCGATCCAGCCCCTTGATAAGAATGCATATGGATATGGAAACTCTTGGCCGATATACTTTCCTGAAGCGCGGCATTACTACTGGTGCCTGGAGACACTCGGCTCTGTGAGAATGCTGCCGAGATTCGCTCTAGCCTCTCCTGCGATGGTGGGATTTTTTGCCAAGACTCAGCAGCAGTTACTTGAAGATACCGTTACAAGGAGACATTTAACAGCTGCCGGTATCATACACAACCCACACTCTACTACCTGCAAGCAGCAGATGGTATTTGTTTGAAAGAGCGCATACACTCTCACCTTCTGTTCATAACAACTTCTGGGCAAACAATATCAGACAGTCTCCTTGACTAGTTTGGACAGGTCTTTGTAAACTTGCTTGTTCATGACCATATGCTTTCCTCCAAGTATATGGTTCACGAGGATCACCGTAATCGTAGATTCGTAGTGATTGCTTCAATTCATCGCCAAACTCATGTAGTGAAGTCTACACACACTTTGTGAGAAGTTTAGATGTAGTTTATTGTATTATGCAAGGACAAGAAGCCACCGCTGTCATCCTCTCACTGGAGACTCTCCAACTGACTACAGTGGAATGTTCTTCACAAGGGACGCAGCTGTGAAGTATGACATAATGCATTCCACATCAAGAATACCATTTTAGAGTATAACAAAGATCCTAGCCTGCTCCAACTTTTAGCAAACCTTGTGCTTCTAGATCAAGTAGATTTCATTCCAGGGTGGTCTACAGCTCGCACTCTGCATACTGTATAAGCCATCTTATTCAGATAGACACCAAAGATAGATACAGCTGCCATATTCCTTGATGTTACCAAAGAGTTTGACTTGATTGAATGGACCTATTTAATTCATATACTCCAGGGTATGGGGCTCTCACAATCCTTTATTAATTGGTTTAGAATACTATACGATAGCCCAGTGCCATGTATCTGAATTAATTGGGTTGCCTCTGCCCCAATAAAGATTGCTTGGGGTACTCAACAAGTCTGCCCACTATCTCAATCCTTTTCGCGCTAGCACTGGAGCTACTGGCAGCTAAGCTATTGCAGCATCACTCTGCATAACTTTTGGTCTCAAATATGACATTGTACAATAGAGACTCACAAACTTTTCTGAGTCTCATTCTACCAGAGTACATATGATCTGGTGGGTTGTCAGGTATCCGATTAATTGGAACAAAGCCATTATTTTCCTCTCTCACCCAACGCAAAGGGGGTTGCGCCACAGTTTCCACTCTAATGTTATGAAAACTATATGTAATATCTGGGGATGTGGGTCAACTTGGACAAGGACATTATTATGAGAGAGAACTATGAGAGCTATCTCAGAGCTAGAAGACAAAATTGACTGGTGGATGAAGCTCCTGCTGTTCTTTGGCGGGGCGCATTGTGATGATGAAAATGGTAGTGCCCCCAAAATTACTTTGCTATTTCATCAAAATCTCTATTAAGCTCACCAGGGCCATGGTGCCCTTTGCTCTGGGGATGGTGGGGGGGGGAACAAGTTCTCTAACTCATGCGGCTCCAGGGTCACCTAGAAAATTGAGTGCTGTGGCTGCAGTCACAGCAGCGGAGTGTGCCGTTCCCTTCAGCCATGTGGGCGGAGGCATCTCAAGGTCCTTTTGTGTCCGAGGCGGCGAGCAGAAAAGAGACCTGCCCGCCACCTCGTGGCATCTTTTAAAGGGGCCCGGCTGACCATATCATTAGGAACGACCCTGGAAGCATTCTGGTGCTTACGGGTGCCACGCTCCAGCCAATCAATCCCGCATCTGCCCCAAAGGTCGCGGTGACTTACGCCACAATCCCCGGTTCGGGCCCCAGTGTCACTGCCATAGGCACGGCTACCCCTAGACGGGAGAGCCTCGGCAGAACATTCTCTTTTTATGGTGATAACGTAACTTCCTATTGTTCTTCTAAAATTGACCCATTTGTGGTTTACTTTTATTCTGCAAGTGTAATTACACCACTCTGGTTTTCCTCCTCTACTTACTCTCTCTTTGCATGTTTTGAATCTTTAAATGAGGTTTCCAAGGATGGTGTTTTGTTCCCCTACAGTCTACAATAAGCCAGCAGCTGAAATCGGTCTATCCTCCTTTTGCTTTCCTGATTTTCTATTCAGTTAATGCGTTTTCTGTTTCCTATGAATTTCACAGTGTTTTTCCTTTGCGTAAGAAGCCATCTGTTACCTCATTTTGGTTCAGGCCCCGGCGTCACCCCCATAGGCACGGCTCCCCCTATACAGGTGAGCCTCAGCATATGGTTAAGTAGTCGACGATGTCCCTTGGGGAAACCCCCCTCCCCAAAGCCCCCACCCACCCGTCACACCCCTTATAAGAGACCAGGACTACAAATTAAATTTCTGTGGGTTAGGGTTTGTAAACCTCCTGCCGTATTTATTAAAACAGAATAAACAGGAAAAACACATTTTGTCATTTTTATGCACAGTAACCCATCATTTGACATTTTCTTACAGAGTTAAGTCCTAGCTTTAACAGAGTCACTAATACATGGGAGTTACCTAACCATAACTAAGATTGTTCCTGTGCATCCATCACAAACATCTTCCGAGTGAGATCCTGACTGGCTCCAGGACCCTTCCTCTTAGAACCCCTTGTCCAATACCCAATGGACATGGAGGGGTCATTCCCTTTTTGGGAAGACCCCTCCTGCCACTCTCCCATACCGGGAGTGCCTGTGCAGGGGCCCCATCTGCCTGATAGGATACCTCCCTCAGGCCCCCCGTACACCATTCTCCCTCCCCCAAGGGCCTGTGCTAGCTTGTGCCCACTGCACATGCGTGGATGAGTGGGAGGTAAGGGCTGGGTGTGAACGACTGCCCCACCCCGTGCCAATACAACCTTCTTTCGACTTGCTGCCACCACCCCTTGGAGGGTCCAGTGATGCTGCGGTTACTTTGGTATAAAAGGGGGTCCTTACATAGACCCGAACTGTCCTTCCAACCTCACCCGCCACAGGCCTGCATAGTTCACCTACTATCTGCCCCCCAACCATATGCATTAGTTCTTGCGAACACTTTTGTGGCCCCCTTTTTGACAAGTGTACAATGACCGTCCTTAGCACTCGGTGAGAGCATTGTCACCAGGATGCCTTAAAAGCCCCCTAGGAGCGTAACCCACAGGGAGCGGAGTCTGCCCAATGTAGGCCTCAACTAGGCCATGCAGAACCCTGTATAACCATTGGACGGCAGCCAGCATCTATTATAATCAACCATGGCTGTGTACCCTCCTGTGGGATAGAGAGAACCTTAGCATGCCTCATTTATGAAAGGCCCAGCACTAGCGTCTCTGTACGACCTCAAACCTAAAGAACTTTAATTTGTAGTAATGTTCTCTTGTAAGGGGTGTGAAGGTGAGTGGGGCTTTGGGGAGTAGGGTTTCTCCAAGGCACATCTGCAACTACTTGACCATAAGATGTTGGATGTATAGAAAAAAGAATTTAAGGGGAAAAACAGATTGTATAGATTATTAAATTGGTTAGAAAGAGGAGATGGGAAGTGGAGACACTCCTGCGTCTGTAGGGGGCGACGAGGTATCCCGCAGCTGTTCCAACTTCCTGCACCTTAGCAATGCCTTACGTACGAGTCGCCCCACACCAGCATTCCTGTAACCCCTTCAGCTTCCAAGTCCACAGAAGACGACAAAGTATTCCGCTGCTGTTTCAACTCCTCATGCTTTTTACCTGCGCCCACCAGAGAATACAAAAGAGAGACAAAGGAGTTAGAGGCAGACACCCACAACAGGCTTAAACCTCCCCTAGCCCTTGTGGCTTTCAGATTCCAATCTGCCCTACATTTACGCCATCGGCCCAGCTAGCCCATCCTTGCCGCCTCAGTGATGGACACCAATTCAAAATTAGTGTGAGCCCTAGTGTGGGGGTGTCCCAGCTTCCGCCCTGACAAGGCCTGTGCCACTGAACAGGAAAATTGGGCAACCTATGGGAAATGATACGAATGGCAAAAAAACTTAACTGAACTACCCACCGCCTCATGGCATCTTTGAAAGGGGCTGGACTGACCATATCGTTGGGAACGATCCGCGCCAGAGACATCCAATCCCGCACCTGCCCCAAAGATCGCGTGACCTGAGCCACGATCCCCGGTTCAAGGCCCTGGCGTCACCGCCATAGGCACGGCCCCCCCTAGACAGGTGAGCCTCGGCAGAACATTCTCTTTTTATGGTGATAACGTAGCTTTCTATTTCTCTTCTAAAATTGACACAATTGTGGTTTACTTTTATTCTGCAAGTGCAATTTACACCACTCTGGCTCTCCTCCTCCACTTACTCTTGCTTTGAATGTTTTGAATCTTTTCATGAGGTTTACAAGGATGGTGTTTTGTTCCCCTACAGTCTACACCAAACCAGCAGGTGAAATCGGTCTATCCTCATTTGCTTTCCTGCCTTTCTATTCAGGTTAATGCTTTTTCTGTTTCCTATGAATTTCACAGTGTTCTTCCATTGCTTAAGAAGCCATCTGTTGACTCCTCTAATTTTATAACCTTTACCCTATCTCTTTACTTCCACAGTTTTTAAAAATTCTCTAAAGTATTGGTTATTCACAACTCAATTTTTTCCTTCCATTCACCATCCCTTTTCCTCATTTAATTGGATTTCTGCAAAGGTTATCGTAGGAAAATCAATTTGTTTTTCATTTATGCGTTTCTTCACAAAACCCAACACAACAAACTCTTGCTCGCTCTTATATTATTTTACTTATTTGTAGCTTTTAACACAGTTGATCACCAGTCGCGGTCCGTGTAGGAGTGCCGGCCGGGCGGTGACGTGGGGCGGGGGAAGGGCAGGGTGGGGTAGCAAAGTACGGATTACGGACCAATACAGGTAAGTAAACATTCAATAAAACGAATTTCGTTGTGAGCGCTGCATCGCCAAATGCGATGCAGTGCGCGCAACGAAATTCGTTTCATTGATTTAAATGTTTACTTACCTGTATTGGTCCGTAATCTGTACTTTGCTACCCCCCACCCTGCCCCTCCCCCGCCCCACGTCACCGCCCGGCCGGCACTCCTACACGGACCGCGACTGTTGATCACCCAACTCTCTAAAACATGTTTTTGTATTTGGGGATTTCTGGTTTTGCACAGCACTAGTTCTAGTCCTATTTTTCTGTTTGTGCATTTTCTGTATCCTAGAAAGGTTTTCTTTTGCATCTTGCACTGTTTGCTAGTGTCATCATCATCATCACAGCTCAGTTTTTTTGTGCCTTACTCCTTCTTATTATACTTATTTTCTATTATGTCCTCTTTTGCGTTTGAGGCTCAATTGCATGAGTATGTTGCCCAAATTTGATTCTCTTTTTCAACTTTTTCTTCATGATCAAGTTGGGCTAACATTCTGGGGCCCTATTATAGATAAATGCAAAAAGAACAATTGATGGACAGAATGCAGAACAATGCCATACATTCACCCCAGTACAGAGATCTGGGCCTAAATCCATCGGTTTTTTGCTCCCCATGCCATTCCAGTTTGAATCCAGCTATATGCAAATCAGTCTTGACCCTGCACCCAATGGGAACAGTCCAGACCGAATTGCCAGGCCAGGTCCTCCCTGGACTGGAAACAAGCATCCTAGGACCGGTTTCGGGGTTTCACCCCTCATCAGCCAGGATAGCTTGACTCCAGTGGCATGGAGAGCACGGGACCCAGGTCTGTTGGGGTTACAAATGCAAAAAGAACAATTGATGGACAGAATGTAGAACAATGTCATACATTCACCCCAGTACAGAGATCTGGGCCTAAGTCCATCAATTGTGTGTCTTTTCCTATTATAGATAAAGGGCACTTTCCCTGTTTGCGCCACGGTGCACCTTAAAACAAGTGCGCCGGACACAAACAGAGAAAGGACGCCCTATTACATTGAACGCGCTGCCCCCAGGACAGCAGCAAAGTCGTGCTGCTCTGGGGCAGCGCATTCGAGTGAAATACGGAGCGGCTTTGAAGCAGCCGCTCTGTGTTTCACAGTGCAGATGCAACCTGCCTGCATTTTTAATGGGGATTAGAGATCCCCTTGCAGGTGGGTGCAGTGAGTGACTGCAGCCGCCTGCAAGGGGATGCCTGGGGGGGTCCATAGGACCCCCTTCTCCCCCTCCAGAGGGCTGTCATCAGGTGGAGCACTGTCAATATGCCACCTTTTAGGTGGCGCACTGTCAGTGGGCCTCCTGGCAGCTTCTTTGCCTCTGCACCCGGGTCTGTAATACGGCGCTGGCGCAGAGGCAAAGGGATTCGCCGGGCCCCCATGCAAATGAGGGACCCTCTAGTGATAGCACTGGCGCTATATGTGTGCCAGCACTAAGTGTATTACATAAAGTGCTGCACAAGCGTCTGTGGCCCCTTCTGTAATATCAACATTTCCCAGGTGGACACAAAGTGGGCGCACATGTCTGGCGCGCTCCTGAGGCATGTTCTGTAATACGGCCCCTGATGTCAAGGCTTGGACAACAATTTTTTTCTTTAGAGCAATAGTAAGAGACAGAAGACCTGATTTAGAGTTTGGTGGACAGGTTACTCTGTAACAAAGGTGGTGAACATCCCGGTCACCTCATTATACTAGTGCATTATACCCAGGGGACATGCAATAATGCAGACGGGATATCTGTTCTGTTTGTGATGGAGTACCTATACGCCATACTCTAAGTTAGGCCCAGAGAATCTTTTCTTTGCTGTCCTTTTTAATATCCCTGCATCATCCTATGTCACCTTTCCTTCATCTCAATTGCATTTCTCTATCACGCTTGTAATCTTGGCTTTCAGATTGACCCCTCTCTTAAAATCTTCAAACTGCTATTATTTATAATGTGAGCTATCATCGCTATAATATTCAGAAAATAGAGACTATTTTTCTTTCTTTTACTTGAAATTGATGTGGTTAACACTAGCCCTTTCGCTCGTTTGCTACTACTGTTTGCTGTATGTTGGTCTTCCTAATTATAGCACTGCTCAATTGCAGATGATTCAAAATTCTTGTTTTTGCTTGTTGTTTGTGCTTCTCTTTTACTCATCTGTCGGTCTATATCTTGCTTACCTTGTCCTTGCCTGGGTATCTTTGTCCTTTACTTTTAAGTTTCATTTTCTTTGTTTATTTTTTGCCCTGCCTTATCTTAGTTCTTTTATTCTGATGCACACACCTTCTCAGCAGTTTAGCTCTGATGATCTCTCTACATTCTTCAGTCCTATGACCCCTTTCTCGCTCTTGCCATTTTTCTGTCTTTGCTTTTAAAATATGGACAGGGCATCCTGTTCGCATTTGCCGCCAGTTAATGCTAGCCGACGAATGACTACTTTATTGAGTTATTGTGCCAACTCTGACCTATTGTGTAACCATGTGATGGTACTAAAATAAATAAATAAATAAACACCTATGTTACAAATGCAAAGGTGCGCCCTGTATTAAGGGACAACCAAACCTGCGGTGAACTCTTGGATTAGGTCAAGTGTGAATAAGAAGAGCCTCTCGCTTTTGTGAACAGCAAAGACGTGTTGCAGAAGAGGGAGGAGGATGTGCAGTGTGCGGTGTGGTAGCTCCTGCATGGTGCGCAGGGAACAAAGACATAAAATTACAAAGTGGTGGCTGTTTGTTTCATGTGATTCTAAAAATTTAGAGTGGAGTACTGTTCTATTAAGGATCAAGTGCAGTACTGTTCAGTGCTCTCTTCACATGTACAATCATGAAACACTGCTTTAGTGATAAAAGTGGATTTACTGGGTATGGTCTTGCAAAGAGGAATCTCCCTTCTGGTACGGTGATTCTTTTTTTAGAGTCCGCCTACAGACACCTTAAAGTGTCTGTTGCTAGCGCTGATACGACCGATAGCGGGCCATGGAATTTCGAGGATGGTTAAACTGTGACAAGCCATACTTGTGCTAACATATTCCATGTGTAACTTGTCATACCCATATATGTAGTCTATTACCTCGAAGCCCTCACCTTGCAGAGAGTCATCTTTTGCATATTGGCACTCAAAGTGTTAGTTTTTTAAAGATCTGTGGGGCATATTTACAAGCCCCTATCACCACCGAAGCTCATTTTTTTGACTCTCCGGTGGCGTAGCGCCATTTTCCATATTTACAAGGTGGCACTAAGACACTTAGCATGGCTTAACACCACTTTGTGACTATGCCCCTTTCCACCCCAGTCCTCTGCGGCAAAGGAGCGTGCAATGGGTGTTGCTGTGGGCGTTCCTCCACAACACCCATTGCTTTTTGACGCTGCCCCAGATTTACAAGGCTGAGGCAGTGCCAAAAACTAATGCCATAGAATATCAAGTGTTAGAATGGCGATACGAAGGGAAATTATGAATTTCTCCTGATTTTGTGCTCTTTCTATGTGTGCTGCATTGCAGCACACATAAAAAGAGTAGATTGGCATTATTTATTGTTTATGTGCAGGAAGGTGCCCCTCCCTGCACATAAACAATAGTCCCTGCGGTGCAGGAACCCTTGCAACATGGCGACTATCCACCTGACATTAGTTTTTTTCTTGGTCCGATATACACCAGTGCAGTTACAGGAAGCATTATATGTGTGCCGCTAGTTTGGCAGATGATGTAGGCTTTGATGAGCAGCAAGTATAGTTCCATTAAGGTAGAGGTGATATAGTGGAATGTCTTCAGTTCCCTTCCTTGATGATGCCCCCAAAGAATAGTAAGTGGGGAAATTCATGCCTGCACCAGCAGTATGAAAGGCACCTGTGTGGTCTAAACTGTTTAACAGGGAAGTGTGAAGTATGCCAAGAAATGTGGACAGTTTGTGCTGATTCTTACCATCATAGGCAATCTACCTGAAGCATGGACAATGGTTTTCCACTAACCTTTGTTGACTGTCTCTCGTGTCAAGTCTTCCGGAACGCGGATGGAAGCTATAAGAATGCTGTCTGTATTTTGGTCTAATATGTATTGCTCCACTTCCCATGTGAAGAGGTCTGTGCAACATAAAAATAGTGAATAAATAAATAAAATAAATAATAAATGTAACTTTCTTCCTTGTAGAGGCTTGACTGTTATCCCAGTCACCACGACACAGAAGGTGGTCACTCAAAAAAGAATTACAAAATCGATCAGTATAGGTAGAACAATTGAGCCACAACACAGTTCTTCTGTCAGCAAATGCCAAACATTAGCATATATTCCACCCAATATCAGAGTGGTAGATATGCAGCATTGTGGAGTTTAAACAAAAAATGTTCTATTGTAGCTTCCAGCATAGTCTGTCCTGATTTATCACATATAACTTGAGTGCCCATCATGGGTCCCCGAGCACCAGAGCCATGCCAGATTTTCAGGATCGCCATGTAAAATACATTTATATAGAGTAAACTTACATTGAAAGTATTTCTCAGTGGTTTTCCATAATATCTGGGATGGATCCAACGCTCCTGGACCTAGAGTGGACATAGCTGACCTATCGATTTTGATAGTAGGTCATTATATAGAAAGGACTACCAGCCTAAACATAGCCACATTTTGTAGAAAAATATTTGTTTTTTTGATGATGGCTTTTAAATATATCCAGCCTTTCTCAACACATGTGCGCCAACCCCACAAGAGTGACTGACGGCTGACAAAGGGGATGAGAGGATAATCCTGTGCTAAAGGTTGGAGGCTTTGCCACCGAGGCAGGCTTTCCTTTGTGACTTTAAAGTGGTGAAAGAGGGAGCTTGATGAATAGGGAGCGGCTGGGCATTCTCGAGGAAGGGGCAGAGTGAATGTAAGGACACGGAGAGCCACGTCAAGAAGAAATCACGTGGGGAACAGAAGAGGCACTGTCAGGGCAGAGACCTAAAATGGCGGAATGAAGAGTATGTGCAGCATTAGAGCGAAGGGCTATTTAGGGATGTGCAGATAATACCCTGAACACAAGGAAAATGGATATGGAAAGACTGTGCATTTTTATGGTAAACATATTTAAAGTTTCTCGTGAGTTTTAGAAAACCGTATGCACACGTGAAACCAAAAAAGACTAGCAACCATCTATCATAACAACAGAATAAAAAATAGCTAAAAATATAGTCATCTTTACGTAAATAGAAAATGTGAATCTCCCTCAATGTCAATAATTAGATCTAAAATAGTTCCCTGAAACAGCTTTGTATTTTTTTATTTTGTACAATTTTTATGTGTGTCTGCAATGTATCATGTTAGTTAGCCCTTTGTTTGTCCTTTATTTGTGTTTTCTTTTTTTAGGTGCTGTGCTTTGTACTGATTGTATATTTCTTGCCTCCATGGATTTCTATTTGATTCCCTTGCAGTACACGTGGTGCATAACTTACTCCGAGGCTCGGCTGGAGTAACTCTAAGCCTCTTTGGGCTACTGCTGTAGTAAATATGGGTGCAACTTTTGTGAATTTCATCTGACTTACTCTTTTTAGACGTACATGTTTGGTATTTTCATGTCCCTCCTTAATTTCCACTGTTGTCCTCCGACTTAGCAATTTTCTGCCATTCCCTTTGGCCTACCCTACTTTTACACCTAAACGTAGGAATGCGGGTCTGTAGTTCTAGTTCTACTCACTCTTCGGGGGAGAACCCCACACATGAGAGGTATAACAGGCGTAGATCCATACATGTGGTTATGTGAGTTGCATTTACGAGGACCTAAAATAGTACTACCGAAGTACTACCACACATACCCATAAATACTTTTGTGAATTGCTCTTGCAGTTTTTTTCACTGAGGCATCAACTATGTCAGAAAAGACTGGCACTGCTCTACAGCCAAGTTTCTGTTGGTGTCCGAAAATGTAATTACACTACACTTTGACACAGTCATGGTTCCATTCTTGCCTTTCACTAGGCTGCTGACAAGTGGAAGGGACTGCAATTATGAGCTGGGTCATTTCCAGGGCACCATTGCTTGTTTTCCATTTTGGGCAGTTCTGGAGGGATGCTTCCACCTACAGCAGGCCTCTAGCTATCCTTCCTCATTTTCTGGCCACTCCACTTTGTGGCTGCACCGAAGCCTTGTGGTCTTGGTTTGCCTGAATTCTTAGAGTTTCATCCCCTGCTCCCACCCATTGGACATCTTCAACAACAGGCTATGTTATATCCAAACGGGCCTAGATGTTGGGAATTGCAAGCATGCCAGACCTTAAGTGAATTTCAGATATTTTAGGGTTTACTATTTTGGGCCTCCGTGTAAGTCTTGAGAGTGATGAGAGTTGTTGAGATGTAAAGTGTGATTTGGTTCTAATAGGTGTTTGGCTAGTGCAGTGGCAGGAATCTCAAGCAAAGATATTTTGCTTTTGCACTGTGGACTTGAGTATGCCATTTTTTATGAATTCTTTGTCAAGACACCATCTATGAGTTCTTTCAACCAGCCACAGCAGATTGCAGTCACTGGAGTTTGCGGGATCCGTTAGATTTAAAAGCTACGGATACGTGCTCCGGTTCAAGGACAAACGATTAGCCCATATATACAAGCTGGTGACCGGATCACACATGGAAACTGAACTGATTATTGAAAACTTTATGTGGGAATAAAGTTGCGTGCCATAGGAAAGAAAGGGGTTTATGATAACCATCAATATCGTATGGAAGCAGCTTTGATTTGAGTGCAGGTGCACCGGTGTTTAAAGAGTCAATTATATTGGTTATTTTGAAATCGCAGAAAGGAGAGGAATGAATCAAATTTTGGTCCTGATAAAGGGGGTCTGATTGAGATTACCCCACCAAAACGCGTCGATGCTGAATGTTTTGTTAAATTTGGTGAAGACAGTACCAACATAAAGAACAGGAAATTAATTCCCCTGTAGGGTGCTGTCTATCAACTCCAAATTAACAGCCAAAGACAAATAGTACTGTCTTTCTATTATTCCTTTCCAGGTTGTTGGAAATAGTATGAACTTGTTCAATTGTGGAGAAGTGTGGCTCAATGGTTAGAGCGGCAGACCCTGATGCAGAGATCTGGTCCGGGACCAGGGTTCAATTCCCACCTCGGCGGGTCTTGGGCTCAATTTCCTCGGACCTGATAATTCTCGCCTCGGTGCCTATTCTAATCATGGGTCCCACTCTGCAACTCTGGGCAATAGCTTGCTTAATCTCCACAACGGCCCCAACAGCGCTGGGATGCCTGGCTTCACCCTGGGGGTGCCCAGGAGTGGACATTTCACAGGGAAAAGCCAGGAAGGGTTCCACAGCGGTATGCGTACAGCGCCTGGACACCCCTTTGGGGGTATGGGTGCGCTTTACAAGTACAAATTTCATTTCATTTCATATATAGTGATTTTAATATATTGTCAATGTAATTTTTAAACTTTTTAAATTTTGTGTATATCTTTTATTGAATTATTGTGATTTTGTCGATTAAATATATGTATAAGTGCCCTAAACATCCGGAGTGGAGTTTTAACTGGACAAGTTTGGTATATAAGGAACATGAGTGTGGGGAATCACTGTGAGTGTGTATGTATAGTGGTTCCAAAGGGAATATAAAAATGTTTGACTCTTGAGTTATCTGATGCTCTGTCCCTTTGGATTGACGAGCTCCTCTCCTTGTTTTTCAAAACACCATCTATTCCTTGCTAAATGTTTATGTATGTTGTCAGGTACATGGGTCTTATTGAAAAATGGCTAAATGGGCAAAAATAACAAGGAGGAAGTTGCCGTTCTAAACAAAAAAATCAGAATATCTGTATTCAGCTATGAAAAATAATCTATTAGTTGAGCCGATGTTCAAATGATGTTTACACCATCACCTCCAACATTGTTGATGTGGGCGGCGAGACCTTTAATTCCAAGGATTCTGTTAATGAACACAATGGTTGGTACCTTGTAGAATTATCTTTGTGCTTGCTCTGGACTTGATATATTTATTCCTTTGTGGTGAATTACAGAGTGACTTGAATATTTTTTTCTGTTAATGAGTAGCATTTGAAACGTTTTGATTAGATAGCACGAAGGCTTAGGGATTGACTGTGGGCATAGTCCGCAAAGGACATATACCAGGGTTCTCCAAAGTCAGTCCTAGAGGGACGGATCCATGACAGATTTTTAGCATATCCCCATTTATGTAAATGTAGTTATCTTAAAAATCTGGCAAGGATGCGGCCCTCCAGGGCCGACTTTGGAGAACCCTGGACTTTCCAATGCCTAGTATAGCCATGGGTAATTGAAATAATAAAAGCTGTGGAATGACTCCTTTAGTGATTTTTTGGTGAGAAAAGCATGTTTGGATTATTTTATTTTCCGAATGAAACTGGGATTAGGGTCCATGATGATGCCTAAATTCTTTAGAATTTATGAAGGGGAAAGTGTTGGTCCAGGGATATGAGCTATGGAAGAAGGAGAGAAGGAGGGAGGCACTGTCAACTTGAATTATTCCTTTTTAGATAGGCTGAGCTTATTATTACTATTTGTCATTCAATTACTTATTTCTGCTGTGCAATTGCATGTGATTATGTGTTTGCTCTTTGTGTCTTTCCTATTTTGCATGAGTGATTGAATGGACAAATGAGCATGGCCAATGCGCTGAAACAAATTTTGAACAAGGGAGGTAAACTTGGGATACACAGAAGAAGAGAGTTTGGGGGCTTGAAGTGAATATTCTGTTGACATCATCTATTTCCTATTGGAGAGGAAGGAATGAAACCACCTTAGTGTCAAATAATAATGTCAAGCAAAAACTGGCCTCTGACACCACCGATGTTTACCTCCATCCCAAGGTTTTTTTAGAGTATCTGAAAGACACACCTCAGTAGCATATACTTGATTAAAGTCAGCTGGATTAGCTGGGCAATGAAAGACTCAAAATAGTTGCCTAGCAACTTGGACCTCCAAAAGCTTGGGAGGTGCAAGTAGGAGATAATTTTGGTAGAAATTAGATAATTGAAGTGTACTGGTGTTGGGACAGAAAAGGTCCATTGCATGGCTCTGTAGCTTGTGTGTGTGTGCAACCCTGCCTCTAGTTCCCCAAGGTGAGTGTCTGTTGATTTTTTGATTTTTGCCTCAGGTCCCCCAACTTTGCGGTGAGGGCTCTCTGCGATATAGAATGAGTGCCAGAGCTGGGCTCTGTCAACTGGAATGGCAAATAGCGTGCACTTTCCTTCACTGAGCATAACTACCATCATCTCACTGGGAGGTAGAGGAATGACCATCGTGTCAGCAACGGATTGATGTGGCAGGGCACGCCATTTACCTGCATCATGCCTGGGAGGGTTGACTACTGGCCTTTCCTGTGTTTATTACATTGGTTTACTAATAAGGCCTTGGCTCCACCCATCTGGGATACGGGTGATGCATGTGTATACAGTTCATGTATGTGTGGTAAAACGTGACTTGAGTTTGTGTGCTCCATATGGTTGAGGTCACCCAGGAATCCATTTGATTTCCTGCACTCAGGAGGTACATAAGATGGAGACTGGCGATACTCTGAACAGCGATGTGAAATGCAGGGCTTCTCCAGAGAATTCACAAAGACCTTTCTAGAGGGCCAAGCTTTAGGGTGCAGATGGTAGGAGATAGAGGGGTCATTGGAACTGTAGGGAAAAACCCTGCCTTTTACTGTTCCATTGTTCCCTGGAAGTGTTACCCCCAGCAGACTAAATGGTAGATAAGAGGGGTAGTTTCTTCTCTTTTGTGCCCTTGCTTTCATTTACATGACATGAGGCTCCCACCTTCCTGCTGACACAATGGGCCCAATTTACTTATATGTAAATCTACTACTGCACCCATGTATAACTCTCTTCTTTTTTTAATCTATAATTTCCGAGTGTAGATTTACACCTAAGTGTAATCTTAAATGTCTCCAGCAGCAGGTGTAGCCTCCTAGAACAGAATTTACCAGTGTAAAGCCAGTACTAGTTACTTTTCATACATAGGTGGGGATCTTCAGCACCGTGACAGAGATCTCGGTGTGGTAAAGTATAGGGACATTTATTATTATTTTAAAAACTTTACAAATATTTTGATATATAACACAAATATAAAACTATTTAAAATAATTATCAAAAACCTAGAACTAATGAAATAAAATGTTACAGAACATTAACGCATTACATTTAGCATGTATTAATTAACATATATTTATTTCCTTTATAAAGAATAATTTAAAAATTCCATCCACAGTAATATTTTTGTTTTTATTTATATTACATTCTGTTAAAAACTTTGTATAGAATTAATTAATCTTATTTTACATTTTGTAGCAAAAGTTTAAAAGTGTAATTGTATTTCATTTTTACTAAGCTTATTGTTAAATGTAATTAAAAAAATATATATTGTAAATAATTTTAGATGAACATGATTCACTAAGGGATTATATTTTAGCCCCTCCCTTGCATGTGTTGTGGTACCTGTCAGTGGCCATGGGGGGTGCTAGGCTTACTCCAAGACTGAACTGAAGTACATTTATTGCTGTTTTTGGACCTTTTAGGGAGTAATAACTTTAGAAGTGTGGTTTGTTATTAGCAATGGGCTCACTCTTTTGTGAATAGGTGTTTGTATTAGCATGCTACTCCCCACTCGCTAAACCCTGCCTATTTAGTAGTAAGCATTGCCCATTTTCCAGCCACTCCCCTTGGTCCCTCCCACATTTACTACTAAAACGGAGACATACATATGTAGAGATCTCTGCATACATGTCTGCACAGAAAAGATTTGAGTGGCTGAGGTCTTCGCACAGAGGTTTGTGAATTGTATTTTCTTGTGAGTTAGTATTTCTATTGTAGCCCAACTAAACATTACTACAAAATGCAGTTTCTGAATCGGGCCCAATGAGAGAAAGACTATTGAAGGACCAGTCAGGAGAAAATCCACAATTATCAAGAACTACCTGAACTCTACCCCAGACGGGCACTTGTGAAATACACAGACTGTATCTGCAATCTTGGAATAAGTATGGTAGACACCACCAGTCATTGTGCCATGAACTCTCAACAATCAGAAACAGAGGTCCCATACCAGTGGAGACCAATAAACGCTTTTACACTCAAAGGATGGGGCTGCTGACTACCAACTCCCCTTTTACAAGTTTGGGAATGGGAAACTAGAGGTTCTGCAACCTGACAAGAAGAGCTGCCTTAGCCTTGCCTTGAGGGAAGGAGCTGAATGACTGTTCAGGAAGGGAGCTTAAGGTGCCATTCCATGAAGAAGCAACAACCTTGACCCTTTCTAATCGCATTTTAGCAATTTTACCAGAGGAAACAAAAGTGCCTTGAAAAGGTTGGCGCTACAAAGAGATCTCACATCACAGCTGATGATTATGTCAATCTCCATTGGATGATAGCAGTAACCCTGGGTGGGCTCTTCACTATGTTAAAGGGATGGGTTTGCATTTGGGCCCCAGGTAGAAACCCAGGAAAAGATCCACCCCATAATTAGTGGCCTTCGCCTAACATGTGCTTGCACCACTCACCTCCTCGGCCAGATCACATGCATATGCACAAGACATGAGGCTACAGTCAGCAAATGCATCGGCCGGACGGGACCAAGTTAGCGCAACCAATTCTGGTGAGCCATGCTGGATAGCACATGACTGGAATCTATGCTGCCTACAGCCTTAGCCAGCAGAAATGGGCTAACCTACCTTGGAACAAAAGACTAAGGTAAGTGCAAGAGAGTGGCACTCAAGGAGAACTGTGATTTTGGGGACTATTACACACAGTAACACACATATTCATATTCCTTGTGAAAGGGATAGGTAGGAGCCGCTATGGTGTCAGAAATCCTGCACCAACAATTTTCACAGGAGAGCAATGGTCCTTAGCTTGCACTGACTAAATCATATGCTACCTTACCAAGGGGAACAACATCTCCTCATATCAGCTAGTTCCCTCACGCCCAGCTAGTTCCCTCATAGCCCAAAATGTTGTGTACTGCAAATAGTTCTAATGATCCTTATGTATACTATTAAATGCTGTGTTTGGGAGCAAAGTACTTTTTCCCCTGACATAACGGTACTCACTGGATAATGCTTTATAATAGCTTCTATGTGTCTCATCGAATTCCAGTTTTCTAACCTGTGCCATTTCACTGAGTAAGCCTTGGAATGTTTGACTTTGCTACCTAAGTGTCAAGTGCTAAATGGGTGTACGTGGTGCTCAGTTATTGATAAATGGTAAGGTAAGCCCTAGGACACCCATGTTAAAAGGCTCTCATGGTTGCACGTTGAAATATAGACTACAGAAATATTGTGCTACCAAAATGTTTTAACTAAATATGAAGCAGGTAAGTGCATATAGGAAAATATAGGTTTCTATATGTACCGTAAACCCATATTTACATATATGCACTTTACCTTTTTAATATTTTGATTTGTTGATATTTCGTCCACAATATTCTGGTAGTATGACATTCTGGAGTCGATATTAAAGTGGAATATCACTATAATGGTTACAGTTTACGCCTAATAACTCCTGTATCGCCTAGGACTCCAGAAAAAGTTCCCACAAATAGCAACAGTTTGTTTTCAAAATAGGTCTTACCTGGGCTTATTTAAAGTAATCATGTACAAGGCCATAATCAAAGAAGTGGATCAAAACGAAAACTGAAACGCTTCACCATAGCTGGGCAAATTTATTTCTAATTTACCCCTGGCAGAGATTGACTATAGATCACAAAGTCCTCTTTAATTAGGGTTAGGAGGCACACAGTGCATTTTGCATCCTACACACCTGAGACAGAACACAAAAAAATACTTGAATTACTTTAAAGTAAAATATTCACAGGATAATTAAAACAATAAGATAATACAAGAAAACTACAAACAATATTTCACACTAACCTAACAAAAAAACAAGTATTCAAATCAAATTTACATCAATTACAATATTTACATATTCATTGGAGTAACTTCCAAGCAATAGAGACACTCTCCACACCCGCATTTCATCATTCACATCAGCAAATCACCAACATCCTTGGGAGGCAATCCCAAGCCCCACCCAAATGAGCACCTGTCCTGGACTGGACCATGACATTGGACACAAATGTGAAGACAAGGTCAGAAGCCCTGTGTCCCCATCACTGCACAACAGCTCACACCTACAATGCATGCAAAGACACTCCAGCGCTATCCAAAACTTTAGTTCCTACTACTGACTTTATGTAGAAGTTAGTTGTTTCTGGCACAGCGGCAATCAGGGCAAATGGGTCCTTTATCCTCCCCTCCTCCTACCAGCCAGAAAAGAAGGAGCAAACACCCACAAGGTATGACTAAGTAAGTATGTTCCCTTTGGGGACAACGTACACCATCACTATGAAACATCTCAGCTTCCCTTAAAAGTTTTTGAAGGATATTCCTAAGATGCCACTTGCCGGTACAGAATGTTGCCATCACTGCATTAAGGTAGATGACTGAAACATTCACTGCCCTAACACATACACCTGTATCTCAATTATTTTTTGGTATCATTTGGGACCATGCAATGAGCACCTCGGAATAAGTGTACCAAACTCATGAAATTCACCTAATATCAGTTCACATAACTACTTCCAACCCAAGGTAGTTGAGTCATTCCTTCTACAGTGGATGATTACCATATCCAAGAGCTGCAACACCTCATGACTTCTTGCTTGCTCCACTGTCTCAGAGAGCTGTGACAAATACAGGTGATGTCATCAGCAGTTCATTGCGGGGCGCGAGTTATAGTTAGTTCAGCTAACTATAACGGCTGAATTTCACAGGTTTTATACAAGTGAAATGTCAGCCTAACAATAACGTTCCTGTAACCTGTGGTTTCTTCTGTGAATTTCTACCGTTTTTTAAATGCTAATACCCAACTATAACGTCCCTGAAACCTGTGTTTTTTTCAGTGAATTTCTAAGGTTTTTTAAATGCTAATTCCTAACTATAACGTCCCTGTAACTTTTGTTTTTTTGTGTGAATTTCTAAGGTTTTTTAACTAGCAGCTGCATTTGCAGAGTGGTGAAGAAAGGGGGCTGGGCCTCTGACCAGCTCTCAGGAATTCTGCTGCGTAGGGCTTACAGGATGTACCAGGAGGACCTTTTAGCCCCCAAGGTCCCTCTGGAGCCAAGAAGACTTTATCCCCCAACTAGTAGTGTGGAGGGAGGCACATTTGCAGAGTGGTGGAGAAAGCGGGCGTGGCCTCTGACAACTTCTCAGCAATCCTGCTGTGTGGGACCTACTGGAGGTAACTGGAGGGGTAGTTGGCCCCCAAGGAGATCCTTGGGGGCCAACTACCCCTCCTGTTACCTCCAGTAAGCAGGATTGCTGAGTTCTGATAGTAGGCCGCGCCACCCTTTATCCACCGGTCTGCAAACGTGCATCCTGGCACACTCTTGTTTGGGGGATGAAGTCCCCTTCACTGCTGGGGGTCCTTGGGGGCCAACTAGCCTACCTGTTACCTCCAGTAAGCCCCACACAGTGGGATTGCTGAGAGGTGGTCAGAGGCCACGCCCCCTTTCTCCACCACTCTGCAAACCCACCTCCTGATGCACTGCTGCTTGGGGGATAAATATACAATTTGATATTATAGCCCACGGGGAGGTGGCGGTCCCCAGGGCTGGGCAGGGGTCTAATAGCCCCCGCATTGAATCGATAAGCTCAGGGGAGGTGGCGATCCCCTGGGCTGCGGGGGCCCGTGCAGGCCACCGCAGGTCCCCGCATCTATTTTAATCATTGCCCCCGGGGCCTAACCCACCAGGGGGCTTAAAGAAAACAAAGCGTTTTTTTAAAAAATGTCACCCGGATTCGTGGATCCAACACGAATCCGGCCGAATTTTTTTTTAAAAAAATGCTTTTTTGGGCCCTCCTCCCTTTTCTTGTTCAACCGAGTCACAAGATGGCTGCCAACACTTCCTGGTTTGAAGTGTTGGCAGCCAATCAGATTGCAGGCTCGAGATCAGGAGGGTTCGCAGATCCTTCGCGGTCATATTTGTATATCTGAGAAATATTTAAATTTCTCAGAAACTACTGAACGGATTTACACCATTTAACAAAAAGGGTGCTTTCTGAACCAAAAGCTACCTTTTAGCCAAATTTGGTGTAATTCCGTTCAGCAGTTCGGGCTGTAGCCGTATCTAAAATTTCCTATGGAAATTAACATGGAGAAAACGCGTTTTGGGACCCCCCCTTTTTCCCGGCCCCCGCTTTACAAATCACCCCGAAACTTTCAACATAGCAGCTGACCTGACCGCGCATTAGTTTTGAAAATTTTGCGAAGATTCATCAAACGACACAAAAGATATCGGCAAATCAAAAAGTGTTTTTCCTATGGAAACTAGGTCCTAACTATAACTACCTACTGGTGACCGCCAGTAGGTAATATATATATATATATATATATATATATATATATATATATATATACATATGCGGCAGAATAAAGCAGTAAACTCTCACATACAAGTGGTCCGTGTCCGTGTGTTTCGGAGAGGATTTGGAGTGACGACGGCGATCGTGATATATATATGCATATATATACACATTATATATATATATATATGTGATCAAGATCCCTTTGGGATCGAAACGCGTCATGCTGATGGAGTTGTGTCTTGCATGAGCTGAATAAAATCTGAAGCTGCACGAAATTGTGGTCCGTACTCCATTTGTGTGCAGAGGAGAAGAGGCTGCGAGAAGGAGTTTGCTGTATATATATATACATATATATATATATATATATATATATATATATATATATATATATATACTCTAAATGAGCCTTGACAGAAACGGATGCCCATCCTGACAGGTTGGGCTGGTTAGCGACGTCACCACTAAATACATACATCAGGAAACTCACACACTTCCACTGCATGAGAAACAAGCCCTCCAATCGAAAATGGTTGGTAACACCTTTTGAATTGTAGCAGGTAATCCAGCAGCATGGCATAACGCCCATTAAATTTGCATATGATTAAGACCCGGCTGGGTCGAAACGTGTTATGCCATGCTGCTAGATTACCTGTTACAATAAAAAAGGTGTTACCAACCATTCTCAATTGGAGGGCTTGTTTCTCACGCATTGGAAGTATGTGAGTTTCCTGATGTGTGTGTGTATATATATATATATTCCACCAAGACATTTTACGCCGCACTCCAGGTGTTTGTTTTGTTATGCAAAAGTGATTATTTAGCAGAGCATCACCAACACGTTTCGACTTAACAAGTCTTGATCACGGTTACGTCAGTCCATCTTTTCTTTCTCTATTTATACAAATTCCACTTGGCTCATTATGAAGCATTGTGGGATACATATGCAGTCACAGAGACTGTGAAATGTTAAAAACATGTTTTACAGATTATACATATTATACAACTATTTTCATTTGTTTAATACATGAAGTTAGGGTGGAGTTTTCCCACTTTTCAGATATAAAGAAAAAAAAAAACCCTGAAGGAATCCATTTGCCTGCTCGTGTGCCGTCTTCCTGTGGTTGTCCTTTTTGTACCTTAGAGGAAGTGAGGCTGCTGGACAGTGATCGGGAAATGTGTCTCCTGTAATACCTGGTGTCGGACCATGAGAGACAAGCACCTGGACATGAAGCAGCTTCTAATTTCTGACGTTTGAAGTGAATGGAAGCCGCTTTTAGTGTTTTCTGCTGAAAAGTCTACAGCGGAGAGCCAGAGTGAACTGCGGTAACACGGTAGAAAAATCTGTGTGGGGTTTGCAGCTCTTTGGCCCCCCTGGGGAGTTCTTCGGAGGAGAGACGTCTCGAGGTTGGGTCTCCGCTCGCCCCTCCTGGTTCGTCCGCCGTGGTGATCATTGTTTCCAGGCTCGTTTATTAGTATAAATTCGCCGTTCTCATCTGTAGTCCGG
Source organism: Calotriton arnoldi (assembly GCA_963921515.1). Taxonomy (NCBI): domain Eukaryota; kingdom Metazoa; phylum Chordata; class Amphibia; order Caudata; family Salamandridae; genus Calotriton; species Calotriton arnoldi. The sequence goes on along the minus strand of CAWUFW010007332.1, from coordinate 973,066 downwards.
TTTGCGCAACCCCTGGGTGTTGGAGCCGTCTACGTGAAATATGCCCTGAAAGTAATACGCCCAGAGAGTGTTTGCAACAAAGGAGGCATATGGATCAATCAAGCATTTTACGACATTTTTAAGGAGTGCATTTAGTAGTGAATTTCTTTTAAAGGAACAACTTACAATTTGGTCCACGGCAGAGAGTTAATCATCATATAAGATCATTGACAAGGTTATTGCAAAGTTACATAGCATTGATATTGCTAATACACAAACAAATGGCTGACAGATAGAGCAAACAAGAGCACCTCCTCAAAGATATGTTTGATGAGGATGGAGACTTGATAGCCACACAAGTCGATGCACGTTTCTCAACTTCCAGCACTGTTCGTCAACCTAAGCAACAACTAAGAGAGCTAGAACAAGCAAGGATTGTGGAGATAAACAAGTGGTGGGAAAGTGTTACTTTGAAAAAATACATAGATTGTAAGCGAATCCCGAGGGGTTTGAGAATTTTTGTCCTCCCAACCTTGAGTTATTTGAACCCGGATTTATTGTCCCAATGGCAGACTGACACCTCGGAATGTTTGATGAAACTGATTAACACTCTCATAATACATGCCGAAAGAAGGTTGGCACAAGTAATGGAAAGGATTAAAGATCTAGAGAAATCTCTTGTAAAATTCCAGGAATCATCAGAAGGTACAACATTATTTGAGGAATTAGAGAAGAGATTAGAGAAATATGAAAAGGAGGTACAAAACAAGAAATTGAGGAAATTCAACCGAGATAAAGTGGACTATGCTGCTGGTAGAGTGTACACCTTTGCCCGCTGCTATGATGCGATTTAGAAGGAACAAACGATAGACCAAGTCCAGGAACGAGAACAAATGAGAATGTCAAGTGCTGAGAGTTCGGAAGTAAGCTCGGGGGACGAAGGGCCCATCAACAGCCCACAAAGAATGGATTTTTCGGGAGAGATGCGTCTTTTACGGATGACCACACGAGGGCAAGGAAGAGGTTCACAACTGAGAGGAGATCAACGAAAAGAACCAGACGGAGTGGCAAGAAACAAAGGGAAAAAAGCCAAAGATGCTCAGAAACAATAAGGATGGAAGAAGTTATGAGTCCATTGGCTAAGGATGAGTTAGTTATCAATTTATCATCTAAAAATTTAAATCAAAAACATCTGAATTTATTGAATAAAGGACTCACTTTTTGCCCTGCTAATATAATGGATCTTGCCATGATGAGGGTGGATCTATATAAATTTTGTCGTAAGTTGAAACTTAAGAAATATTTTGCAACCAGGGCCCCTAGTTCAAGAGATTGCGAGGACCCCCAAATCTTGACGCCTTTAACATCAGAAGATATAACACCTTTAAGAACCTTACATAGTTTGGAACTTGAGAACCAAGAGGACAACATTTCAGTAACAACAGCAAATATGACTGATGATGAATGGTGTAACAGGTTGGGAATTGAAACTAATAAATCAATAAGCAGTAATTGTAAGGTGAGATCCAAATTTTGTCACCAGCTTCCACCCAGGAATAGAGTGGATGTCTTTCAGGAATTATTGATTGAGGATCTTAGGAACATCCTTCTAAAAGAGAAGAAGCTGAAACATCTAAAAACACAGAACATGAATGGTGATGACTGGTGGGCCCTTAAAGATCTTCGCATTGATGGCAATATCATCATTAAACCATCAAACAAGGGCGGTAGATAGTGGTGATGGATTGCCACAAGCACTATCAAGAAATCAAAAGACAACTGAACGACCCTGTAAACTATGAAAGACTAAAGGATGATCCAGCCACACAAATTATGCATATATAATTACACCAAGTTAAACAACTGGCACATACAGGATCTTTGGGATGAGGATGAACTATGATATCTATTAACGACACATCCTATCACCCCTACAATATATGTGCTTCCAAAGGTCCACAGAAGTTTGGATAACCCTCCAGGTCGCCCCACTGTAAGTTCATGTGGTTCCCTACTGGAAAGTACGTCTAGGTTTGTGGACATTTTTTTGTTCCCCTATGTTGAAAATTTACCATCGTATGTTTGCGATTCAACTGACTTTTTGAATCAGATCGGAGACATACCATGGAAAAAAGAATATGTGATGGCCACAATAGATGTGGTTGCACTATATACTTCGATCATACACGAGGATGGCATAAGAGCGAGCGAATATTTTTTGAGGACACGATCCCTGAGTTTGCTTAAACATACTCAAATGATTTTAGACATGATGCAATTCTGCTTGAACAACAATGTTTTTATCTTTCATAAAACATTCTGTAAGCAGAGTAGAGGAACCACCATGGGTACTTCCTTTGTGCCAACCTACGCGAATCTCACCATGGGCTACTGGGAGGCTGAGCATAGGTGGTCGGAAGAGAACAAGGAGGTGATGGAGAAAGTGGTGTTTTGGGGACGTTATATTAATGACCTATTTTTAATATGGGATAGAGAAATAGAAGAACTGGATGTTTTTTTAAAATCTCAACAATAATGTTATCCAACTAAAATTTGCTTACACCATGAGTAAAAGAGAAATCAACTATTTAGACATCCGTGTATATATAGAAAACAATAAAATCTGTACCAACTTGTCCCGATAACCAACAGCATGTAACAGTATCCTTGCTGCAAACAGTGCCCACCCGAAAGCTCTCAAATGGAGCGTGCCTTATGGTTAGTTTCTGGGGGCCCGTATACACTGCTCAGAGGATCGAAGAGGTTCGAAGAGCAACTTGATCGGATGTATGTAAGATTCAGAAGACGTGGATACCCTGTGGCTGAACTAGATAATGCCAAAATGAGAGCTATGAAACAGAGAAGGGAGAATTTGTTGCTTCCCAAAATGACAAAAGAAAGAAGGAATAAAAATCAGGAAGATCTTAGATTCATTACACAGTTTAATACATCAAGCAGAGACATCAAAAAATCTCTGGAAAATCATTGGAAAGTACTCAGGAAGAATGAAGCCATAAGAGACCACACCGCGGAACATCTCAGTGTAATGTACAGGAAGGCACCATCGTTAGGGGATCTGTTGACACAAAGTTATTTCCATAGACAGAACAAGGGACAGGGAAACAGAATTGGCTCAGAACCAATGGATTCATTAAATGTCAAAGATTCAAAGCATGTCAGTATGGACAAAATTGGACAGACATTACAACATTTAGTGCTGAAAAAAAGAAAATTAAAGAAAGGATATTGTGTGAGACGACACATGTGGTGTATATTTTAGAGTGCAGATGTGGGAAGCGATATATATTGGTAGTACTGTGAACAAACTGAAACTATGCATCTTGCAATATTAAGAGCAATTACCAACCGAGACTTTACATATGCTATATCGAAACATCTGTGGAAGGGTCATGATGGAAACTTGAACAACTTTTCTTTCTTTGGAGTTGAACATATCCCACTGAAAATCAGAGGAGGTGATTGTGAATTGATTTTGAGAAAAGTGGAACCCAAGTGGATTAAAACAATGGGGTCTCAATACAGATGCAGAACGTTATACATTTTTATAATCTATATGATCATGTCATGGTTTTTCCTCATTTCTGAGTGTGAATCTTCATTGATGCCTGTTTCAGGTGACCCTCCTCTGGGATTTCTTATTTAAGTGATAGCAACTATATTGTATTTTATAGTCACCTTTTGAGATCGTAAAGAAAAGGATCAATAGAGTTGTTTCCATTATTGCAATTTCACATATGACATATTGTTTTAGTCTCCTGTTCTCATCAATTTGTGGTTCCTGCCTCTTAACTACTGAGATCCACCCCCCCCCCACTTTTTTTTTAGATGTAATAATGGTTTTAATATGATATGACTGGCTCTTCATTAGATAACTGAACAACATAGGGTAGCACTTGGACACTTTCTCTCATATAAAATAACCCTGGGCGTAGTTCGCGTAGTAGCGCTACGCGTAGCTATGCAAAGTGCACTTCGCGAGCTACGCGTAGCTACGCGAACTGCGTAGTGCACTGTGCAAAATGCTGTTCGCACTGATTGCACAGTGCCGGATGCTTGTCCGCACTGTGCAATCAGTGCAAACCGCATCTTGCACAGTGCAAGCGGTCGTTTTCTGCCGCTCGAGTAGATTTCTACTCGAGCAGCAGCTTTCTCAACGCGGACTGGTAGTTTCTCATCGCGAGTGGTCGCGAGCAAACGCGACCACTCGCAATGAGAAACCTGACCTCCCCGCGTTGAGAATCTCGCCGGGAGGTTTATTTTCCACGCTCGCGATCGGCAACTTGATGTTGCTGATCGCGAACGAGGAAAAAGTCTCGCCGGGATGTCATTTTGCTTGCTCACGGTCGCCAACTTGACCTTGAGGACCGCGAGCAAGCAAAAAATGACCGCTACGCGTGTTTGCACTGTGCTACGTGCAATTCGCGTAGTGCGAAGTAGCACAAACTTCGCAAACTACGCGAGCGTAGCGTAGTACTTCGCCCAGGGTTAATATAAAATGAGTAGTTAATTAGGAGCCCAACACACAGGATGAGGTATTATGAAACTCTACTTTAGAGAAAAAAATGAGCATACATGTATACATAGGTATTTGAAAAAGATTAGACATTTCCCCAGAGACTTTGCAAATTTGCACATTCCAGAAGAATTCCCCTTTTTTCTCCCCTAAGGTAGTTTATGATAGAATAGAGTATTAGCTAGCTAAGACAGGGGAGGCCCTGTTCCAGTTTTAGAGACTGTGAAGCACTTTAGGAACTATCGGTTAAACATTGCAAATTTTGCACATTTAAAGGCACTTTAAGACAGACTGGATATATTTATATAAAGTGACAGTCTTTTTCGCAGTTTTTGCACATTATAAAAGTACTTTAGGCATTTTCAATTGAATATCATGAATTTTGAACATTTAAAGGCACTTTAATTGCTATTGGGTGATTTTTTTTATTTCAGGAGGCATCTTTTGATGTTACATTGCATCAATACCTTTGAATATAGTATAGGACTTCTTGCAGATATTTGTACATTGTGAAGCACCTCAGGCATTATCAGCGAAATATCACTAACGTTGTACCTTTATAGGCACTTTGGTTGAAATTGGGAATGTATTGAAAATTTTGCACAGTAGAAAGGATATAACTGTTAAGTTACTGCGAGTATTGGCGTGGTGCTTTGACATACAGTACTAATGAAGCTTGACCCATTGTAAAAACATACAAAATACAACCTTGGTATTGTATTTATAGTATTAGATTGAAGACACAAGGCTATCCATATAGAAAATAAGGGGTATTTGGTATATGGTGTGACTAGACAACATACAAGGAGAAGCCCTTTTAAAAATATAATGGGTTAAGTAGTATTATATGGCCATCTTTAATCTCACCTGGGATCTGTTCTTGAAAAAAACAAGCATTTTTAGTGTTATGCATGTTAGCATGGTTTTATATTTATATATATTTTTATATTTCTAATCCGGGTCATTGTGAATATTTGAATGTATTCAGATTAGCTGCTTTAAGAGATTTTGTGGGGCTGGATTGCGTATATATTATGGTACTTTACCATTATTACAATACTGAATTGTGCTACTTCTAACCTTCTTTTGAAATGAACAGTGATAAACATATTTCATACTCATGATGTTTCAAAAATTTGTAAGCTATGGAACTGTTCCTTTAAATTGTGTTTTAAAATGGGTGGTGGGAGGACTGCAATAGCCCTTTAAATGTGACCCTATGCACTTAGAACTCTATGACCCAGTCAAAGGCTTGTTGCCAAAACACATAGGTCTGGTCCTGTCTAAATGCATGTGCACTTTGCAGATGTAAAGAGAAAAAAGTAAATAAATAGAAAAACCTGAAGGAAAAAAAAAAGTGCACTTTGCAGATATAAAGATAAAAAAAAGAAATTAAAAAAAAACCTGAAGGAATCCATTTGCCTGCTTGCATGCAGTTTTCCTGTGGTTGTCCGTTTTTAGGTCTCGCCCTGAAGCCAGCGCTTGCGCTGGGTCTGGGCGAGACATTTTGTAAGTGGGCTTTTGAAAATGCGACCACTTTTTTGTCCTGGCCTAGAGCATGCGAGTACGCGCACAGTAACGCGCGCATTCCTCGCATGCTCCAGGCCATCTGGCTTTCCTTTCCAACCCTCCTCCCCCTCCCCCACCACAGAGCGCGTCTAGCAGCCGCGCGGCCGTGTCACTTTCACGGCCGCGCGTCACTTGCTCTCCCGCTCCTCCCCCCTCCCCCACCACAGAGCGCGTCTCGCACGGCCGCGCGGCCAATGCTTGTTTCACTTTTAGTGCGAGGCGCGCGCTTCTCGGTCTCCCTTGTTCTCAGTGCCACCCTCTCCAGAGAGTCTCTGATGCCCCGTCTGTCCTTCCTGCACGCCCCACCCCCCTCTCCCCCTTTGGACAACCTGCTCCCTTCTCCTGTACTCCAGTTAGTCCAGTACTCTCTCTGGTACACCTGTGCTCTCCCTCGAGGCCCTTCCTCTAAACTTCCGTGAACCTTTGTCTTTGCCGCTAGTGTAATCTCCACTCCGACCTCCGCCTGTCTTTGCTTCCGTTTTTGGAATTCAGCCCCCCCCCCTATCCCTCACTTGTCTGCCCGCGGCAAGTGTAGTTCCTGTTTCACTCCACAAGGAGGCAGTGTTAGCCCACACTTTTATATTCACAAACCAGCGCCCCGCCCCTTCAGCTCCCGATATTAAAGGTAATACCAAAGGCACGTCATGAATCTGGGTATTCGGTTCATCGACGGTGTTATTTTCACAACCAACCATATACAAGCCCCGGTGAGTATACACATTCTCGCCGGAACACTAACCCACGCGTCCATATGGCAACCCTACTGAGTACACGCCGCGCGCAGGAATCTGGTACTCACTGGTCTCTTTGTGACGTCAGTGCTTTCCCCACTGCTTGACTCGTCACCTCTTCTTTTAAACTTACTGCTGCTGCACCTGAGTGTGTCTGCTTGGGCTCCATCTTGCTGTTTGACATACACACCTCTGCTCCTGTTTACAGGCGTGTGACGTGTGTGTGCATGCTGATGGAATCTGGCGTGTCACTCTTCTTTTAAAATGTTTCTGCAATGTGATGCGCGCTCCTCCTTCCCTACACGTGTTTGGTGTCTGTGGAAACTGGCGTGCGTGCTCCTCTTTTCACTTTGCTTGTGTTTGCGTTTCTGTGTGATCTGGCGCGTGCTCCTCTTTTCACCTACAATCGTCTGCAAGCCCAATGCAGACTGACTCGCGCGCTCCTATTGTCACTAGGCTCTGACGTCATCTGACGTAGGTGCTCCTGTTTTCACTTTGAGGCCTCGGAGACCCTCGGTATATATATATAATGCTTGAAGTCAGCATCCCTTAGAGGCCTAAAGTTAGCGCATGGGCCTAATACGGCGCCAAGCTCACCACCATCCACGTGCTGACCTGTGTGTCCCATTCCATATGACTGGTCCGGAGCACGTGTACTAATGTGCACTTCAACACGACTGCTCTTCTAGGCACATTGATACATCTCTGGTGTTTAATATGCGTGACTCTAGACTTCCACACGCGTGTGCTCCTCTGTGTACGTTACCAAATACCTGGTGCTCACTTCAATTCGACATGACTGACGTCCATGTGCATTCAACCTGTGTCTGCTACCATTTCCATACTTCTATCTGTGCATTAAACATTTGCCTGCAGCTCCCTGTGCATTAAACATTTGCCTGCAGCTCCCTTCTCTTTGAGAGACCCCAGCTCCTTTAAACAGGTGCCTGTTCCTCCCTTCTATATGAAATACCACAGTTCCCTGTGCATTAAACATGTGACTGTTCCGTCCTTCTCTTTAAAATGCCTCTTTCCCTCTTTTCACTCTGCCATGTCTGCCCCTCCTCTGTGGAATCCCTCTCTTTACCGAGGTCCCCTGCCCTCTGCCATGTGGCTGTCCCTATCCAGGGCTTTGCTTCTCTCTCCTCTGTGTAATGTCTGCTCCACTCAGCACCAGCATGCATCACCGTCTGCTCGTCTGTACACTTTGATGTGCCTGCACTGATAACCATCACTTGTAAACAACATATACCAGGCAACAAAACACGCGCAAGGAAACAAAAATCGCTTCAGAACACTCACAAGAGGCAACCACACTCTAAAACCCCCATCAAACAGGTGCCGAACACAGGTAAGCAGCATAGGTCAGCCATTTAGCAAAAATTAAAACAAGCATTGGTATAGCCAATAGGTCTCGCCTTTGGGACCTTATAAGTATTTAGTTATGCAGTAGAATATCCTTGGCGCAACATCAACAGTTGTATGGCTAAACACTTATAAGGTCCCAAAGGCGAGACCTATTGGCTATGCCAATGCTTGTTTACCTTGGAGGAAGTGAGGTTACCGGACAGTGATCGGGAAATGTGATCAAGGCTGCGTGTGACAGCCGGAACACGTGGATGCCATCACTCACGAATAAAAGTTGAGTGAATAAACCCCCACGGAGTGCTGGATTATTTTCCCATTAATGGAGAATTGCTGCTTTGATATATATATATATATATTCACTGAAAAAACCATAGGTTTTAGGGACAGTTATAGTTAGTTGGACATTTCACTCATACAAAACCATAGAAATTCCCCCGTTATAGTTAGTTCAGCTAACTATAACTCGCGCCCCCGCAATGCACTGCTGATGACATCACATATTACATCACTCATGACATGGTCAGTGACATCACTGATGACATCACTGATGACATCTCAAATGACATCACTGATGACATCATCCACGTGATAATCTGATGCACCTCCTCACACCCTAATATAACCTTTGATACACCCTCACCCTCAGGGGGCACGTTTGCAGAGTGGTAAAGGAAGGGGGCGGGGCCTGCGGCACAATTGTTTTTTTTTTTTTCCTCGAAGTGGGGATGTGTGGCCCCCCTTCCTTTTTCCTTTTTTTGCGCCCTGGGGACCCCATCCCCCAGGGCCTTACCCCTTTTTTTCATTTTTATTTTTAAAAAACGGGAAGGGGGCCACGTGGCCCCCCTCCCGTGGCCGATTCCGGCCCCAGGGACCCCATCCCCCGGGGCATGGCCACTCTTTTTATTATTTTTTTAAGGAGGGGGGCTGCGTGGCCCCCCTCCTCAGGCCTCCTTTTGCCCCGGGGACCCCATCCCCCGGGGCAGGCCTTTATTATTATTTTTTTGGGGGAGGGGGGCTGCGTGGCCCCCCTTCTGGGCCACTTATGGCCCCGGGGACCCCATTCCCGGGGCCTGGCCTCTCGTTGGAGACTGTGGGGGGGTCCCCAATCCCCCCACAGTCCCAGCCGGCTCCTGCGCGAGCCGGCATTGCTTTTCCACATGGGAAGCAGCTAACATGCTGCTCCCCGTGTGGAAAAGCAACTGGGTTTGCTTTTCAAAATGCAAACCAAGTTTGCTATGACAGGACGGGAGCCGCGATGCTCCCGTCCTGTCATAGCAAACTACAGTGTCCCGGGGGTAGGCACCCCGGGACACTGCAGGAGCCGGCCCTGGGGGGTGGTGGTCCCCAGGGCCATCACTGGCTCCAGGAGGGGGCCGCGCGGCCCCCCTCCCAACTTGTTCAAAGCCCCGGGAAGGTGGTGGTCCCCGGGGCTCTGGAGGTCCGTAACGGACCCCCATATTTAAATCTTTAGTGCCCCGGGAGGTGGCGGTCCCGGGGCGTGTGGGGGCTGGAGCCCCCACACAGGTTTCTTAAATTAAAAAAAACAGCCCCGGGGGCTGGCGGTCCCCGGGGCAGCGGGAGGGCGCACAGCCCTCCCGCCATCATTTTTAAAAAGCCCCGGGGGTGGCGGTCCCCGGGGCTTGGGGGGCCTAAGAGGCCCCCCCATAAACAATAAACACACCCCCCGCATGCCCTCGGGACACCCGGGGGCAAATTTGCATCGAAGCGCGGGAGACCGCGCTTCGATTTTTTTTTTTTGCGCATCCTGCCGATTTAAAAAAAAAAAAAATGCTTTTTTCTGCCCAGGGGGTCCACCAGTAGATAGTTATAGTTAGGACCTATTATCCATAGGAAATCCGCGACATTCTATTTGAAATAACGTTGGCGCCGGTTGACGAATCTTCGCGAAAGTTTCCAACTTGTTGGGGCGCTCCGCTCCTACCCTGAAAGTCTCGGGTTGATTCGTCAAGGCGGGGCCGAGAAAAAAGGGGGGTCCCAAAACGCGTTTTCCCCATTCATTTTTCCATAGGAACCTTTAGTCGCAGCTACAGCCCGAACTGCTGAACGGAATTACACCAAATTTGGCAAAGAGGTAGCCCTTGGTTCAGACTGGTGCCTTTTGCTTAAATGGTGTAAATCCGTTCAGTAGTTCCTGAGAAATTCACAAGTAAAGTCACATATATATCTATGGCCGAGTAGGGTCCGCGTACCCTCCCGATCACGAGCTGCATGCTAATTGGCTGTCAGCTGGCTGTCAACATTCCGATTCAGGAAGTGTTGGAAGACAGAAACAAGTGCGCAAAGCGCACAAAGGGGGCAGGGTAGAAACACCCTAACCCCCTAGGCCTGCTCAGGGGGTCCCACAAGGACCCCCTGGGCAAAAAAAGTCATTTTTTTTTTTTTAAATCGGCAGGATGTGCTCAGGGTGCGCGGATCCTGCCGAAAAAAAAAAATAATGATAATTTGCCCCCGGGTGGGCCAAGTCCCGGGGGCATGGTGGGGGGGTTAAATTTATGTATGGGGGCCTCTAAGGGCCCCCAAGCCCGGGGACCGCCACCCCCGGGGCTTTAACAAAAATGGTGCGGGAGGGCTCTTTGCCCTCCCGCTGCCCCGGGACCGCCACCTCCCCGGGGCTTCTGTTTTTTTGTTTTTTTAACCTTTGTGGGGGCTCTAGCCCCCACACGCCCCGGGGACCGCCACCTCCCGGGGCACTAAAAATAAAAAATGGGGGTCCGTTTTGGACTCCCGAAGCCCGGGGACCACCACCTCCCGGGGCTTTGAAAATGTGGGGAGGGGGCCGCGCGGCCCCCCTCCTGGAGCCAGTGATGGCCCTGGGGACCGCCACCCCCCAGGGCCGGCTCCTGCAGTGTCCCGGGGTGCCTACCCCCGGGACACTGCTGTTTGCAATGACAGGACGTGAGCCTCGCGGCTCCCGTCCTGTCATTGCAAACTTGCTTTGGATATTGGAAGAGAGAGCAGTAAACCTGCTCTCGCTTCCAATATCCAAAGCTGATTGCTTTCCACATGGGGAGCAGCATGTTAGCTGCTCCCCATGTGGAAAAGCAATGCCAGCTCGCGCAGGAGGCGGGGAGCCGGCTGGGACTGTGGGGGTATTGGGGACCCCCCCACAGTCCCCAACCAGAGGCCAGGCCCCGGGGGATGGGGTCCCCGGGGCCATAAGTGGCCAGGGAGGGGGCCACGCAGCCCCCTCCCCAAATTTAAAAAAGGAAAAAAAAGTGCAAGGCCGGCCCCGGGGATGGGGTCCCCGGGGCCTTAAATGGCCTGAGGAGGGGGCCACGCAGCCCCCCTCCAAATAAAAAAATTAAAAATCGAGGCCATGCCCCGGGGATGGGGTCCCCAGGGCCAATACAGGCCCAGGGAAGGGGGCCACGCGGCCCCCTTCCCGTTTTTTTTTAAATTTAAAAAAAAAAAAATGCTCAGGCCCCGGGGGATGGGGTCCCCGGGGCCAAAGTGGGCAAGGGAAGGGGGCCATGCAGCCCCCTCCCATTAAAAAAAAATAGAAAAAAAAAACGACCGGCATCGTGCCGGAGGCCCCGCCCCCCTCCCTGCAGTACTCTGCAAACGCGCCCCCTGGCGCGTTTGCAGAGGGGGAACGAATTCCCCTTGAATACGGGGGGTCCCTGGGGGCCAACTAGCCCACCAGGAACCACCAGTATGCGCCAGGGGGCTGCGTTGCAGAGACGTGTACAGAGGCCACGCCCCTTTTTACACCTCTCTGCAACGCAGCTCTGTGGCGCTTTGTGGAGGTATATGGTGGGCTAGTTGGACTCCAGGGACCCTCAGGATTCAAGGGGACTTAATCCCCTAACTTAAAACGCGCCACGGGGCGCGTTTGCACAGTGGTGAAGGGAGGGGGCGGGGCTTCAGGTGACATGTGTGCAAACAGGCCCCGTGGCGCGTTTTAAGATGGGGAATAAATTCCTTTTCAATCCTGAGGGTCCCTAGGGGCCAACTAGCCCACCAGGTACCTCCAGTAAGCGCAACGGAGCTGCATTGCAGAGTGTTGTAAAAAGGGGCGTGGCCTCTGAACACCTCTCTGCAACGCAGCCCCCTGGCGCATACTGGAGGTACCTGGTGGGCTAGTTGGCCCTTAGGGACCCTCGGGATTGAGGAGGAATTAATTTTCCAACTTAAAACGCGCCACAGGGCGTGTTTGCAGACATGTCACCTTAGGCCCCACCCCCTTTCTTCACCATTGTGCAAATATTCCTCTAAAATCAGCCGAACTACGAATTCCGATTTACTCACCTGTTATCAGGAGAGACCTCAGTGCTGCAGCTTTGAGCCCAGTACTGATCCTGAAAAGTAATTCTAACCGTACTTACCAGTAACTTGAATTTCCTTCCATAGGATATCATTGCCTGCTTTTTGCTGAAAAAGTTTCTAAGTGTCTATTTTTGAAACATACAAATATTCCTCTAAAATCAGCCGAAATACGAATTTCGATTTACTCACCTGTTATCAGGAGAGACCTCATTGCTGCATCTTTCAGCCCAGTACTGGTCCTGAAAAGTAATTTTAACCGTACTTACCAGTAACTTGAATTTCCTTCCATAGGCTAACATTGACTGGTTTCACTTGGAAATTCTTCTAAGTGTGGAGTTTTGGAACTTTATAATATTCCTCTAAAATCAGCCGAAATACGAATTCCGATTTACTCACCTGTTATCAGGAGAGACCTCAGTGCTGCATCTTTCAGCCCAGTACTGATCCTGAAAAGTAATTTTAACCGTACTTACCAGTAACTTGAATTTCCTTCCATAGGATATCATTGCCTGCTTTTTGCTGAAAAAGTTTCTAAGTGTCGATTTTTGAAACATACAAATATTCCTCTAAAATCAGACGAAATACGAATTCCGATTTACTCACCTGTTATCAGGAGAGAACCCAGTGCTGCATCTTTTAGCCCAGCACTGACCCTGAAAAGTAATTCTAACCGTACTTAACAGTAACTTGAATTTCCTTCCATAGGCAACATTCACTGGTTTCACTTGGAAATTCTTCTAAGTGTGGAGTTTTGGAACTTTATAATATTTCTCTAAAATCAGCCGAACTATGAATTCCGATTTACTCACCTGTTATCAGGAGAGAACACAGTGCTGCATCTTTTAGCCCAGCACTGACCCTGAAAAGTAATTCTAACCGTACTTACCAGTAACTTGAATTTCCTTCCATAGGAATCCATTGTCTGGTTTTCAGCAGAAAAGTTTCAAAGTGTCGATTTTCACAAACTACAAATATTCCTTAAAGATCGCATGTGTGACTTAAACGCATTCTTTCAACTGTTTACAGGAGATGCACCAGTGCTGGTTCCAGGATCCACCACTGAGTAAGAAAAAGTAACGATAACACTACTTACCTGCTAAGTGAATTTCCTCCCATAGGATAACATTGGTGATTCTATATAAAAAAGTTTCTAAGTGTCAACTTTTAAAATACAATACCTTAAAAATCACTACTGTAACCAAAACGCTTTTACTCAACTGTTTACAGGAGATGTCCCAGGACTGAATCTAGGATCCAGTCCTGTGGTTATAAAAGTAATCCATAAAGTAACTAATTGCATTTAGCTAGAAATTCACATTGAGCTCAATGTTGCTTTGTTTTTTAAATTGTGTTGCCCATTGCAACAACTGTAACTACTGTACTTAAAAGTCTATTGCCTATTTGCAAAGTATTTAAACTAAAGTAATTCATTCTGAGAAAGTATATTTTGTAATGTAATGTATAATGTAATTACAATGTAATTTAAAAAATAAAATATCTAAAAATAAATAGTTTAAAAAAATGTTGTAAATCAGTATCAAAAAAATAAATATAACAATTAATACATTTAAAAATTGTCATTTACAAAACCTTTGAAATTCACTGAAAAAACCATAGGTTTCAGACACGTTATAGTTAGGAATTAGCATTTAAAAAACCTTTGAAATTCACTGAAAAAACCATAGGTTTCAGACACGTTATAGTTAGGAATTAGCATTTAAAAAACCTTTGAAATTCACTGAAAAAACCATAGGTTTCAGGCACGTTATAGTTACAAATTAGCATTTAAAAAACCTTAGAAATTCACTGAAAAAACCATAAGGTTTTAGGGACAGTTATAGTTAGTTGGACATTGCACTCGTACAAAACCCGTGAAATTCCCCCGTTATAGTTAGTTCAGGTAACTATAACTCGCGCCCCGCAATGCACTGCTGATGACGTCACATATTACATCACTCATGACATGGTCAGTGACATCACTGATGACATCACTGATGACATCTCAAATGACATCACTGATGACATCATCCATGTGAGAATTTAATGCACCTCCTCACACCCTAATATAACCTTTGATACACCCACTCTAAATTACAGACTGCCATTCTCAAAACCATAGACACTCCAACATCAATAACTACATACCCACTCACTGATTCTTAGGTCTACACACACACATCCACTCACTCACCCGTACAGTCACTCATACTTATGGTCACTCAGTACAGGACTATCATATGCACTCATACTCCTATATAGACACTCAAACACCGCCACTCATCCATAGAGGTACTCACACACCTAGTCAGTCATGCAAATAATTAAACACACTGCCATTTACTCACCTATACAGTTATACACACACCAGCTCACTTACTCATACAAATACTAGCACATTCTTACGCTCTTATACAATCACTGATACAAGCACACACTCATCCATACAGTCACTCTCACAATCACACACTCTCGCTTATAGCTATTTATATACTCCAACACACATATATACTGCCTTTCACATATGTAGTTACTCACACATGTACCACTGGGACATACATTCACTCACTAACACACTCTTACACACACTTACCCACCCATACAGTCTATCACAGATGCACTCTTGAAACCATCCACCCAGTGAATCACCCACTCACACATCTATGCACAGAGTCGCGCACACCCCACCCACACAAACACTCAGGCACCCATACAGATACTCAGACAACCAATCAATAACTCATATAGACACTCATGTAGCTATTCACAAACCCATGCACCACTTACACAGCAACAGACAGATGGATACAGACATTCACCCAGTTTAGTCACTAACCCATGCATTCAGTAAGATACGTTTAATCACTCACTTATCGAGTTAGTCACGCACCTACTAAATCATCCATACAGACACTTATACACCCACTCATTCTTCAATACGCCTTTCCCTATATATATTAAAAATATTTAAACTTTACAGAAACACACAGTCTCTGGATGATGTCATGAGTGATGTCATTTGAGATGTCATCAGTGATGTCATCAGTGATGTCACTGACCATGTCATGAGTGATGTAATATGTGATGTCATCAGCAGTGCATTGTGGGGGCGCGAGTTATAGTTACCTGAACTAACTATAACGGGGGAATTTCACGGGTTTTGTACGAGTGCAATGTCCAACTAACTATAACTGTCCCTAAAACCTTATGGTTTTTTCAGTGAATTTCTAAGGTTTTTTAAATGCTAATTTCTAACTATAACGTGCCTGAAACCTATGGTTTTTTCAGTGAATATATATATATATATATATATATATATATATATATATATATATATGTATATCTATATATATCTATATATATACAGATATATATATATGTTTTTCACGAAGTTTTACATCGCACTCCAGGTGTTTGTTTTATGATGCAAAAGTGTTTATTTAGCAGACCATCACCAACACTTTTTGACTTAACAAGTCTTGATCACTGTTACATCAGTCCATCTTTTCTTTCTTTATTTGCACAAATTCCACTTAGCTCATTATGAAGCATTGTGGGATATATGTACTACAAAACTATGGCCAGAGGCCGGAAGGGTAGAGAGGGTCTTCCAAAATGCTGGAAGAGAACAAAGGAGGGATACGTCCTCCCAACTAAACACTAACCATCACAAAAGGTATCCCACCTGATTGGGCAATCTACTGGGCACTATCCTCTCTTAAAGGAGTCTCATAAGATTATTCTAGTATGAATGGGAGCAATTCCTTTTTGTTTAGTAACCCTCACACACTCTAGTAGTGCCATGCTTCATCATCGGGTTCACCCTGACTCCTAAAGGTCAGGGTGGGCTCTACCATATTCCAGGGAGCACGTAGAAGAATAGGCCAGGGGGTTAAAGATTTAAAAATCCTCCCGAGACTCCAGGTATCCCTTTAATATTGGAGTGACAGGGGATATTAAAAACAAGAAACAAAGGTTCTCAAGGATTTAATGGTCCTATGACTCTAATCACAATGCCAACATGTTTCAGCCTCGTAATTATGGCCACTGTGGGTCCAAGGCTTCCTTCAGGGCAAAAACAGGATATTCCCTCCCTGGATAAAAGTGAATTTACTAATGTGGTGCAGAAAGCTGCCCCACCGTGCCCGGCCCTTGGATATACTTATCCTGGATCCGGAAGCTCAGTTCTGGTATGTCCCACCCAACTCGGGAGGACTCCGCACGTCTCTAGGAGATGCAGAGTATGGGGTAGTCCTGTAGTCAAACAATTGTCAAGGATCCTAGCCCCGCTTATATGCCTATTACGGTCCGCTTCTCGCTGCTTGAGAGACCGAGAGAAGCGGACCCTTATTGGCGTACATAAGTATATCCAAGGGCTGAGCACGGTGGGGCAGCTTTCTGCACCAGATTAGTAAATTCACTTTTATCCATGGGTGAGTGGCTATTTAATACTTTATATTTTTGGCTAATATTGTGCCCTGTCCACTCCTCCCTTGGATTATTGTGGTTACGTAGTGGGAACCTGCTTATATTGGGCTCAGGGCCCAATTCCCGAAATGCCTTCATTCCCCTACGTTATTGGATTGTTGTGGGATTTGTAGGATCTATTTATGTTTCTATATGTATGTATCCTACTATTTTCGGGCTAAGTGCCCCAATCGACACATGATTAGTCGGTGGGGGGGATGATGCAAGATGTCTTACTTACTATGTGGCATCCTCTTTTTTCGAGTTAGCTTTCAAGAGGTTTACTCCTTACTTGGTTTTGTTGTAAGTTAGTACAGTGTCCTATATGTTAGGCTACATGCCCCTTCCTTTTACACCATTGTTTACCCTGCCGTTTAGGAAATCCCTCTAAGTTATCTCACCCTGCTTTTTGTCACACGTAACCACAATAATCCGAGGGAGGAGCCAATTTGGTGTATATTAATATAGAAATATGGGGAACAGCGCTGAAGTGGCTGAAATCCTTCACTGAAAACAGATACCAAGAGGTTAGGATGCCACCTTTCTCGTTCTGCAAGAGCAGTGTCTCGTTTGAGTGACCCAGGGCTTGGCCATTAGCTCAACCTTGTTTAATATCTATATGACCCCATTGGCGGCATTGGTCGTGTCTTTTGGGGCCAAGATAATCTCATACACCGAGGACACTCAGCTGCTGTTTTTTTTCACGAAAGGTGAGCCTATTACCCATGACGCCATTAAACCATGTCTATCAGCTGTGTTCCACTGCGCGCACTTTGATGTCCCCTGAGGCTTGAGCCGGGCGGACCAACGTGTTTTCTTTTATACTGCTGATATTTTAAAACTATATTGTACATGTTGTTTTAAAATCGTTTAAAATCGTTTTTAAGCCGCGAACTTTGCACAGTGCATTTAGCATTTAGCCTCACTCCAGGGGTCTGCTTTAGCAAGGCGAGACCGCCATTTTGAGAGGAGGAAGCAGGTTGACGGGCTAGTTGTTCGCCCAATCTGCCTACTTAACCGGAAGCTGGCGCGAGCGCGCAGCGGACGTGTGCAGCGGGCGCGCCGCTGGCAAGCCAAGCCTGTCTGCGCCCGTCCGCGCATGGCCCGCGCACAGCGCCAGCCCCCCTGCTCGTTTGGGCACAAAGGATTCCAGGCCCTATGTCTACTCTAACAGTACACTGCACAGCTTAAATGTTATCAAGCATAGCCCACTGTGCATCTGTATTCAACCTGGCCAGAAACCTCCAAACGATTACAAAATATGCCCTGGGTGTAGGGCGAACCTACCGATGCTTACTGCGCAGCAGGAAAAACATACACAGTATATACCTGAAGGTAGGAAAGGACATGTGGGGGAAAATGATTTTAAATGTGTATTACTGAATGCAAGATCCTTAGTTAAACACAGTATTGACTGTGCGTCTTTAATTGAGGAAGAAAAAATTAATATTGCCTTCATTACTGAGTCATGGACGGACGAAGCCTCCGGTCCAGACTTGGTGAAAGCCACACCCCCGGGCTACCTTTGCTATACTCTAAATAGGCCTGCTAAGAAAGGTG
The DNA here is from genome assembly GCA_963921515.1 of Calotriton arnoldi. Lineage (NCBI taxonomy): Eukaryota > Metazoa > Chordata > Amphibia > Caudata > Salamandridae > Calotriton > Calotriton arnoldi. The sequence goes on along the minus strand of CAWUFW010007332.1, from coordinate 954,574 downwards.
GTGGCTTAGCAGTAATATATCAAAACCTTTTAAACGTAACTTTTAACTGCTCTTCCAATATGGAATGCGAAGCACTAGACTTCTGTTTTCACCTCTCTCACCACTACACTTTTAAAGGCACTCTCGTTTATAGGCCACCTGGTCCCAGAAACCGGTTTATAATACAAGCGGGCAGCTGGTTGGAAAACGAGCTAAGTGTATGCTCCTATACAATACTAGGGGATTTCAACTTTCATTTGGAAGCTGAAAATGATCCAGACACGTCAAAACTACTAGACCTAGATTTGCGCGCGCATCGCGACCTAAGATGGCCGCCCGACGCTAGAGCTCCGCTTCGCGCCGGACCTTTACCGCGAATTTAAAGCGGTTCTACACCTCGTTTCAGAGAAAGGATGACAGAATTTTAAATCGGAGGATGGGCGCTTTCAGAACATATGCTTTTTTCATGGAGGCTGAAAAATTTCTGGACTGATTTTATACAGGTGACTCTTTCCTATTGGAGATGACCACCATTTTGTATGGCCTTTTCTCTCGTCTTTCTTCCTCACACATTAATATGTATTGACTTTATTGGCAGTTTCTTCTTTTTATCTGGATGATTACTACGCAGTATAGTTATTTTCTTTCCCTGAAGCTTGCTTTTGAGGGGGAACTCTTTTGAGATACTGTGAATTTTCTTCTACGCATCACCCTGGTTTCTCCTCATTATTTTTACCACGCTTCATGGGTAGAAGTAGGCGCCTACTCCATCCTAACAAAGCAGTAGAGGTGCGTCTTTCTACTCCTGCCACCAGGGGTGCAAGCGTTCCAACCTTCAACAAATTCTCCTGTTTATCGGATCTTTCGTCACGGGAGAACTGTTCCTCCCTCACAGAAAATACTATCACCATGGCATCCAAATTATTATTACCCTCAACTACCAATAAGAGACCCAAGCAGGATTCTCCATCTCCACCCAAGTCTTCCTCTCCGGTCTCTTTAGACATGGTATGGGAGGAGTTGCGCTCCCTTCGCCCATTTATTGAAGAAACAAATTCCAGGCTGCAATCGTTGGATGACAAGTGGTCTTCTATGGAGTCCCGTATCACTGTGGTGGAACAACACCTTGATGACGTGCAGGCCTCAACTTCAAAGGTTTCCTTGTTGGAGAAGGAAGTTTCACAACTAAAGAAGGTTACCGAAGATTTGGAGAACAGAAATAGACGCAATAACCTACGCGTTTATGGCCTTCCTGAAGGCCTTGAGGGTGACAACCCTGTCACATACTTTGCATCTTTTCTACCACAGTTTTTAGATCTCCCACCTACGACTAAATTGAACATTCAGCGTGCTCATAGACTGGGCCCTCGTCTCTCATCGACATCTGCTCCTTCAAATCCTAGTGGGGTTATAATACTGTTTTTGCAGTTCACTGACCTTCTGTTGGTACTTAATGCTGCCAAAGCCAAAAAGAACCTCTCATGGCTAGGTACCAAAGTATTTATCTCCCAGGATGTCTCTACATTGACTGCCAAACGCCGTAAGGAATTTTTGGATCTTCGTCCTGCTCTTCGCTCCTTGGGTGCACGATATGGCCTATTCCACCCTTGCTTATTTAAGGTTACCTATCTCAATAAGACTTCTACCTTTGAAGACCCTGCTGACCTTCGCAGATTTATCCAGTCATGTTCTGCTACGTCGATGGAAACTGCTCCTTGCTCCTCTAGAACTTGAGTTTTGTTTTCCCTTTATAATCCTAATATATTGCAGTTATTGCTCTAACCTCCTTTCTTTTACAGGTCACCGTAATCTCTTCAGACTATATATATCTTTCTCTGCTTCATGTTTCATTCTATGCTTCCCTTCTTCCCTCTCCTCTCTTTTCATCTTTTCTATTTATGTATCAGTCTCTCATTCTTCCACCGCGCCTTTCTTCCTTGTTGTATATCATTACTCTTCTTCCCTTCTTATTCTATACCTGATTATGTAACTCTATCACATCATTGTATGGAATTGTTTGTTCTCTTATTTCTCATATATTTCTTTGTCTCCATTTGCAGATATAATTTACTTTGTTAGATGTTATTCTTCCTCTACATGCCCGCTCCCGTTTGTATTTTCTCACATTGATGTCCTGGTGTGTTGTGTTGCTCCCCGTTGGGTGTGCTGTCTCCAATGTCCCTTGCCGCCTTTCGTTTTCTTCTTACCCCTTAAGGTACGTATTACAGTCGTCATTTTATTTTGACATGTACTGTCTTTTCTTCTTTACCTCCCTCTTTCCCCCTTCTTACTTCTCCTTTTTATTTCTACTCTTTGCACTGCTCTTTTCTATTTACCCATTGGGGTTTCTTTTTTCCTGTTCATCTTCTCTTTTGTCCTTTACTCCAGTGGTTTATCGTTGCATATTTGTATTCTTTATATACTTCAAATGTTGTTACATTCAGAGTTATTTCTTGGAATGTGAAAGGTTTTGTTAATCCAATCAAAAGACAGAGAATTTTATCCCATCTTGCCTCTTATAACCCTGACTTAGTTCTTTTGCAAGAAACCCACCTTACCGAAGCTGAGGCGTTAAAATTGAAGAAGGGATGGGTGGGCTCAGTTTTACTCTCCCCTACTTCTAACAAGAAAAATGGGGTTGTGATTTTATGCCACAAGAAATTGAACTGTAAAGTTATGTCACAGGAAACGGATTCAGAAGGCAGATGGTTGTTGGCTCAATTGTCAATTAATAATATTTCGTTGACTGTTTTTAATATCTATGGCCCTACCCATCCTGATTGTTCCTTTTGGCCTTTAATTACACAGAAATGTATTCAATTCAGAGATGATCTTTTTATCTTAGGAGGTGATTGCAATCAAGTCATGGATCCTTTTCTTGACCGTCAGTCCCAGGTGCGCTTCACTCCTCATAAAACCCATAAACATTTTCTCGACACTATCTCTCAAACACACCTTGTGGACTCTTGGAGGCTTTCCCATCCCGATGCTCTTGATTTTTCTTTTTTTCTCCTCCTCATAACTCTCTTTCTCGTCTGGACTATATTTTTCTCTCTCAATCTTTATCTCAGAACTTGCTTTCCTCTTCTATCGAACCTATTGTCATCTCTGATCATGCCCCAATTGTAACCGATTTGGATTTACTCCCTCCACAACCCAGGTCTTCCCGCTGGCGTTTTAACAACTCCCTCCTTCTTGACCCTCTTTTCTCTTCCACTTTCACTATCTTTACCAATGAATTCTTTGCCCTAAATAAAGACTCCGCTTCCTCACCTCATATTTTATGGGACTCCTTTAAGGCAACCGCAAGATGTTTTATTATAGATTTTGTTTCAAAAAAGAAGAAACGCTTTCTTCAGCAACGTAAGACCACATTGGCACATATTAAAGATCTAGAGCATAAGTTCTATACTTCACCGGCAGAATCGGTCTTACCGGCTCTGGTGCGCGCTAAACTGGCCTTTAATAAATCTACGACTGACAATGCATCTTCAATACTTCTGCGCACTAGTGCTCGTTACTACGGGGGTAGAAATAAAGCAGGAAAACTTTTGGCAAATTATCTCAAAGCCCGTAAAGAACGTACTTCGATTGATTCCATTTATTCCTCAGATGGCTCTCTCGTCCATAAAGACCAAGACATTCTTACCGAATTTAAAAACTTCTATAAAGACCTTTATACCCCAGAATCTCCTCCTTCTAGTTCTCTTATTCAGTCTTATCTTGACAAACTTCCAACACCGTCTAATCTTCACCTTAACCTCTCTGACCTTGAGGCCCATCTATCCCTTAATGAATTATCCGCTGCATTAGGCACTTTAAAAAAGGGAAAACTCCTGGTCCGGATGGCTTCTCAGTCGAATTTTACTTACACTTTTCTAACCTATTACTTCCTAAACTATTAACCCTGTTTCACTCATTCTACCTCTCCGGCAAGACGGAAGGTACTTTTCAAGAAGCCACTATTTGTCTGATACACAAAGAAGGCCGAGACCCTATGTTCTGTAAAAATTACCGTCCAATTTCCTTGGTTAATGTAGATTATAAGCTCTTTGCCAAAACTCTTGCCTTACGTTTAGATCCGCTTATGCCTCATCTAGTGGGAAAAGAACAATGTGGCTTCGTTAAGGGTAGATTGACATCAGATAACTCCCGACTTTTTCTTAATGTCTTAAACAAAATCCCTTCTCTCTCTACATCTCTGGCGGCCATTTCTGTCGATGCGGAAAAAGCATTTGATAGAGTTGACTGGTCCTTCCTTTTTGCATCCCTAAAATGGCATGGTTTTGGTCCTCACTTTATTTCACTTATTTCTTTATTATACTCAGCTCCCAGAGCCTCTGTATTGGTTAATGGCTGTATCTCTTCCTACTTTCCTCTCCAGCGCGGAGTCCGCCAAGGCTGCCCTCTTTCTCCTCTTCTCTTTGTCTTAGCTCTTGAGCCCTTCTTATCCTCAATACGCAACAATGACTCTATATCTGGCTTCCCTTACGGTGACCAACATCTAAAGCTCTCAGCTTACGCAGATGACATCCTGCTTTTTGTCTCCGCTCCAGAAATCTCTATTCCTTCTCTATTACATGAATTTTCTTCCTTCTCTCTTGTCTCTGGTTATAAAATCAATTCAGATAAAACAGAAATTCTCCCCCTTACCAAATTTTGTCTTCCTCAGTCTTTTTCTGCCACTGGATTTGCATGGAATAGCTCCAAAATAAAATATTTAGGTGTATGGTTCTCGAACTCCATCACCGCTACTGTTAAATTGAATATGAAGGCGGTTTTCTCTCGGATTGACAATCTACTTTCCTCTTGGAATCCTTTGTTTCTCTCTTGGTGGGGTCGATTGGATTCCATTAAGATGATGATCTCCCCTATTCTAATTTACTCTCTTTCCATGCTTCCCGTCCATGTTCCAGTCTCCTATTTTAAACGTATAGATTCTCGCCTCTCTAAATTCCTCTGGAACAATAAAAAAGCCAGGATCTCCTTATCCTTTCTTCGTAAGACAAAATCTAATGGAGGGGTGAATTTTCCTGACTTTCGCCTATACCATAAATCATTTTGTCTCCGTCAGGCCTCAAGATGGCTTCTTTCCAACCCCTCTTCTTTCACTCCCCTTTGGCTTACTATTGAGCGTGCTCTATTATTACCATTCACCCTAAGGGAAGTTTTGGCCTTCTCTGCTAAATCTCCTAATATTTCTATGCCTTTATTCAAACATACTTGTACCCTACTAAGACCCTTGACACAACCAGATTGCATTTCAAGAGAATCCTTTTTAGAATCTCCAATTTGGCATAACTCCATTATTACTATTAATAACAGATCCATCTTCTGGAAATCTTGGAGATCAAAGGGCATAATTTGGGTTAAACATCTTTTTGATGGCTCATCTCCATGCTCTTTCCCCCAATTTCAAGCTTCATTTCATTGTCCTCGCTCCTTCCTACAGAAATTCACCACTCTGATGTCGGTCATTCTTGACACTTTCTATTCTCTCCCCTCTTCTCCTTCTACTTCTACTTTAAGCTCCCTTCATACGATCCTTCTATCCCTACCTAAAGCTTCTCTCATTTATAAATATTATTCAGCTCCTAATCCAGATCGTACTAAAACTAAATTGGAACTTTCATGGGAAGCTGACCTGGGTTGTGAATGGTCTATCATCTTCTGGGACAAACTTTGGTCCCGCTCTCTCAAAATCTCTCGTTCTGCCTCTCTCACTCAATCTATGTTTTTCCTCTATCACAGACTTTATTTTACCCCTATATCTATTGCTAAATTTTCCCATTCCACTGATACTAGCTGCTGGACCTGTGGTGCTTCTACTGCTGATCTTTTACATCTTCTCTTTCTTTGCCCTTCGGTCTCTCTTTTTGGGGAAAAGTTTGGTCCTACACTTCCCGTATTTTCACCATTACCACCCCTTATTCTCTCCCTCTTCTTTTCTCCGGTAGTCTATGTGACTCCTTAAATCTTCCCCCATACACACATGGTCTTTTCGACCTTATGCTTGCACTAGCCTTTCAACACATCGCTCTTAACTGGAAAACCCTTACAAAGCTTTCTCTTCAACACTGGTGGAATAGTCTCTGCCACTTCCATCGTCTTGATATTGCTTTCGCCTCCTCCTGCAGCCCAAAAGCTAATAGAGACCTTTTTTGGTTACCCCTGACTCAATACTTGGATAATCTTGTTTTAGCAGATAATTCTCGTTCCCATTCTGAAAATTTTAAACCTCCTTGAATGTACATTTTCTCTGGTTATTGTTCCTTACCTTTCTCGGTTTATTGTATTTTATTAAGTATACTAATAATACTACTTGCATCCCTATGTAAATATGCATTATTTTATTATTTAATTTTGTAAAGTTGCAAATATCCTCTTCCCCCACCCTCCCCTTCTCCCTTCCCCTCCCTTTCCTTTATTCCCTGAAAAACCAAAAATAGCTTTCTTCTTTGGTTCTTAATTTAGCCACTTTTTTGATATTCTTTCTTCAATATGTTTATTCTGTATTGCTGATCTATGTATTTTTTATAATTCTTTAATAAAGCTTTTAAACATAAAAACTACTAGACCTAATGAGTACCGTTGACTTAAAGCAACTGGTCACTGGTGCCACACATAAGGCAGGGCACACACTCGATGGCATTTTCTCCAATAATGGGCAACTAGTATTCACTGACACACTCCCGGTGGTCTGGCCGGATCACAGGGCAGTGCTATTCGAGGTAACGCCCCCTGACCGAGGTACCAAGAAACCAGTGAAGAAACAGGTGGTCAGTCGAGCATGGAATAGGGTGAAGGCCGATGAATTACAGTACCTGCTAAGCTCTACCTCCCCTATTCTTCCGGCGGATCTAGATGAGGCCACGTCTGTCTATACTAACTGGCTGGAAGCAGCTAGTAACAAGTTAGCTCCTAAAAAAATCCTCCGTCATAATAGGGAACGACTCACGTCACCTTGGTATACCCAAGAGCTTAGAGAAAAAAACTGACCTGTAAGCACTTGGAAAGAATCTGGAGGAGGGAGTATAATGAGAGTGAAAAAAATGAATACAAACAAAGCCTAGCGCAGTATAAGCTGTTACTTCATGAAACGAAACAAGAGTTCTTTGCAAACAAAATAAATTATGCAAAAAACTCAACCAAAGAATTATTCAAGACAGTTAGGACTCTAGCACATCCAGCCTCCACTTCCATCAAAGCGAGTCAAGAATTGTGTGATAAGATAGCTAATTCCTTTTTTGATAAAGTCGATGCTATTTTTTCTACATTCATAGGCTCTACAAAGAAAACATCTCTGGTAGACACGGCAGTCCCTAAGATTGAAAAAAGCACAGTGCTTCAGTTCCATAATTTTACACCAGTCACAGTCTCAGACATCCATAAGCTGCTGGTGAAAGCAAAATCAGGGTCACCACTGGATCCGTGCCCTCCTTCTATATTAAAACTAGCACCTGAACCAGTCACATTAACTTTGACGGTCATCATAAATGCTATGTTTGCGGAAGGTTACTTTCCCAAAGCTTGGAAATCAGCATCTATACTTCCTCTTCTTAAAAAACCGAATTTAAGATCCTAACGACTCCAATAATTTTAGACCCATATCTAGGCTTCCACTCCCTGCTAAAATTTCTGAAAAAATAATGAACACCCAACTCAGTCGGTTTTTGGAAGAGGGACGGGTGCTGGACCCTACCCAGTATGGCTTCCGGGGGGGACACAGCACGGAGTCTGCTCTCCTTAAATCCACTGAAGAAATTAGGACTACACTGGATCAGGGAGGAAAAGCTGCCATGATTATGCTGGACCTCTCTGCGGCCTTTGATACAGTCCATCATGGCTTACTGATGGACCGGTTGCAAGAGATTGGAGTAAAGGGTATGGCCTGGAAGCTAATCAAATCGTTCCTAGCTAACAGAATACAGACAGTCACACTTGGAGACTTCACTGCCAAATCTTATTCCCTTCCTTGTGGAGTCCCTCAGGGGTCTTCCATGAGTCCAACTCTTTTTAATATATATGTGTCGCAGCTAGCTCCCTTGATTGAATCCTTTGGGTTCAGTCTGACCTCTTACGCTGACGACACCCAGATTGTAGTATCACTGCTTCCAGATGGAATACAGGAGACAGCGTCCTGCTTCCACAACTGCATGACAGCGGTGGGCAGTTGGATGGCCCAAAATTGCCTCAAACTTAACTCCAATAAAACAAAGGTGGCACTTTTCGGCAATGATCCAAATTTCTGGACCCCGGCATGGTGGCCGGATTCACTTGGTCCTCTTCCAACTCCCACTAGGAAGGTAAAAAATCTAGGAGTCTTAATAGGCAACAAACTCTCTTTTAAGGATCAAGTGAATGCAGTGGTCTCGGCCACATCATACACTCTGAAATCCTGCAAAATGTTTTTACCTTTCCTACCTAAAGACAGCCAAAAAACAGTCATTACTGCCTTAGCAATATCCAGACTGGATTATTGCAACAGCCTATATCTAAATATCCAGGAGGGGCTTATGAAAAAACTCCAGCTCCTACAGAATGCAGCTGCCAGACTGCTTTCTGGCATTCCAAAATATGCCTCTATCTCGGCTGAGATTAGAAGGCTCCACTGGCTGCCTGTCAGAAAGCGAGTTTTGTTTAAGGCTCTATGTGTGGTCCATAAGGCGCTTTATGGAAACGGACCCCTTCACTTGATTCAGCGCTTCCGCTGGTATGTACCTAGAAGATCATTGCGCTCCTCAGAAGCAAAATTAGTTTCAGTACCCTTCGTAAAAGAAGCCAACTGGGGTGGCAGAAGCTTTTTGGTCGGTGCAGCCAAGGCATGGAATGACCTCCCGTTGCCTCTCAGATGCATGACAAAACTATTGGACTTTAGGAAGGCCTTGAAAACATGGTTGTTCACGGCCTAATGACTAGTTGCATCCTCCCCGTGCTCAGGCCACCGCAGGACATCAAATACAGCGCCAGGACACCTTCGGGTAGCAGTTGCGCTCTATAAATGTCACTAACATTAACATTAACATAACATTAACATGAGTATTAACCAACTCAAATGAAACACTAACAAGACAGAGGTTCTTAGCTTTGGCTTCAATTTTACCCTCAACCTGCAAACTCATTGGCAGATGGGGCCCTCCTACCCAACTTACAAGTTGATGTAGCAAAAAACTTGCCAAGCCTTGCCACCATAATTATGATGAGCCTTCAGAAGCTTATTAGGATAAAAACGAATTATGTAGGCAACTTGGATTTATTTTCTAACATGGCTGATTAATAAATATGGAACCCAAAAAGCCAAATAGATATATGTTTGTCAACCGGGTCTTATCTATGTCAGAATTCTGCTCCTTCCCTCCTTAGTCTCAACCTCTCTCATTTTCACCCTGATCAGAGAGAACATTTCTACAAAATCACCTTTGCAATTTTTCTTCCTTTATCTCAGACACAACATGTGCATTCAACTTTACATGTTTTGACAGAATGACCTCCTGACCCCCACATTCTTTTTCTGGCACTGCCTCAGCTTTTGAACTAATGTCTCATTATTTCTTCTTTTTCTCAAGACCATCTGAATTCTCATTGCGATCACCCTTATTGTCACTCTCCTTCCTCAGACTGGCTTTCACAGCCGAAGCAGGACCCCTGCTTTGTTAGAATCCTTATCCCATTGAACTGTGCCTGTCGAGACAGACCCTGAGCTGTCTGCTCCTGCCCAGTACCAATATCCTTATTTAAACCAGACTGGGCCCAAGGTGCTGCCTAGTGACTGGCCTGCCCCTGAGATGACATAGCCTGAGATGCCGAATTCCTGGCCAATTGTGTCAATGATTAGGTACCGTTCTAAGCACTGCAGGCATATCTATGGGATGACTTATCTGCTGCATCCTTTGCTCGAGACTGTAATTTACTTCTCACTGCTGAACCTGCTCTCAACTTCCCAGGAAAGGAGCCTGCACCAGCCTTAATGAGGATTCACTGCTAGCCACCCCTGCTTTGTTCCCTGCGCTCTCATAGGAGGATATCATCTTAAGATACTTCGCAATTTCCTCCAGAGTCTTCATAACATCACTAGTATTGTTCTGATGGGGTTTAACCACAACCTCCTGCCTGTGTTGGACAGGCCTCTCAGGCAATCTGCTACTGTCAGATGACCCAGCTTCAAAAGGTCAGTGTGTGGGCTGGATATTTGGATCCCCTCTTGGCCACAAGACCAAAATAACGTCCCACACACTAGCCTTTTCAAGCTGGTCCATCTGGCACTGCCAGACTGCCCAACAGGCCAGCCTAACACTGCCTCCTGCTGAACCACTGTCAGATTGGATTCACCAACCTTATTGTTAATACTCCCCACATGCCAAGTTCCAATGCCCCGTCTGGTTTGGACCGACAATTCACCACTATCTCAACAATCTGCTCACTCTGACCTGATGACAAACTCCCTGGCACATCGCTGGCCCGTGACCCTCTGTCACTACTAGACTGTTTTCAGCTCTCTTTTTAGGAGGGGAAATGCTGCTCTCTATGCAGTGGCAGAGCACCGCAGGCACTCTAAAAGCTGAGGTTCCTGGTCCTCTGCCTCTCTGGAATGAGACGCTAAATTGCTGCCATCCCCTAGTTTTGCCAAAACGAACTTCAACAATTGCCTGAGCTCAAAAACCTCGAACTTCCTACTATGAACCCTCCCTGCTATTTGCCTGGTCTGTAACGATGGGAACTAAAATGTTGTGCACAAACAAACTAAAGCTCCCAACAGTTCACCGACAGTCAGCAGTAGTGCCCTGACACCGTACTGTACTACACAAAAGCAAAATGATTAAATAACTTAGATGCACAAATAGTAATTCTAGAAATTTGTCCTAATTCAACATTATGGTGTTCCATATATTGCATGAGCATGTTATATGAGTACTTCTAAGTATGCATTGGGGAATTCTTAAAATCCTCAATGCTGAAAATTATGTGGAAAAGTCTTTAAATGTATGCTTTGAAATTCAACTCACTGCCGACCTCTGCACAGCCCGCTCGCTCCTGACTTCTCATCTATTTTAAATAACTATGTTGGAAGCACTGTGGGGCTGTGATAACACCCTAGGACGAGCAGTAAGCGGCCTACAAAACAGAGACACTCTGGGGAGAAAACTCCTCCCTCTGCTCCCAATCACTGGCCACTCAGCACAGAAATCTGCCGGCCCCTGGAGCTGCATTACCGAACAGGTCTCGGGGACCACAGTTGAGCGAGGGTGCACGAAGGAGCCGAATGATATCAATGTGGGCTGATGCAGTATGGTAGCCACCATCGGATTTGGGTCACTTTTGTTATGGAAACCACCATCAGATCCAGGTCACATCACTGAGTATGACAGCCAAAGCACACAACAGCAGGAATTTTAAAATGTGCTATTCCTGCAATCAGGACCCATTCTCAACGTCACAAATTCTGCACTCCTCTTTCGGGTACTTCATCCTCCAAGCCGGCGCTGGAAATGAAGCCCAGTCCAAAAGATGAGGTGGAAAGAAGCGACACAAGTTGTCCTGACAACCTCTGCAGCAATAGGTAGGGTACAGGGGCGAACCACATGCACCCCCCCCCAGCCTAATCTCAGAACCCCCTAATTTGGGAAACCCTTGCACAGTAGGTCATTAAGTTCAGAAGAAGAAAGGTTAAAGAAGTGAGCAACTATAATTCTGTCACAAATTTTCTTGAGTAATCTGAGAAGTAAACAATGACAGAACAGCTATTGGCAGGTATGGCCGAGACCCCACCCCTGCCATGAAATGCCCCCAGGGCCTACCCCCTGAGCACTCAGCATCCCCTATCGCAATGAAAGCACACAACACCTTTTCTTTTTGTAGAACGTTTTGGGTTAGGGGTCGTAAACCCCTAGCCGTATTTATTATGATAATAAAAAACATCATACATTAGAATTTCACACTCAATATCACTTAACAAATTTAATACGCAGACACACCATACAGTATTATTTACAATTTTGATGGATGGCTAACCTTAACATAGACTCTAATAATTAGCCATTCCTAACCATATCTAGCCTTGTCCCTGCGTATTCAGCGTTGAGCCTATGAGTGAGATTATGACTGTTCAAGGGGAGGGGCTTACGCCCTTGCATCCCATCCCGGAGTAAGCTTGCACAGGGGGCCCGTCTGCCCATCAGGTTACCTACCTCGGCAGCCCCTACACCCTCATTATCCCCCAAGGTCCGGTGCGTGCTTGGCGCCCATGCACCTGTGTGGGGATTGGCTCTTAGGGGCTGTTGGCAGTGGGCACTCCCACACCTCCCGCAACCTCAAGCTGACTTGCTGACCACTTGGAGGGCCCTGTGAGACCACTGTCCACCCTTATCCAAAGTAAAAGGATGCCTTCTGTGGACCCGAAGTGCCTCACCAATCATGACCTCACCCACCACAGGCCAGCATAATTTACCTACTATCTGGCCTCCCCCCAAGGTCATGTGAAAATGGTCAATGTATCAACCAGGCTAGGATGTTCTCGAGAAAAATCTCATTACTCAGCTTAGAGAGTTGAACCCCATCGTGGACAAAAAAGCGCTCCCCTTGGATGCACCCATGCCAGATAGTCTGCAACTTGGGTGATCTAAATAGCTTGTCTACCTTCTTATTGATATGCTTGACAGAGTGATTGAGGGCCTTGACCTTGATGGAGCAGGGTAAATGAAAACATTTTAACCTCCTAATATTTTCGTAAAATAATTAATAAACATGTTCGTTTAAGTAAATAACCAACAATGTATGTTATATGTTAAGGGTTAAAGGTAACACGCTATTCCGTGTGCAAATTAATCAACTTATAATTGTTTACGTGTCTAACATAACATAATATTTGCGTACTAATTCAATAATAAACGCATGATCTGTGCTTTTAAATAAAACGTGTGGTTGCAAAATAAAGCGATGGTAAGTAAGGGATAGCTTTATATGTTGCTTTTTGCAAGGTAATACCTAATTGGGGTACGTAGAAAGACGGGAGGGAAACGAAAGGGTTTATATTTCTTTGTTTTAACAATATTTTGTTTATCTTTGAAAATAGTGCGCTTAGGCCTGTCGAGCAGCAATATAAAATGGCCGCCAGTTGCTAGAGTACGCATGAGCGGGGGACCATGTGATAGAGGAGAGAGGCTGTGGAAAAGGGATGATCACGTGCTGATGCTGAGAGGCTAAGATGGAAGTATGGTCAAGGCTGTTGTGACCTTTCTGAGCAGATGTGTGCCAAGATGATCAGCAAGAAGCGTGAGAAGTCCGACTGAATCAATAGACGGAACTGTTTTACACAAAATGTAACCGAAAAAGATACAATTTGGACTGATCGAAACGGATGAGCAATTGCATGAACTGTGGGAAATGATGCTTGCATGGACATTCCACACGGAACTGGTTAAGACCAGGAAGTTTGATTAAAATGTATATGGGCCTGAGTTTTGACCAATGAGAAAGAATCGCGCCATAAAGAAGAAACATTTTATGCTGTAAGCTAGAATTAGGGTATAAGAAGACCTACTCTTGGTGGGAGGGGTTAGAATGCTGTTAGACTTCTGCGGGAGATGCTGCGGGAGTTAGATGCTGCGTGAGGTAGATGCTGGAGAAGTTAGATGCTGTAGATGGGTGAAGTTGCGGTTGCTGATGCTGACGAGCTGATGCTGCTGCTGCTATTTTTCTTTTCCAGTTGAGTATAAAGATGCTGCTTTAGGAGAACTTTTCCTGATAGATTTTTATTAGAATTATTAGACTTTTCCCAGATAGATTGATCTATAGAGTTCTTATTATGATAACCTTATTTTTCCGTCTAATAAATATGCATTGCAATTTCAAATTATTCTTATATTGATGATAAATGTAATGATCTGAATAATAAGCTTAACCTCATTTCCTGCATTCAAAACTTTATATAAACTTTATTATTCTTTAAACAAATGACTCAGTGATTCTTTAGCTCAATAATTAAAATGAAATGTTAAAGAGTTTATTGTGATTGAGCTGGTCTTAATCACCATCAACTGATTCCTACTAGTTGGTCCATTGACCAATGAGCGGAATACCTTAAAAGCAAAAGAGAAATATTATGACATGATAAAAGAGGTATCCCGTCCCCTTCCAGCGAATCGTTTTTCTCCTAGGTTAATGACGGAGGAAATCCAGGGAATAAATGAGTAAGTGAATGTATATGTGGTGTTATGGGCCCCACCGTCATATGGATATAGTGTGTGTGTGTTAGAGGAATAGTTGCACCTGGATGACCAAAGCATAATAGGAGAATTATTTTTATTGTTAGCGCTGGATCAGATTTCTTGGTAGCAGAGGATGGTTACTATAGATTAGTTTGGTGATTATTGATTATTGATTATCGATAAGTTCATGTCTAACACTTTTTGTTGAGTCGCGTTATGTTATATGTAAGTTTTCACGCTTCTGGGAAGTAGGAAGTGGAACACGTGTGGCAAGAGAAGTCACATGGAATTGTACACTGTCTGAGTTCATTTTTGGTAATAACACAGGTTGTGTTATAATAGGGACATTTTGTGTATAAAAGGTGTGTAAGTGAAATAGTGATCGGTTTTCTTGTGAAACTCTGGCCTTAATTCTCAGGAGCAGTATAGTCTCCACATGTGCTTTATCCCCAGAGAAACGGGTTTACTGATTGCTTGAAAGAAGGGTAAGGTAGAGGGAAGTGCTACTTTATCGGCTAAACTGAAAATTCTGTGGTAGGGTAGAGGTAAGCGCTGCCTACTGGAAAATACAGAATTCTTGTGTAAATGGTCAAAGCTATCTTTTCGGTTTAGCGAATCAGACAATGGAAATGTGTTTTAAATGTTGTAACTAATGAAGAATTGTTGAAAAAAAAAGAAATTGCCGATAAATTTTGTAATGGAGGGGTCAAGAGCAGAAGTGACGTAGACAAGAGTCGCGCTGAGATTGGACAGTGCGCCAGTCACATGGAAACAGGAGCAGAACTGACGTAGACAAGAGTCGCGCTGGGATTGGACAGTGCGCCGTAGAACAGAAATCGCTCTAATTGGAGTTTTGGTGTGAGTCGCGCTAGGATTGGTTGAATAACCTAGTGACGTGGAAGTTTGCGATTGGAGTGTTAGTGTGAGTCGCGCTAGTATTGGTTGAAATAACGCATAGAGAACAGTGTTGAATTGCGGATCATTTAAGGAGAAAAGGGTTGTGAATCATGTCGTACTATGAGTATGGTAGAGAGAAAACGTCATGGATGTCGAAAGTTAAGAACTTCTTTAAGAAAGACAAAAAGGTAGTGACTAGAGAGGGACAAATAATTCCTCCGCCGAAATCACCAGCTTCACATATGATGCTGAAATATGGATATCATACATGCATATGGTTAGAAAATTGGACAAAATACACCAAGAATGATGGAGCATTGGCTTTCCCTGAGAATGGTTCATTTAATGTAGCTGTACTACGGAACTTGAGAGAAAAGATGGTAATGTTAGAACCTAGACCTAGACCGACCCAGTTTGAAGCTTTAACGGAATGGGAAGATGAGATGTATGAGCGAGAGAGATCCAGAGGATTAAAGAATCATGAGTTTTTGCCTGGAAGGTTATGGGGAGTAAATCATGAGGACAGAGTAAATCGTTGGAGATATGCTAACATGACAGGAGGTTTGTTTCCAGCTTTTACAGTTGAGGAAGAAGCAAAGAGAAAGTGTACCGAGAAAAAGAAACATGTAGTGGTAGAAAAGTATGTGTATGGTGGTAGTGAAACAGATGACGAATTGCTGGAAGATATTTTAAACAGAAACCCACCTCCATACCAACAGACTTCTGCGGTAGTGACACCTAATGCACCGCCAATGGAAACTGGGAGGAATAAAAAACCTGAACGAAGAGATGAGACAAATAGTTCACAAGATCAATTAAAAACTTCACAAAATGAAGAGATAGAAAGTGACAATGCAACTGAATTAGCAAAAACGACAAAAGAATTGACTGAGAAAATAAGAGAACTGACAAAGAATATGGAAGCTGTAACTGTACCAGTAACGATAGGTCCAGTAATGCCAATTTTTGAGAATCAGAAAATGAATAAACATTCTTTGGTGATTCCCATGAATTCACATTTGCAAAGAAAAAGAGAAGGAATGGAGCTAAATAATGAAGGTGCACACAATTTGGCTAGTACCTATAGACCAAGCCCACCTACAAATTTGACGATAAATGAGAATGAGATTAGGAGAATGCCTATGGTGACGGAGTCCGCATCAGGAACACCAGAAAGAAGTAGCAATTGGATAGATTTAAATAGTACGCCTGTAGGTCCAACTCCAGATGAGTTAAATGAATGGATGAAAGCGCTAAAAACAAAAGAACCAGAAGAAAAACCATTAGATGTAATTAGGTTGAAAATAGACATGGAAGAATTGATTTTGGGAACCATTGGTACAGAAAAATTAAAAAATGATCAGGATGATGAGATTATGTTTTTGTGCAAAAGTCTTACTTGGAGAGCTAGAAATTTACATGACAAATTGGAAGAGACAGCAAGTGAACTAGGAGTGGAATTTGTAAAAGTGAGAACGTTGCAGAAACCATACAGAGTAGATTTTTGTGAGAAAGACATAGAGAATTTGAACACATCAGGAAGACTGACCCAAATAAAAGAGTTAATTGTTTTATTGAGAAAATGGGGTGATGTGGATAGATGGAGAAATAGATGGTCAAAAAGGAATGAGAAAACAACAGATAAAGCATCTTTGGCTTTTGCAGTGACAGATAGGGAACCAGTTGTTAGGGAGTACCCGATGAGAGAAACTCCAGGTGGTAGTTATGTGCATGTTCCATGGACCAGACAGGATATACTGTCATTTACAAATGACTTCCCAAAATTGAGAGAGAAACCAGTAGAATGGTACAGACAAGTGGAAAGATTTGTTAAGGTGTCAAAAGTGCTGTGGATAGATCTGGATGGATTGTTTGATATAGTAGTGCCAGCTGATTTGTGGACAGAATGTAAGATTACTATTGATTGGCCAACTGTAGAATATCCAAGGGACGCTAAAACAGGAGCGCCAGGTCCAGAAGTGATGAGGAAGTACGACCAAGTAGTTACCTTTTTGAAGAATAAAATTCCACCAAAAGAAACAGATTGGGTAAAAATAGACAGAACAACGCAGGAAAGTAAAGAATCAGTGCATGCGTACTACGAGAGATTGTTGTTGGTTTTCAAACAGTATAGTGGTTATGAGACACTGAATGAGAAGGATATGAGTCATTTTGTATATAGGTTTGTGTATGGATTGAAACCAGAGATAAGTGAAATGATTAAGCAGCACTTGATTGGTTGGCAGAATAGCACAGTGGATGAGGTTTTGAGATATGCTAAGTATTGCAGTGATGAAATTGAGAGTAAACATCGTAAATTGAAAGAAAAGGCCATGTGGGCACAGGTGAAAGTTGCAGAGAAGCAAGAAGCTCAATTGAGTAATACTGGTAGTGAAACAGGACAGGTTAAATCCCGACCTAATATAGGTAAAGGAAAAGGACAAATGAGCATAGATGAGGCAAAGAAAAAGTGGCCATGCCACAACTGCGGAAAGCTAGGACATTGGAGAAACGAGTGTAAATTTCCTCCAAAACCTAATGTGGAAAATCAATCATTAAATTCACAGGTGCAGAGTGAGGTAGTTACTCAACAAGGTCAGGTGCCACAACCACCACTTCCCAAGAGTGTTAACCAACAGAAATACAGTGCAGAAACAGGATTCTATGGAGGAGAACAGGTAACACAGTTGCCGCGTGCAGCTGCAATTTCTCAATATTGGTTACGACAGGATGAGGATGACACGGATTAAAGTTCCTGATGGTACCTAGGAGAGGGGGAAGAGTGCGTGCTTGGCGCAACTCTAGAGGTAGATCAGTCTGGTCCATTTGTGGATGGAGAAGTGAATGGTGCAAATGTAACATTCCTTGTTGACACTGGAGCTACCCGTTCTACTGTTAGGTCAGTGGAAATTCCAAACCTTCCTCTCTCAGGTGAACATATCCAAGTAGTTGGAGTTTCGAATCAGCAAATTAAAACGCCTCTTACTAAATTAGTAAAGGTAAGAATTGGTCCATTTAGCGAAATGCACCGATTTGTGGTATGCGATTGTAGTCCCGTGAACCTATTAGGACGCGATTTATTGTGCAAGATGAACTGCACTATCTATTGTACCCCAGACGGAATTGCATTTCAGACTCCGGATGAGGATGTGCTGTATAAAATGACAATGGTGAATTTAGAACCAGAAGTAAATGGTTTGTTTCCTGTATTTGATGCAGAGAAAATTCCAATTGAATTGAAAAAGACAGTGAAAGAAGAAGTGTGGGATTTTACAGGAGAAGATGTAGGATTAATGAAAGGAGTAGATCCCGTTAAAATAACAGTGAAAGAGGGAACGAGTTACCCAAATACGCCCCAGTATAAATTGACTCCAGAAATAATTGAAGGAATAACGCCAGTAATAAATAAAATGATTGAACAAGGGATTTTAAAAGAAATCATGAGCAGTCCATGTAATTCGCCAATAATGGGACTGAAAAAGCCAAACGGAACATATAGAATTGTACAGGATTTGAGAAAGGTAAACAAAATTGTTGTGCCTTGTTGCCCGATAGTACCGAACCCTGCTGTGATTCTATACCAGATTCCACGTGAAGCAGAATGGTACACAGTAATTGATTTATGTCATGCATTTTTCTCTATTCCACTGCATCCAGATAGCCAGCCATTATTTGCGTTTAGGTTTGGAGAGCGTATTTTGGCATGGTGCCGAATTCCTCAAGGGTACACAGAAAGTCCCTCAATCTTTAATCAGATCCTAAAGAAATCATTGGAAGATTTAAGAATGCCAGAAAAGTCAGTAATGGTTCAGTATATTGATGACCTACTGGTGGCATCAAAAACGAAAGAAGCATGTGTCAATGATACAATTGCTTTGCTGAATCATTTAGCAAAAAGAGGACATAAAGTGTCCCCTTCAAAATTGCAGTTTTGTCAACAAGAAGTCCAGTATTTAGGGCATAAAATTGAGAAAGGAGTGCGAAAGGTAACGACTGAAAGAATAAAAATGATTCAAGGAATGAGAGCTCCAATGACACAAAGAGAGGTAAGAATGTTTTTGGGAATGGTTGGATATTGTCGACAATGGATAAGCGGTTTTTCACTGATTGCTAAACCATTGCAGAAACTGACAAAGAAGGATGTTAAAGATCCTTTTGAAATGAATGATGAAGAAATGAAAGCATTCAGAGAGTTGAAAAAGAAATTGTGTGAGGCTCCAGCATTAGGAATGCCTGACTATGAGAAAGATTTTGAGCTGTATTGCAGTGAAAGAGATGGATGTGCATTTTCAGTTTTGGTACAGAGACATGGAACTATGAAAAGACCAATTGCATATTTTTCAGCTGTTTTAGACCCTGTAGCGAAAGCGTTGCCTGGATGTTTGAAAGCAGTTGCTGCTACTTGTGTGAGTCTGGAACAGAGTGAAGGCATAGTGATGGGGTATCCACTGAGAGTATATGTTCCCCATTCTGTGGAAATTCTCTTGACAAGAACAAAAACCCAATACATGACACATAGTCGGCTGACTAGGTATGAAAAGGTAATTTTGAGTGCAGATAATGTGACCATTGACAGATGTATGAATGTGAATCCTTCGACATCATTGCCAGATGAAGAGAGTGTGATTGAAATGGATGAAGTAGATCACGATTGTCTGAATGTGCTTGAATACTGTACAAAACCAAGGTCTGACATACGAGATGAGCCTTTGAAAGAATCAGATTATATTCTGTTTGTGGATGGCTCATGTTTGAGAACGAGTGATGGAGTTCTAAGTGCAGCATATGCAGTTTGCACAGTAGCAACTGTAATGGAAGCATCTTGTCTGAAAGGTGTACGGTCTGCCCAAGTCGCAGAATTAGTAGCTCTGATTCAAGCATGCAAGTTGGGAAGAAATGTACGGGTTACGATTGTGACAGATAGCCAGTACGGCTTTGGGGTTGTGCATGACTTTGGTCAGATTTGGTCACAAAGGGGTTTCTTGACGTCTGCAGGAACGCCCATTAGAAATGGAGATTTTGTGAAAAAGCTGCTTGAGGCGATACAGCTGCCTAAACAGATTGCTGTTGTGAAGTGCAATGCCCATAAAAATGGGGAAGACTACATAACTGTTGGTAATAAATATGCTGACGAAATGGCACAGTACTGTGCAAAGAATGTGGTTTCTTTGAACAAATGTCGGGAAAGAGAGCATATTTCTTGTCCTTTGCTTTTTACTAACTCTATTGAGACATGGGATGAGGTGAGACAGTTACAAGAAGCTGCAGAGGATGAGGAAAAAGATACATGGATAAAAGCAGGATGTAGAAAACATGAAGAAAATGATGTTTGGGTTTACAGAGATGAGAGACCAGTTATGCCTGATAGCATGATTTCTGACATGGCACGGATGTACCATGGACAAACCCATATTGGGAGAGATTCAATGATCAGACTTTTTAGACAAACATGGTATAATCCAAAATTCAGAGCCATAGCTGAGAGTCTTTGTCAGAGATGTCTTATTTGTCAACAGTTAAATCCAGGAAGGAAGACAGTAGTGAGTCTAGGAACAATAGGACGAGAAGGAGGTCCTTTCACTAGAATGCAAATGGATTTTATTGAAATGCCACCTTGCAACAGATTAAGGTATGTCCTAGTGGTCGTCTGTTTGTTTTCCCGTTGGGTGGCGGCATACCCAACAAGAAGGAATGATGGTATTACAGTAGCAAAACTTATGCTGCGAGAATTCATTCCGAGGTATGGTTTTCCAGTCACGATTGAAACAGATAGAGGAACGCACTTCCAAAATGAATTAGTTAAACTGATTTGTGAAGCACTTAGTATTAAACAGAAACTGCATTGTGCATACAGACCAGAGGCTTCTGGAATCGTAGAACAAGTAAATGGAACAATCAAGAACAGGTTAGGAAAAATGTGTCAAGCTACAGGACTCAAATGGCCAGATGCATTGCCATTAGTCCTAATGACAATCAGAAGTATTCCGGAAAGGAAAACTGGACTCAGTCCCCATGAAATAATTATGGGACGAGCCATGAGACAAGCACAAGTACCTGTCAACAAACTACTGACTATAACTGATGATCTAGTGCTGGATTATTGCAAAGGATTGGCTGATGTGGTGCGTTCTGTGTTTCATCAGGTTGGACCGGATGCGACCACTCTTGAAAGAAAACCAGCTCACGACTTGAATCCAGGAGATTGGGTCCGTATAAAAGTCCACCGGAGAAGAAACTGTTTGGTTCCTCGCTGGGACGAACCACGACAAGTGATCCTGGTGACGACCACTGCAGTCAAGTGTGCAGGAGTGAAACACTGGGTACATGCCAGTCACACCATCAGAGTTCCAGAACCTGAAGATCGACATGTGAGTCGACATCTGGAAATATTGGATAACAGTTCAGCATCAGAAACAGAAGGAGAAACAAACAGGGTGCCAGAACCTGAAGATCGACCTGTAAGTCGACATCTGGAAGACCCAACTACAAGTGCAACGACAGAAGAAGTAGAAGAAATAGAAGAAATAGCTGAAGTTCCAGATCTTGAAGATCGACCTGTAAGTCGACATCTGGAAATATCAGATACCAGTTCAGAATCTGATACAGAGCATTCGGATTGTGAAGAAATTCTAAAAAGAAATTGGAATTTTGAGAGCATAAGAGAAGAAACTGAGCCAGAAGACAGTGACAGTGAGCAACCAAGTACAAGTTGTGGTAAAAATCCTTCGGAGATAATATTGATAGATGAAGAAGGGAGAGTTTCAAACAAAAAGCTAGAAAATTCGGAAGATCCCCGAGGAGCAATAGGGACAAATAGTCAAACACGAGAACAGGGAAATTTAGAAGCAGAAAGGAAAACTGACACAAATTCGGAAGAACCTCGAGGAGGGACAGAAATAGGTGAACGAAGGAAGATAAGAAAAGAACCACAAGTAGAAGAAAATGAAATTATAAGTTTCAAAATAAGAGGTAATGACGAAAGAATTGAAACAGAGTCTGAAGAAAGTGGAGAAGAAAGAAATCAAAAACTAGAGTCAAGAAAAAGAAATTGGAAAACAGAAAGAGAGGAAAAAGGAAGAGAGGCAAAAAGGCCAAGAAAAGGAGACAATTGGCCCAACGAAGTAAGAAAATTAAGATACAGAATCATAAGGTTGGATGGAAAAAGTGCTGAACAAGTGAATGAAATAACAAGTCAAAGAGAGCTAGAAAAACAAGGTGGAAAACACTTGCAGAAAACAAAAAGAATAAAGAAGGTAAATCCGAAGTATAGATCGCCTGAATGGTTGTATCTTGCTTTGACTAGTCACAAAGAAGAAAAGAACACTCACGAGAACCCAGAACAGAGAAACCTGATGGGAGAAAGTGAAGTGCAACAGACCTGAAGAAGTTTAAATAGTTTCTACCGGATTTGACAAAACACTGGATCTGACGAATTTACCGGATGTGACAAAGAAAGAATTCTGAGAAAGAATTAAAAGAAAGTACCAAGCAAAGACAAAACATTGGAGTACAGAGTGGCAAACAAGTCATTTCTGAGGTGTAGTGACACAATTTTCTGGAAAACAAATAAATAAGGTTATAAAACAAAATGGAGAATACTAGAGATAGAAAATGTAAATGTGAGTTTTTAAGTAGATGGTGCAAGATGTGCTGTTTTTGTACAGGATTATTAATGACAGTATGGGTGGTTTTAGCAATCACTATTCCAATTAGTTTAGCTGTAGTAGAAAAGTATAATAACACTGAGAAAGAAAGAGGAGCTAACACTCAAGAACCAGTTATTTTAAAGAGTAGTGCAGAATTACACAAGGACAAATCAATAACAGATTTTTCAAAAAATGTTTTTACTAAATTATTATATGAATATGTAGAAACGATGGATGTAAGAGATTGCTATGTTTGTATGCAGTTGCCTGCATCTGTAGCAGAGGGTGTGACTTATCATCACCTCCCTTTGACGTATGGAATAACATGTAGCGTTTTAGCAAGTCTATTTTATAAAACAGGTAGATTAGAATATTATTACACTGACATAAATAAGATTTTTGCGAAAGTTTCTGTAGTTCCCGAGCTAAACAAAATAAAAGAGGGAAAAACGTTTGGTGAATATTTTTTAGAAGATAAGATTTTAACATTAGATAGTATAAATAGATACAACCTTACCTGTGAGTTAAAGAAGGAAGAAAAAGTATTTTTAGAGATGGTTGAAGAGAGAAGAGTGAAATTTCAAAGAAAAGTGATAGAAGAGACAAAAACACCTCTTTGGGCGTTTGAGGAAGACAATCATGACAAGAAAAAGACAAATGCAGCTATGACTCTGGATTGGCCCCAACAGGGAAGGTTGTGCATTAGAAGAAATAAGACAAGATATGACAATTATTTTGTGGGTTCCAGTATTTGCCATGACAATTACCAAATTTTAGGTGGTTGGGGATTCAAAGGGGGAAAAGATCCAATATTTCCAGGGATTTATTATGTTTGCGGAAATAGGGCTTATTATAGGTTGCCGGACCATTGGTATGGTTTTCATGTTACTTAGGCCTGGTCTTTCCAAAGATTTTTCATATGGATAGAAAAGAAAAAGGAACACACAAAATGATAAATACCTTTACACGTAGAAAAAGGGAAAGTTTTTCAGAAATAGTAGGTGATATTTTTGGAGCATTGATACCAGCAGTGGGAATATCTTTGAATGCATTTAGAATTCGGAAATTATCCACAGTGGTAGATCGTTTATCTACAGATACTGCTGGAGGGTTCTTGATGGTAAACACCGAGATGGTTGCCATGAGAGCTATGGTGATGCAAAATCGACTTGCCCTTGACATTCTTTTGGCAAAAGAGGGCGGAGTCTGTGGAATGCTGAAAGTCCAACATTGTTGCACTTACATTCCAGATAAAAGCGAAAATATACAAAAGTATATAACAAATATTACAAATTTGCACAAAGAACTTGTTCCACTGGAGGTTGAAAGTGCATGGGGAAAACTTGGTAAAGGGTTTTCTTCAGTAATAAATTGGTTAACTAGAATGAGTGGATTAATAATAGGGAAAGTTATAATAATAGCAACCGTGATAATAATAATAATATTAGTACTGAAGCTTGCAATAACATGTATAAAGAGAAGAAGAAGGCAGAATAAAATAGAAAAAGAAAACATGATAAACAAGGAGAGAGAGAGAGAAATGGGTGAAATAGAGTTAGAAGAAATAAAAGAGAACATGTACAAGAAAACGAAGAGACAAGTTGAAAGGGATACAGTTGTGTAAACTAACAAAAGCAAACGGATAAAAGATATATGCTGTCTGAGAAAATTGTATAACATGGGTTTTGTGGTGATATTAAAAATCACCAAAGGGGGAGTTGATGGAGCAGGGTAAATGAAAATTTTTTAACCTCCTAATATTTTCGTAAAATAATTAATAAACATGTTCGTTTAAGTAAATAACCAACAATGTATGTTATATGTTAAGGGTTAAAGGTAACACGCTATTCCGTGTGCAAATTAATCAACTTATAATTGTTTACGTGTCTAACATAACATAATATTTGCGTACTAATTCAATAATAAACGCATGATCTGTGCTTTTAAATAAAACGTGTGGTTGCAAAATAAAGCGATGGTAAGTAAGGGACAGCTTTATATGTTGCTTTTTGCAAGGTAATACCTAATTGGGGTACGTAGAAAGACGGGAGGGAAACGAAAGGGTTTATATTTCTTTGTTTTAACAATATTTTGTTTATCTTTGAAAATAGTGCGCTTAGGCCTGTCGAGCAGCAATATAAAATGGCCGCCAGTTGCTAGAGTACGCATGAGCGGGGGACCATGTGATAGAGGAGAGAGGCTGTGGAAAAGGGATGATCACGTGCTGATGCTGAGAGGCTAAGATGGAAGTATGGTCAAGGCTGTTGTGACCTTTCTGAGCAGATGTGTTCCAAGATGATCAGCAAGAAGCGTGAGAAGTCCGACTGAATCAATAGACGGAACTGTTTTACACAAAATGTAACCGAAAAAGATACAATTTGGACAGATCGAAATGGATGAGCAATTGCATGAACTGTGGGAAACGCTGCTTGCATGGACATTCCACACGGAACTGGTTAAGACCAGGAAGTTTGATTAAAATGTATATGGGCCTGAGTTTTGACCAATGAGAAAGAATCGCGCCATGAAGAAGAAACATTTTATGCTGTAAGCTAGAATTAGGGTATAAGAAGACCTACTCTTGGTGGGAGGGGTTAGAATGCTGTTAGACTTCTGCGGGAGATGCTGCGGGAGTTAGATGCTGCGTGAGGTAGATGCTGGAGAAGTTAGATGCTGTAGATGGGTGAAGTTGCGGTTGCTGATGCTGACGAGCTGATGCTGCTGCTGCTATTTTTTTTTTCCAGTTGAGTATAAAGATGATGCTTTAGGAGAACTTTTCCTGATATATTTTTATTAGAATTATTAGACTTTTCCCAGATAGATAGATAGATTGATCTATAGAGTTCTTATTATGATAACCTTATTTTTCCGTCTAATAAATATGCATTGCAATTTCAAATTATTCTTATATTGATGATAAATGTAATGATCTGAATAATAAGCTTAACCTCATTTCCTGCATTCAAAACTTTATATAAACTTTATTATTCTTTAAACAAATGACTCAGTGATTCTTTAGCTCAATAATTAAAATGAAATGTTAAAGAGTTTATTGTGATTGAGCTGGTCTTAACCACCATCAACTGATTCCTACTAGTTGGTCCATCGACCAATGAGCGGAATACCTTAAAAGCAAAAGAGAAATATTATGACATGATAAAAGAGGTATCCTGTCCCCTTCCAGTGAATCGTTTTTCTCCTAGGTTAATGACGGAGGAAATCCAGGGAATAAATGAGTAAGTGAATGTATATGTGGTGTTATGGGCCCCACCATCATATGGATATAGTGTGTGTGTGTTAGAGGAATAGTTGCACCTGGATGACCAAAGCATAATAGGAGAATTATTTTTATTGTTAGCGCTGGATCAGATTTCTTGGTAGCAGAGGATGGTTACTATAGATTAGTTTGGTGATTATTGATTATTGATTATCGATAAGTTCATGTCTAACACTTTTTGTTGAGTCGCGTTATGTTATATGTAAGTTTTCACGCTTCTGGGAAGTAGGAAGTGGAACACGTGTGGCAAGAGAAGTCACATGGAATTGTACACTGTCTGAGTTCATTTTTGGTAATAACACAGGTTGTGTTATAATAGGGACATTTTGTGTATAAAAGGTGTAAGTGAAATAGTGATCGGTTTTCTTGTGAAACTCTGGCCTTAATTCTCAGGAGCAGTATAGTCTCCACATGTGCTTTATCCCCAGAGAAACGGGTTTACTGATTGCTTGAAAGAAGGGTAAGGTAGAGGGAAGTGCTACTTTATCGGCGAAACTGAAAATTCTGTGGTAGGGTAGAGGTAAGCGCTGCCTACTGGAAAATACAGAATTCTTGTGTAAATGGTCAAAGCTACCTTTTCGGTTTAGCGAATCAGACAATGGAAATGTGTTTTAAATGTTGTAACTAATGAAGAATTGTTGAAAAAAAAAGAAA
The DNA here is from genome assembly GCA_963921515.1 of Calotriton arnoldi. NCBI lineage: Eukaryota > Metazoa > Chordata > Amphibia > Caudata > Salamandridae > Calotriton > Calotriton arnoldi. The sequence goes on along the minus strand of CAWUFW010007332.1, from coordinate 927,917 downwards.
TTGCCGATAAATTTTGTAAAGGAGGGGTCAAGAGCAGAAGTGACGTAGACAAGAGTCGCGCTGAGATTGGACAGTGCGCCAGTCACATGGAAACAGGAGCAGAACTGACGTAGACAAGAGTCGCGCTGGGATTGGACAGTGCGCCGTAGAACAGAAATCGCTCTAATTGGAGTTTTGGTGTGAGTCGCGCTAGGATTGGTTGAATAACCTAGTGACGTGGAAGTTTGCGATTTGAGTGTTAGTGTGAGTCGCGCTAGTATTGGTTGAAATAACGCATAGAGAACAGTGTTGAATTGCGGATCATTTAAGGAGAAAAAGGTTGTGAATCATGTCGTACTATGAGTATGGTAGAGAGAAAACGTCATGGATGTCGAAAGTTAAGAACTTCTTTAAGAAAGATAAAAAGGTAGTGACTAGAGAGGGACAAATAATTCCTCTGCCGAAATCACCAGCTTCACATATGATGACGAAATATGGATATCATACATGCATATGGTTAGAAAATTGGACAAAATACACCAAGAATGATGGAGCATTGGCTTTCCCTGAGAATGGTTCATTTAATGTAGCTGTACTACGGAACTTGAGAGAAAAGATGGTAATGTTAGAACCTAGACCTAGACCGACCCTGTTTGAAGCTTTAACGGAATGGGAAGATGAGATGTATGAGCGAGAGAGATCCAGAGGATTAAAGAATCATGAGTTTTTGCCTGGAAGGTTATGGGGAGTAAATCATGAGGACAGAGTAAAGCGTTGGAGATATGCTAACATGACAGGAGGTTTGTTTCCAGCTTTTACAGTTGAGGAAGAAGCAAAGAGAAAGTGTACCGAGAAAAAGAAACATGTAGTGGTAGAAAAGTATGTGTATGGTGGTAGTGAACAGATGACGAATTGCTGGAAGATATTTTAAACAGAAACCCACCTCCATACCAACAGACTTCTGCGGTAGTGACACCTAATGCACCGCCAATGGAAACTGGGAGGAATAAAAAACCTGAACGAAGAGATGAGACAAATAGGTCACAAGATCAATTAAAAACTTCACAAAATGAAGAGATAGAAAGTGACAATGCAACTGAATTATCAAAAACGACAAAAGAATTGACTGAGAAAATAAGAGAACTGACAAAGAATATGGAAGCTGTAACTGTACCAGTAACGATAGGTCCAGTAATGCCAATTTTTGAGAATCAGAAAATGAATGAACATTCTTTGGTGATTCCCATGAATTCACATTTGCAAAGAAAAAGAGAAGGAATGGAGCTGAATAATGAAGGTGCACACAATTTGGCTAGTACCTATAGACCAAGCCCACCTACAAATTTGACGATAAATGAGAATGAGATTAGGAGAATGCCTATGGTGACGGAGTCCGCATCAGGAACACCAGAAAGAAGTAGCAATTGGATAGATTTAAATAGTACGCCTGTAGGTCCAACTCCAGATGAGTTAAATGAATGGATGAAAGCGCTAAAAACAAAAGAACCAGAAGAAAAACTATTAGATGTAATTAGGTTGAAAATAGACATGGAAGAATTGATTTTGGGAACCATTGGTACAGAAAAATTAAAAAATTATCAGGATGATGAGATTATGTTTTTGTGCAAAAGTCTTACTTGGAGAGCTAGAAATTTACATGACAAATTGGAAGAGACAGCAAGTGAACTAGGAGTGGAATTTGTAAAAGTGAGAACGTTGCAGAAACCATACAGAGTAGATTTTTGTGAGAAAGACATAGAGAATTTGAACACATCAGGAAGACTGACCCAAATAAAAGAGTTAATTGTTTTATTGAGAAAATGGGGTGATGTGGATAGATGGAGAAATAGATGGTCAAAAAGGAATGAGAAAACAACAGATAAAGCATCTTTGGCTTTTGCAGTGACAGATAGGGAACCAGTTGTTAGGGAGTACCCGATGAGAGAAACTCCAGGTGGTAGTTATGTGCATGTTCCATGGACCAGACAGGATATACTGTCATTTACAAATGACTTCCCAAAATTGAGAGAGAAACCAGTAGAATGATACAGACAAGTGGAAAGATTTGTTAAGGTGTCAAAAGTGCTGTGGATAGATCTGGATGGATTGTTTGATATAGTAGTGCCAGCTGATTTGTGGACAGAATGTAAGATTACTATTGATTGGCCAACTGTAGAATATCCAAGGGACGCTAAAACAGGAGCGCCAGGTCCAGAAGTGATGAGGAAGTACGACCAAGTAGTTACCTTTTTGAAGAATAAAATTCCACCAAAAGAAACAGATTGGGTAAAAATAGACAGAACAACGCAGGAAAGTAAAGAATCAGTGCATGCGTACTACGAGAGATTGTTGTTGGTTTTCAAACAGTATAGTGGTTATGAGACACTGAATGAGAAGGATATGAGTCATTTTGTATATAGGTTTGTGTATGGATTGAAACCAGAGATAAGTGAAATGATTAAGCAGCACTTGATTGGTTGGCAGAATAGCACAGTGGATGAGGTTTTGAGATATGCTAAGTATTGCAGTGATGAAATTGAGAGTAAACATCGTAAATTGAAAGAAAAGGCCATGTGGGCACAGGTGAAAGTTGCAGAGAAGCAAGAAGCTCAATTGAGTAATACTGGTAGTGAAACAGGACAGGTTAAATCCCGACCTAATATAGGTAAAGGAAAAGGACAAATGAGCATAGATGAGGCAAAGAAAAAGTGGCCATGCCACAACTGCGGAAAGCTAGGACATTGGAGAAACGAGTGTAAATTTCCTCCAAAACCTAATGTGGAAAATCAATCATTAAATTCACAGGTGCAGAGTGAGGTAGTTACTCAACAAGGTCAGGTGCCACAACCACCACTTCCCAAGAGTGTTAACCAACAGAAATACAGTGCAGAAACAGGATTCTACGGAGGAGAACAGGTAACACAGTTGCCGCGTGCAGCTGCAATTTCTCAATATTGGTTACGACAGGATGAGGATGACACGGATGAAAGTTCCTGACGGTGCCTAGGAGAGGGGGAAGAGTGCGTGCTTGGCGCAACTCTAGAGGTAGATCAGTCTGGTCCATTTGTGGATGGAGAAGTGAATGGTGCAAATGTAACATTCCTTGTTGACACTGGAGCTACCCGTTCTACTGTTAGGTCAGTGGAAATTCCAAACCTTCCTCTCTCAGGTGAACATATCCAAGTAGTTGGAGTTTCGAATCAGCAAATTAAAACGCCTCTTACTAAATTAGTAAAGGTAAGAATTGGTCCATTTAGCGAAATGCACCGATTTGTGGTATGCGATTGTAGTCCCGTGAACCTATTAGGACGCGATTTATTGTGCAAGATGAACTGCACTATCTATTGTACCCCAGACGGAATTGCATTTCAGACTCCGGATGAGGATGTGCTGTATAAAATGACAATGGTGAATTTAGAACCAGAAGTAAATGGTTTGTTTCCTGTATTTGATGCAGAGAAAATTCCAATTGAATTGAAAAAGACAGTGAAAGAAGAAGTGTGGGATTTTACAGGAGAAGATGTAGGATTAATGAAAGGAGTAGATCCCGTTAAAATAACAGTGAAAGAGGGAACGAGTTACCCAAATACGCCCCAGTATAAATTGACTCCAGAAATAATTGAAGGAATAACGCCAGTAATAAATAAAATGATTGAACAAGGGATTTTAAAAGAAATCATGAGCAGTCCATGTAATTCGCCAATAATGGGACTGAAAAAGCCAAACGGAACATATAGAATTGTACAGGATTTGAGAAAGGTAAACAAAATTGTTGTGCCTTGTTGCCCGATAGTACCGAACCCTGCTGTGATTCTATACCAGATTCCACGTGAAGCAGAATGGTACACAGTAATTGATTTATGTCATGCATTTTTCTCTATTCCACTGCATCCAGATAGCCAGCCATTATTTGCGTTTAGGTTTGGAGAGCGTATTTTGGCATGGTGCCGAATTCCTCAAGGGTACACAGAAAGTCCCTCAATCTTTAATCAGATCCTAAAGAAATCATTGGAAGATTTAAGAATGCCAGAAAAGTCAGTAATGGTTCAGTATATTGATGACCTACTGGTGGCATCAAAAACGAAAGAAGCATGTGTCAATGATACAATTGCTTTGCTGAATCATTTAGCAAAAAGAGGACATAAAGTGTCCCCTTCAAAATTGCAGTTTTGTCAACAAGAAGTCCAGTATTTAGGGCATAAAATTGAGAAAGGAGTGCGAAAGGTAACGACTGAAAGAATAAAAATGATTCAAGGAATGAGAGCTCCAATGACACAAAGAGAGGTAAGAATGTTTTTGGGAATGGTTGGATATTGTCGACAATGGATAAGCGGTTTTTCACTGATTGCTAAACCATTGCAGAAACTGACAAAGAAGGATGTTAAAGATCCTTTTGAAATGAATGATGAAGAAATGAAAGCATTCAGAGAGTTGAAAAAGAAATTGTGTGAGGCTCCAGCATTAGGAATGCCTGACTATGAGAAAGATTTTGAGCTGTATTGCAGTGAAAGAGATGGATGTGCATTTTCAGTTTTGGTACAGAGACATGGAACTATGAAAAGACCAATTGCATATTTTTCAGCTGTTTTAGACCCTGTAGCGAAAGCGTTGCCTGGATGTTTGAAAGCAGTTGCTGCTACTTGTGTGAGTCTGGAACAGAGTGAAGGCATAGTGATGGGGTATCCACTGAGAGTATATGTTCCCCATTCTGTGGAAATTCTCTTGACAAGAACAAAAACCCAATACATGACACATAGTCGGCTGACTAGGTATGAAAAGGTAATTTTGAGTGCAGATAATGTGACCATTGACAGATGTATGAATGTGAATCCTTCGACATCATTGCCAGATGAAGAGAGTGTGATTGAAATGGATGAAGTAGATCACGATTGTCTGAATGTGCTTGAATACTGTACAAAACCAAGGTCTGACATACGAGATGAGCCTTTGAAAGAATCAGATTATATTCTGTTTGTGGATGGCTCATGTTTGAGAACGAGTGATGGAGTTCTAAGTGCAGCATATGCAGTTTGCACAGTAGCAACTGTAATGGAAGCATCTTGTCTGAAAGGTGTACAGTCTGCCCAAGTCGCAGAATTAGTAGCTCTGATTCAAGCATGCAAGTTGGGAAGAAATGTACGGGTTACGATTGTGACAGATAGCCAGTACGCCTTTGGGGTTGTGCATGACTTTGGTCAGATTTGGTCACAAAGGGGTTTCTTGACGTCTGCAGGAACGCCCATTAGAAATGGAGATTTTGTGAAAAAGCTGCTTGAGGCGATACAGCTGCCTAAACAGATTGCTGTTGTGAAGTGCAATGCCCATAAAAATGGGGAAGACTACATAACTGTTGGTAATAAATATGCTGACGAAATGGCACAGTACTGTGCAAAGAATGTGGTTTCTTTGAACAAATGTCGGGAAAGAGAGCATATTTCTTGTCCTTTGCTTTTTACTAACTCTATTGAGACATGGGATGAGGTGAGACAGTTACAAGAAGCTGCAGAGGATGAGGAAAAAGATACATGGATAAAAGCAGGATGTAGAAAACATGAAGAAAATGATGTTTGGGTTTACAGAGATGAGAGACCAGTTATGCCTGATAGCATGATTTCTGACATGGCACGGATGTACCATGGACAAGCCCATATTGGGAGAGATTCAATGATCAGACTTTTTAGACAAACATGGTATAATCCAAAATTCAGAGCCATAGCTGAGAGTCTTTGTCAGAGATGTCTTATTTGTCAACAGTTAAATCCAGGAAGGAAGACAGTAGTGAGTCTAGGAACAATAGGACGAGAAGGAGGTCCTTTCACTAGAATGCAAATGGATTTTATTGAAATGCCACCTTGCAACAGATTAAGGTATGTCCTAGTGGTCGTCTGTTTGTTTTCCTGTTGGGTGGCGGCATACCCAACAAGAAGGAATGATGGTATTACAGTAGCAAAACTTATGCTGCGAGAATTCATTCCGAGGTATGGTTTTCCAGTCACGATTGAAACAGATAGAGGAACGCACTTCCAAAATGAATTAAACTGATTTGTGAAGCACTTAGTATTAAACAGAAACTGCATTGTGCATACAGACCAGAGGCTTCTGGAATCGTAGAACAAGTAAATGGAACAATCAAGAACAGGTTAGGAAAAATGTGTCAAGCTACAGGACTCAAATGGCCAGATGCATTGCCATTAGTCCTAATGACAATCAGAAGTATTCCGGAAAGAAAAACTGGACTCAGTCCCCATGAAATAATTATGGGACGAGCCATGAGACAAGCACAAGTACCTGTCAACAAACTACTGACTATAACTGATGATCTAGTGCTGGATTATTGCAAAGGATTGGCTGATGTGGTGCGTTCTGTGTTTCATCAGGTTGGACCGGATGCGACCACTCTTGAAAGAAAACCAGCTCACGACTTGAATCCAGGAGATTGGGTCTGTATAAAAGTCCACCGGAGAAGAAACTGTTTGGTTCCCCGCTGGGACGAACCACGACAAGTGATCCTGGTGACGACCACTGCAGTCAAGTGTGCAGGAGTGAAACACTGGGTACATGCCAGTCACACCATCAGAGTTCCAGAACCTGAAGATCGACATGTGAGTCGACATCTGGAAATATTGGATAACAGTTCAGCATCAGAAACAGAAGGAGAAACAAACAGGGTGCCAGAACCTGAAGATCGACCTGTAAGTCGACATCTGGAAGACCCAACTACAAGTGCAACGACAGAAGAAGTAGAAGAAATAGAAGAAATAGCTGAAGTTCCAGATCTTGAAGATCGACCGGTAAGTCGACATCTGGAAATATCAGATACCAGTTCAGAATCTGATACAGAGCATTCGTATTGTGAAGAAATTCGAAAAAGAAATTGGAATTTTGAGAGCATAAGAGAAGAAACTGAGCCAAGAAAATTCGGAAGATCCCCGAGGAGCAATAGGGACAAATAGTCAAACACGAGAACAGGGAAATTTAGAAGCAGAAAGGAAAACTGACACAAATTCGGAAGAACCTCGAGGAGGGACAGAAATAGGTGAACGAAGGAAGATAAGAAAAGAACCACAAGTAGAAGAAAATGAAATTATAAGTTTCAAAATAAGAGGTAATGACGAAAGAATTGAAACAGAGTCTGAAGAAAGTGGAGAAGAAAGAAATCAAAAACTAGAGTCAAGAAAAAGAAATTGGAAAACAGAAAGAGAGGAAAAAGGAAGAGAGGCAAAAAGGCCAAGAAAAGGAGACAATTGGCCCAACGAAGTAAGAAAATTAAGATACAGAATCATAAGGTTGGATGGAAAAAGTGCTGAACAAGTGAATGAAATAACAAGTCAAAGAGAGCTAGAAAAACAAGGTGGAAAACACTTGCAGAAAACAAAAAGAATAAAGAAGGTAAATTCGAAGTATAGATCGCCTGAATGGTTGTATCTTGCTTTGACTAGTCACAAAGAAGAAAAGAACACTCACGAGAACCCAGAACAGAGAAACCTGATGGGAGAAAGTGAAGTGCAACAGACCTGAAGAAGTTTAAATAGTTTCTACCGGATTTGACAAAACACTGGTTCTGACGAATTTACCGGATGTGACAAAGAAAGAATTCTGAGAAAGAATTAAAAGAAAGTACCAAGCAAAGACAAAACATTGGAGTACAGAGTGGCAAACAAGTCATTTCTGAGGTGTAGTGACACAATTTTCTGGAAAACAAATAAATAAGGTTATAAAACAAAATGGAGAATACTAGAGATAGAAAATGTAAATGTGAGTTTTTAAGTAGATGGTGCAAGATGTGCTGTTTTTGTACAGGATTATTAATGACAGTATGGGTGGTTTTAGCAATCACTATTCCAATTAGTTTAGCTGTAGTAGAAAAGTATAATAACACTGAGAAAGAAAGAGGAGCTAACACTCAAGAACCAGTTATTTTAAAGAGTAGTGCAGAATTACACAAGGACAAATCAATAACAGATTTTTCAAAAAATGTTTTTACTAAATTATTATATGAATATGTAGAAACGATGGATGTAAGAGATTGCTATGTTTGTATGCAGTTGCCTGCATCTGTAGCAGAGGGTGTGACTTATCATCACCTCCCTTTGACGTATGGAATAACATGTAGCGTTTTAGCAAGTCTATTTTATAAAACAGGTAGATTAGAATATTATTACACTGACATAAATAAGATTTTTGCGAAAGTTTCTATAGTTCCCGAGCTAAACAAAATAAAAGAGGGAAAAACGTTTGGTGAATATTTTTTAGAAGATAAGATTTTAACATTAGATAGTATAAATAGATACAACCTTACCTGTGAGTTAAAGAAGGAAGAAAAAGTATTTTTAGAGATGGTTGAAGAGAGAAGAGTGAAATTTCAAAGAAAAGTGATAGAAGAGACAAAAACACCTCTTTGGGCGTTTGAGGAAGACAATCATGACAAGAAAAAGACAAATGCAGCTATGACTCTGGATTGGCCCCAACAGGGAAGGTTGTGCATTAGAAGAAATAAGACAAGATATGACAATTATTTTGTGGGTTCCAGTATTTGCCATGACAATTACCAAATTTTAGGTGGTTGGGGATTCAAAGGGGAAAAGATCCAATATTTCCAGGGATTTATTATGTTTGTGGAAATAGGGCTTATTATAGGTTGCCGGACCATTGGTATGGTTTTCATGTTACTTAGGCCTGGTCTTTCCAAAGATTTTTCATATGGATAGAAAAGAAAAAGGAACACACAAAATGATAAATACCTTTACACGTAGAAAAAGGGAAAGTTTTTCAGAAATAGTAGGTGATATTTTTGGAGCATTGATACCAGCAGTGGGAATATCTTTGAATGCATTTAGAATTCGGAAATTATCCACAGTGGTAGATCGTTTATCTACAGATACTGCTGGAGGGTTCTTGATGGTAAATACCGAGATGGTTGCCATGAGAGCTATGGTGATGCAAAATCGACTTGCCCTTGACATTCTTTTGGCAAAAGAGGGCGGAGTCTGTGGAATGCTGAAAGTCCAACATTGTTGCACTTACATTCCAGATAAAAGCGAAAATATACAAAAGTATATAACAAATATTACAAATTTGCACAAAGAACTTGTTCCACTGGAGGTTGAAAGTGCATGGGGAAAACTTGGTAAAGGGTTTTCTTCAGTAATAAATTGGTTAACTAGAATGAGTGGATTAATAATAGGGAAAGTTATAATAATAGCAACCGTGATAATAATAATAATATTAGTACTGAAGCTTGCAATAACATGTATAAAGAGAAGAAGAAGGCAGAATAAAATAGAAAAAGAAAACATGATAAAGAAGGAGAGAGAGAAATGGGTGAAATAGAGTTAGAAGAAATAAAAGAGAACATGTACAAGAAAACGAAGAGACGAGTTGAAAGGGATACAGTTGTGTAAACTAACAAAAGCAAACGGATAAAAGATATATGCTGTCTGAGAAAATTGTATAACTTGGGTTTTGTGGTGATATTAAAAATCACCAAAGGGGGAGTTGATGGAGCAGGGTAAATGAAAAAATTTTAACCTCCTAATATTTTCGTAAAATAATTAATAAACATGTTCGTTTAAGTAAATAACCAACAATGTATGTTATATGTTAAGGGTTAAAGGTAACACGCTATTCCGTGTGCAAATTAATCAACTTATAATTGTTTACGTGTCTAACATAACATAATATTTGCGTACTAATTCAATAATAAACGCATGATCTGTGCTTTTAAATAAAACGTGTGGTTGCAAAATAAAGCGATGGTAAGTAAGGGACAGCTATATATGTTGCTTTTTGCAAGGTAATACCTAATTGGGGTACGTAGAAAGACGGGAGGGAAACGAAAGGGTTTATATTTCTTTGTTTTACCAAAATTTTGTTTATCTTTGAAAATAGTGCGCTTAGGCCTGTCGAGCAGCAATATAAAATGGCCGCCAGTTGCTAGAGTACGCATGAGCGGGGGACCATGTGATAGAGGAGAGAGGCTGTGGAAAAGGGATGATCACGTGCTGATGCTGAGAGGCTAAGATGGAAGTATGGTCAAGGCTGTTGTGACCTTTCTGAGCAGATGTGTGCCAAGATGATCAGCAAGAAGCGTGAGAAGTCCGACTGAATCAATAGACGGAACTGTTTTACACAAAATGTAACCGAAAAAGATACAATTTGGACTGATCGAAATGGATGAGCAATTGCATGAACTGTGGGAAACGATGCTTGCATGGACATTCCACACGGAACTGGTTAAGACCAGGAAGTTTGATTAAAATGTATATGGGCCTGCGTTTTGACCAATGAGAAAGAATCGCGCCATGAAGAAGAAACATTTTATGCTGTAAGCTAGAATTAGGGTATAAGAAGACCTACTCTTGGTGGGAGGGGTTAGAATGCTGTTAGACTTCTGCGGGAAATGCTGCGGGAGTTAGATGCTGCGTGAGGTAGATGCTGGAGAAGTTAGATGCTGTAGATGGGTGAAGTTGCGGTTGCTGATGCTGACGAGCTGATGCTGCTGCTGCTATTTTTCTTTTTCCAGTTGAGTATAAAGATGCTGCTTTAGGAGAACTTTTCCTGATAGATTTTTATTAGAATTATTAGACTTTTCCCAGATAGATAGATAGATAGATTGATCTATAGAGTTCTTATTATGATAACCTTATTTTTCCGTCTAATAAATATGCATTGCAATTTCAAATTATTCTTATATTGATGATAAATGTAATGATCTGAATAATAAGCTTAACCTCATTTCCTGCATTCAAAACTTTATATAAACTTTATTATTCTTTAAACAAATGACTCAGTGATTCTTTAACTCAATAATTAAAATGAAATGTTAAAGAGTTTATTGTGATTGAGCTGGTCTTAATCACCATCAACTGATTCCTACTAGTTGGTCCATCGACCAATGAGCGGAATACCTTAAAAGCAAAAGAGAAATATTATGACATGATAAAAGAGGTATCCCGTCCCCTTCCAGCGAATCGTTTTTCTCCTAGGTTAATGACGGAGGAAATCCAGGGAATAAATGAGTAAGTGAATGTATATGTGGTGTTATGGGCCCCACCGTCATATGGATATAGTGTGTGTGTGTTAGAGGAATAGTTGCACCTGGATGACCAAAGCATAATAGGAGAATTATTTTTATTGTTAGCGCTGGATCAACCGACTCCCCCCATCATCATTGCAGCCTCAGGATGATGTGAGACCACTCAAAGACTGACTGAGGGAATTTCTTTTCCAACCATCCCATCTCTGTAATCAACACTTCTAATAAACCCCTCCTGCCCAGGTGCACCAAATCGTTGCCACCCAGATGCACCACCACGATCCCAGGGGGCGTACACCCCTTGGGTATCCATGATTCAAGGGGATTCCTCAAATGCACCATAGAAGCCCTCCTTGCCGGTGGAAAGACACATGGTAGCCCGCCTGGTGGACCTGGTCCTCAAAACTACCTGCAGAAAAACATGCCAAATCCGCTGCACATAAGACTGGCCTATTACCCACACTTCCGTCAACTCTGTCACCTCAGCGTGCACCGGGGCTACACAGGAATCTGGCAATTGGTTTGGCGCTTCAGACTCACCCCACCCCCCGAGTCACAGGACAGGAAAACTGGAAGAGAAGGAAAATAAACCACGGTTAGCAGCAATCCGACAGCTTGTGAAACCTAACATAGCACTTGTAACACTCAGAAGGCCATCTGCCAATCCTCTGCAATGCCTGACCAGAGAGTCCCATTGATGTCACCTCAGTGGCTTCCCCAATCCTGAGCGACTGAGAACTTAAATCCGTGGAGTCAAATCCTGCAGCCCTGAGCACCAAACCAAGCACCTTGGAGAACTGAAACCTCGTCAAAAGGGGACCTATCGGTATGCACTAAAAGGGGGATCCCTGCCCCACCCGGCCTATGAGCCAAAAATAATTTGATGTTGCCCAGGGGACATCAGGCATTGCCCGGTGCTTTGTGCAGGATGATGTGGTCCCCCCTGCCACCCTGGTCTGTCTTGGAGCGCAGCAGCGTAATAGTCAAAGAACCCTCAAAATTTGCACATGGGTCAGCTGCAGCCCTCCCTGCATGCCTGTCTTGTTTTTTGCCACCAATTCCCCAAACCTGAAAGCCCCATAGGAGGCCAGTGTAAATTCTGCCCTGAAAAGGCAAGCCTCCTCTATGGACCTGCAGATGTTACCCAGGACACTCAGGACTTCCGCCAACTTGCCGATACCAATGGGGCACCTGGCATTTGGCTTGGTACCCTGAAAACGCTAAACAAAGCAAACACAAGGAGATGATGGACGGAGCGCTGAAACCTTTCAGACACTCACCCCCAGTCACAGATCTGGGTTGAATCCATCATCATTCTTTAGCTCACTTTGCCACCCCAGTTCAGACACAGCTATATGCAAATCAGTCTTGACCCTGTGTCTCATGGGAACAGTCTAGCCCGAACTGCCAAGCCATGTCTTCCCTGGACCGGAAACAAGCATCCTGGGACCGGATTCGGGCTAACAGCCCTCATCAGCCAGGCTAGCTTAAATGCAGTGGCAAAGTGAGCAAGGGACCCACGTCTGGGCATACCCTGCCAACTTAGGGCGAACAAAGCAAACACAAGGAAATGATGGACGGATCGCTGAAACTTTTCAGACACTCACCCCCAGTCAAACGCTGCCATCCCCGCAAGGCTCTCTGTACTATGAATGATCTGGTTACATCCGGGTGGCCAAGCATTATAGAGAAAAAGGAAATCGCTGCCATGTGGCGTTGTGCGCAAGCTGCAGATTGCTAATGGTCCCATAGGGCTCCCAAGAACGACAGGACAGAGGAAGATGAAGGCCACACCCTTCCCACCCGGTTCTCAGGAAACTACAGTATGCACTGAATGCCCCACCATAGGCCCGCCTCGCCTGGGTGCTAAACTGGCTGCCACGAGGTCTGATAGGCTTGGACTTCAAGCAGCCACAGATGGTCCGGAAATGGTGTCAGGACTTCCCCTGCTTCTGGATGGTAGACCTTGAAACCTGCATCTTGAAACGAGATAGAGCATCAGCAGCATTATTCAACACCCCCGGGACATGCTTGGCTCTAAACAATACATCAAGTTTCAAGCACTGCAGCACGATCTCCTTCAATAACGTGAGTATCATCATACATTTGGCAGCTTGTTTATTAATGCGCTCAACCACCGTCATGGCGTCTTACCAAAATATGACCGACTGGTTGTGGAACTGGTCAAGTGTCAAGCACTGCAGCACGATCTCCTTCAATAACCTGAGTATCATCTTACATTTGGCAGCTTGTTGATTAATGCGCTCAACCACCGTCATGGCGTCTTACCAAAATATGACCGACTGGTTGTGGAACTGGTCCGGCCAAATGGACAATGCCACCAGGATTGGAAAGAGCTCAAGGAAAGCTATGTTTGTAAAAAGCCCAGACTACACCCAAGCAGTGGGCCAGCATTGTGCACACCAGGCCGGGCCCAGGATGGCACCAAAACCTTCACTGCCCGCCGTGTCCGTGAAAAGGCCTAGTTCCTCACTGGACCTGGCAGGGCTGAGCCACACCACCGTGCCACTGAATTCCCACAAGGATGCCAGCCAAATATGCATGTCCTGCCTCACCTCGCTTGACAACCTGGTGTGGTGGTGCTTCTCCCTCAGGCCCGACATCACCTATGCAATGTATCGCGAGAATGGGCGGCCCATGGGAATGATCCTTAAAGCGCAATTGAACTGCCCAGCCATCTTCTGTAACTGATGCAGTGTAACCTTCTGCGCACCCAAAGAATCCTGAAAGGTGTAGTAAAAAGTGGAAACCTTTCCCTTGGGGAGCCGTGACACACCAGCCTCGGAGTCCATTACAGTCTTGCCTATTGCCATGGGAACCCCAAACTCCCTCATCAATCCGCAGAAAGACTGTAAAGCATTGCTGCATTCCGGTGTGCCGGACGAATCGAGGAAGAGAAAACAATCCATATAATGCAAGAATCATCGATGTCTTGTTCTCTGCCTGAACACCCACTCAAGGAAAAGAACTGAACTTCTTGAAGTAGAAGCAGGAGACCGAGCAACCCATAGGCATGCACTTATCAAAATAATATGCCCCCTCAAACTGAAAACCTAACAGGTGAAAATCCTGTGGAAGCACATGGAGTAGTCAGAAGGCTGAATCTATATCTGACTTCTCAAGGAGGGTACCCACCACCAACTCCTGGAGCATCACAATTACCTGGTCCAAGGAAGCATATTTGACAGAGCATAGGGTCCCATCAATAGCTTCATTTACAGACTGACCTCTAGGCGCAGAGAGGTTATGTATTAACCTAAATTCCCCTCAGATATTTTTTGGGCACTGCCCCTAAAAGACAGCAGACAAAGCCTTTTAGGTGTACTGACTCAAATGGGCCTGCTACTCTCCCCAGGCCCTCCTCCTTGACAAACTTTGCTGCAGCCACCTCCCAGTTGAATGAGCAGGCGTGCTTGAATTTACACGTTCCGAGAGGCCTGGAACAGGAACGCTTATTGAAATCCCAGCATGGAAACCACCCACCCCCTCCCGCCCACCCGGACTGCTAGAGGACCCTGGACTAAAGGGCTGACTGCGGGCAGTGTCCAGGCACGGGTGCTTCATATGGCCAACCATAAAACAACGTCAACCTGATCCCACTCCAAAGTGGGCTAGTTGCCTTAACTCTCCTGAACTCTCTGTTGTACTCCTTCCATTCCACAATTCTCATTGTGCACACATGCAATCCTGTTCTGGTAGCACGCCAGCTGGGTGCCCAAACCATTAAAGCGCTCAGCCAGGATTGCTTGATAAATGGAAAACCCTTTAATCCAATTAACTAATGTTTTCTCTACCCTCTTCTTATGGCCTGTGGTCACAATCACTGGAATGAGCATATTCTTTGCCCTGTTTTTCTTCCTCCCTACCAGGTTTGTCCAGAACTAAATCAAAAATATCAACATACGGCCCCTTCCAAATCTTTTTTTTCACTTCGGCCACGATATGCCTGCCCAATTGATCATGCCCTGACCGTACATCCCCCAAACCTAGACCCGGCAACAGAGTTGTTGTACCTGCATTCAAGGAATCCTGTGCTTTTGGAGCCGTCCTTGCCACTGCTGCACAGCCTTGCACTCCTTCAAGAAGGTTCTTGCTCACAACTGATGGCCCCTGGGCAACTGCCTGAGTAACACCTGTGACCTGATTCCCCACTAAGACCCCTGGTGTGGCACCTGGTACTCCTGCCGGAGCAGCAGACACTGTTTGGACCCATTGAGACCCGGACCCCTCAAGGTGCGCAACCAGTCTCCTGGCCCTCTCCAAATCATCAACCAGTCGTGGCCCCATCACAGCTGACACACTACCCTGCACCAATACTGAACCCGGGGTCCCGACCCTGAAGGCACACTACCCAGGCCCCCTCCACCGGGATTCCCTCACTCTGCCCAGAGGGACCTGCTACCTCCTCACCAGGCCTCGCCTTGGGGAGGCCTCTCTCCCCCACTCCTATCGGACTGCCCCCTAGCTCTCTTCGGTACAGGGGGAATGCTGCCTTAGGGGCCACTCCCACCCACCTAGGCCTTTCCACTGCGCCCCTGCCACTCCCTGCCACTCCCTGCCTCCCGCAGGAGGGTGGTCCTTCAACTCAGCCAGGGACTGATCCATGGCATCCATCCTGCACATCATAGCTTCCAAAAGCTCCTCCATGCGTGTGCGCTTCGCACCCTTCTGTGCCCTACCTGGCATCCCTGCACACACTTAATGCCCTGGGTTAAACTGGAAGACACACACCCCGTGCCCCCCACCCAGCACCTGGCTAGGAAGTGCAGAAAACCCTGGTGCCACAAACAAAATGGGACTACCTTGAAAACAATGCCCCTTTAAACAGTGCCCAAGCACAAAATGCCTAAAACACACAGAGCCAACAGAAAAGGCCATACCCTACTCACTGTGCAATAAACTTGCAAAAGAACCACTGTGTCAATAAACAAAAACAGCACTGTGCACAGGCACACCTCCCTATATTCAAACAATGCAGTCCCCAGCTTCCCTGCCCCATCAACTGGTCCTCGCGCAGGAGCCGCCAGTGCGTGCTATGCACCACGGGTCACTCAAGCCTGTGCGGCTCCCAAAGGTAACACCCATATCAGCTGACAGCTGCCAAGATGCAGAACACAGCAGGCTTGTCGATGCTATGAGGGTCTGCAGGGAAACAAAAGACAAACACACGAGACACAAAAAAGAAAGGCATTCCTGTACCCCAGACGGGGGGACCAGCAGCGTCTCATCGGCAGGAGAGGTGAGTGAAAAGAGACCGCCTCACCGGTCCACCATCCCTTTTATAGGTGAGGCCCAGCACAGGCTGGATCGGAGGCGACCCGGAAGCATTTTAAAACTGCTTCTGGGTCGCCACGTGCCTGTGGGCCAATCGCCGCTGCCAATATTGGCTGGTGGCGGCGGCGTCACATGCTGCTGCCCCCAGCCCTTCAGGGAAATCTGGCATCCTGCCATAGGCGCGGCTCCCCCTATTCAGGGGCACCTTGGCAAAAGTTCCTTGTGGTGGCAGAGCCGGGTGAAGAACAGATGTGTAACAGGATCCTGCATAGTGAGTGCAGCTCTGGCATAGTTGGTGTTCAGCATGAGGAACATTAGTTTTGGCACTGGCTAAATTAACATTGTACTAAGGAACTTGCATAGGGCAGTGTGCAGAGACTTTCTTTTGGGTAGGAACAAAGGTATCAGCAGCTTCACTTGCCACTTAACAAATAAATTGTTGTGTTCTAAGAAACTACAATCATTATTGGTATAGGAGGTCAAATTTAAGTGACTACATTAGCAGTGGAGATTTTAGGCCAATCAAGAATAGGGGCTGATTCCTGAGAAGAAGACTGAGGCAAAACTGTCACCTTGCTTTTAATGTTAAAACTAAAGAAGTGATGTGATAGAAGGGTTAGAGAAAGTATCAACAAAAATGGATTCTACAGCCCTGTGGTCAAGAGCATGACCCTTAATACGGGTGAACCAATCATCCAACAGTTTCAGACGGAGATCCTCAGGTGCATCATCAAAAATTATGATTAATTTATTAGATGGATTTTTGACCCAAAAATTAAAGCCACAGAATACTGCTAACACAATGAACTTGCAGAACTATCAACAGAGGGGCAATATACCAATAGCACTGTGAAGTTGCAATTATTATTGCTGAAATCAAAACTAATAGGGACTAAGCTTCGGGGAACACATGTAATTATGATTGCTGAAATCAAAACTAATAGGGACTAACCTTCGGGGAACACATGTAGAGTTGGTGTTGATACTACCCATTTAGTTGTATATGGCCTGGTATTGCCGAGTCCCCTCCCTTGGGTTGATTTGTGACCCCCCAACACTCCCCTCCAGACAGGGTCCCGGTATGGTTGTTTGCAACCCCTCCTCCCCCTTTACTCCTGAGGCATCGATAATAACTCATCCAACACAGAACTTGTATTAGGGGTCGTATAACCCCGGCCGTATTTTATTAAAAATAATAAATCATTATTAAAAATTCATAACAATTTTTTATACGCAGAAAACCCAAACATATTCAATAACATTTCAAATACACATCTTTTATGGCTAACCTTAACATGAGTCTAATACATAGCCATACCTAACCTGAAACTGGAATATGTACACTTTGTTTTCTGCGCATCCCGGATGAGCCTACGTGCAAGGTCATGACTGTTCCCAACTACTTGCCAGGTCCCCTTTACCGGAGTGACCTTGCGCAGGAGGCCCGTTTGCCCATCAGATTCCTTTCCGTGGGCACCCCCTATGCCCTTCCATAGTACCTTCCCAGGGACTGATGTTATGCCACGTTGGCACCCATGCGCCTGCGCAGTGGTTGGCCCATAGGGGCCTGCCGGAAGCAGAACTTCCTACCCCCCGCACCCTTCAGCCTACCGGCCGTAAGCGCCCCTGGAGTATGATGAGGGACCACTGTCCCCCCCAGGTGTCCCCCTTAAACAATGGGATGCCTACTAAGAGATGTAAAATTTGACCTAGCAATCATGACCTTACCGCAGACCAAGGATACTCAGACATAAAATACGACAAGCAAAAATTGACATCACCCTGTAAAGTAAAACATAACAATATGGCAGTATTCAGTCAATGAAATCACATTACAAACGTCGACCTGTAAAGTAAAAACCGTTAGAAACATACGCCTGAACATAACTATTTCCTAAGAAATTCGCTGCCTCAGGGGATGGTGGGTGGGGAAAAGAAAAAACAGGGGCTTCCAGAAGACCTCCGGCATGTGGGGATGGCGTAGGTGTTGTCCCTGGAGCGGAGCGGCGAGGAAAGACTTTGCTGCCGCTCCGCTGCTCTTTTTAAAGAGCCTTCGCCCCAAAAACCAGAAAGAGCAGGTCCCGTCAGGATCTGGGACCCGTTTTGCCCCCCGTTGCCCCGGAAGCGCATTAACTGCTTCCGGGGCATGCCTGTTTGTCCTGTGACAGTGAGCGGGAGGCGGGCGCCGAGCACATCACCAAGCACTGGCCCCGCCCCCCACTGAGGAAGCGTCCCGGGGACCGGCACAACCGCCATATTTGCGGCTCAACCGAGTTCCCGGTGGCGCCTTGGATTATGGCCGGGTATTGCCGAGTCCCCTCCCTTGAGTTGATTTGTGACCCCCCAACACTCCCCTCCAGACAGGGTCCCGGGATGGTTGTTTGCAACCCCTCCACCCCCTTTATTCCAGAGGCATTGATAATAACTCATCCAACACAGAACTTGGATTAGGATTCGTATAACCACGGCCGTATTTTATTAAAAATAATAAATCATAATTAAAAATTCATAACAATTTTTTATACGCAGAAAACCCAAACATATTCAATAACATTTCAAATACACATCTTATATGG
Source organism: Calotriton arnoldi (assembly GCA_963921515.1). Lineage (NCBI taxonomy): Eukaryota > Metazoa > Chordata > Amphibia > Caudata > Salamandridae > Calotriton > Calotriton arnoldi. The sequence continues at coordinate 909,032 of CAWUFW010007332.1, read as the reverse complement.
CTAACCTTAACATGAGTCTAATACATAGCCATACCTAACCTGAAACTGGAATATGTACACTTTGTTTTCTGCGTATCCCGGATGAGCCTATGTGCAAGGTCATGACTGTTCCCAACTACTTGCCAGGTCCCCTTTACCGGAGTGACCTTGCGCAGAAAGCCTGTTTGCCCATTGGATTAATTTCCGTGGGCACCCCCTACGCCCTTCCATAGAACCTTCCGAGGGACTGATGTTATGCCACGTTGGCGCCCATGCGCCTGCGCAGGGGTTGGCCCAAAGGGGCCTGCCGGAAGCGGAACTTCCTACCCCCGCACCCTTTAGCCTACCGGCCGCAAGTGCCCCTGGAGTATGATGAGGGACCACTGTCCTCCCCCAGACGTCCCCCTTAAACAATGGGATGCCTACTAAGAGATGTAAAATTTGACCTAGCAATCATGACCTTACCGCCACAGGCCAGTATAGTTGACCGACTATCTGGCCCCCCCACCCGCTGCTGAAACGAAGGTCATGCCCTGTTTGCTGCCCCTAACCTCCAGGCTAGCACATTTTGAGGAAAAATCATTGCCCAGTTTGGAAAGGTGAATCCCATCCTGCAGCAAACAAACGCTCCCCCCGGATGCAGCCATGCGCAATTGTGTGCAGTTGGGGAGACCGGAAAGCTTATCGATCTGCCGCGCCGGGTATGCGTCGTTGCCTGAAGCGAAAAGATTGTTTTAACCTGCTCACATGAATGACACACAATCCATACTTCCACCTCCTGCCGCCCCCCGGCGGGTACCGAGGCTGCGATGAGGTCCGATGACGGAGACTGTCAACCAAACCAAATATAAATGACACCGTCAGTAATACATAGCAAAATCTTTTCATAGCCATGCCTGGTGTGCATAGTTGCCTGTAAAGAGAAATTGTCTTGGTCCGCTCACATGTGAATGACCAACTATCCATAGGCCATCCTTTAAGAAAAAACTTTCCCCCCCGAATGAATCCATGCGAAATGGCATAGAATTATGGGGACCTAACCACTTATCCCTCTTCCTATTAAGTTTCTTACAGAAGTGTTCGAGGCCCAGACAAAATTGCCCCCCCGTCACTGCAATCATGGGATGCTGTGAGCCAACCCTCCTACCGGAGTGACTTGCGCAGGGGGCCCAGTTCGCCAGAAAGTTATCTCCTCCGGCCCCCCCCTGCGCCCTCAATATTATCTCCCAGGAATAGTGCTGTCGTGCCAAGTTTCTTGCGCCACTGCTCTTGTGGGGGGTTGGCCCAAAATGCCTACTGGGAGCGGAACTTCCCCTCCCCCCGCACCCTTCCACTGTTCCTGTGGATCCCTTGCTAACCATTCCAGAGTGAGAATATGACTAATTCAGGACTCCTCCTCTCAGAAACCCTTAGTCCAGTACCCTCTTGGACATGGGTGGGCTCCTCCTTTCGTGAGGACCCAACACACCAACCATACCGGGCGTGCTTGTGTAGGGGGCCCGTCTGCCCGCTAGGATACCTCGCTCGAGCACCCCCATACACCCATCTTCCTCCCTCCCTGTGCTTAGCTTGCACCCAACCCGCATGAGCGGGCCTCTGTAACCCCTTCTGTGTCCACCGAAAGTGACAAAACGATGTTCAAACAATTCCTTGCACCTTACACCTTGGCAATGCCTCACGTGTGAGTGGTCCTCGCCCAGGACCCTTCAGGAACCGCTTCCGCATTCACAGAAGACAACGAGGTACCTAGTTGGTGTCTCAAATCCTCCCGCTTTTCACTCGCGCCAACCGGAGGATACAAAAGAGAGAAAGGAGTTAGAGGCAAACCCAATAATGGGATTAAGTTCACATATTATCTTTCGTTGTCAGATTCCACACACCAGGCCTATGCTCTTCTGGCCCAGATAGCCCATCATTGACTCAGTGGCACCCTAAATCAAGAGTGGGAGCCCTAGCCTGGTGGCTCCTCCCTTCCGCCCCAGACCTGACCTGAATGATCGACCGGGACAACTGAGCAACCCTGGGAAAGTATTCGAATAGCAGGATTCATCTACCCCACCTTCCTGAACCCAGATGGACCGCCCTGTATAATTCAATTGACCCCAGATTTAGCTGGACCACAAGTTGATTCGGTGCGCCGGGTACCCCAACAGGGCTGCCATGACATTTGCGTATGTACATGAGAAGTGTTGCGCTCCAGTTTTGCTGAGTGCAACCACCAGTTTAATCGGTGCCCCGGGTACCCCAGCAGGGCTGCCGTGACATTTTGCGTAAATGCTTGAGAAGCGTTGCACTCCAGCTTCGCTGAGTTATGTGAATTCCAACTCCCTTGGCACCAATAACTGTACTGCAGCCTCCTCCAGGCAGTGAAGCCTGCCTGCATTCCTTGCCGAGATTCTCCCCCACTGGCGAGGGCACTGTCCTAATCCGCCCTGGCCAATACAGGCACAGCTTTCTGACCACATGAAATGCTGCACAGTCCCCAAGAGTTTTGAGTTGGGACCTCCTAAGGCCAAGACGTGATATAGGCTTAATTCAGATGGCCCATAATTCTGGAAGGTAACCCTGGGTTAAGAGCATCTAGGCTAGATAACTGTCCAGATACTACCCTCTGAGACAATGCCAGTTGCAGGGCCATGAAGATTACGGCGGCTAGTGAGAACATATGCCCATAGCCGCACAGTGACCGCTAGCACGGAGTATTGCCAAACTATATAACACTGAGTTCTCTGAAAACCGTTCTAAAAATTCTATTAGAGCTGACCACTGGTGGAAAAGGTATAATTCCCTAAACGTAAACCTTTTACGCGGACCTAGTTGTGTTTATAATGGCTCAGGCAAATGACAAAATACTTATTCCCCCGCACTAGTAAATGGCAAACCTCACCTCATTAGTTTGGGTTGAAAGATGCAATTGGGCAAGAGACTCCTGATTCCCTTATAATGTGCCCATTACCACACAACTAGACACTTTTTTCCCTAGCTGTTGCTACCCATGACCTATACTGATTTGATTGATTGATTTGATTTGAGAATTTGTAAAGCGCGCGAATGCCCAAGGGCGTCTTGGCGCTAAGTCGATGTAGCAAGAGACTGCCGATGATAAAGAGCTCTAACTAAGAGGTAAAAAGCCAGGTTTTTACAGCTTTCCTGAATGATAGGAGCGAGGGGCTATTTTTTATTGTGATAGGGAGCAGGTTCCAGGTATTGGCCGTCTGCACCAAGAAGCTTCTCCCCCCCCACCTGACCTGCTTGAATCTTGGGACCTGTATCAATTTTGCCTGCCCAGACCTCAGGTTCCTGCATGGCTCATACCGTTTCAGATGAGTTTTTAAAAATTGCGGCCCTATTCCATGAAGGGCCTTGTAGGCTAAGCAGGCTGTCTTAAATCTTATTCTTTTCTCCATTGGTAACCAGTGGAGAGCTCTTAGTCTGTGGGCAACTGGTTCTGATCTAGGGATGTCCAGCACCAGCCTTGCTGCTGCATTCTGTAAACGCTGGAGTTTTGTCAGGTGTTGGATTTGTATCCCAGCATACAAGGCATTGCCATAGTCCAATCTGGACAAAACCAGCGCCGTTACTAGTGTTTTGCATGATTCTTGGGGGATGAAAGGCAGTAGTCTACTAATCATTTTTAAAATGAACCACACAGAGGAAGTCAGTTTATTTATCTGGGCGTTAAAAGACAGTTTATTATCCAGTATAACTCCCAGATTTCTGACTTTGTCCACTGGGGAGGGGAAATCGCCTAAGCTATCCGGCCACCATTTAGGCGACCAAAAATTCGTGTCTGCCCCGAGCAGCATGACTTCGGTTTTATCACTATTCAATTTGAGGCAGTTAAGCTGCATCCAATATTTAACCTGTCTCATGCAGTTGCTGAATCGGTCGGCTGTATCCTCCAGATTGTTTGAGACTGACACCACTATTTGGGTGTCATCTGCGTAGGAGACTGGTAAGAACCCACACTTTCTTATTATGGCTGCCAGGGGGGCAACGTATATATTGAAGAGAGTGGGGCTCAAGGAGGACCCCTGAGGTACTCCGCATGGTGAGTTGAATGGTTTGGATGTGAAGTCTCCTAATTTGACTGTAAAAGTTCTATCTGTCAAATAAGAGGATAACAGCTTCAGTACAGTGTCGTGAGCTCCCAGTTCTGCTAGCCGGGTCAGAAGTATCTCATGGTTTACCGTGTCGAAGGCCGCCGATAGATCCAAAAGGATCAGGGCGGCCTTCCCACCGGTATCTAATACTGTCCTGAGTTCCTCTACTGCCATAATCAGAGCTGTCTCGGTTCCATGTTCCTCCCTGAATCCATACTGTGATTGGTCCAGGACGTTTGCAGAGGCTAGAAATTTTGACAATTGGTTATTCAATAGTTTTTCCAACACTTTAGCCGGGAACGGGATTCTTGAAATTGGTCTATAGCTCCCGGGTTCATTAGTGTCCAGATTGGGCTTCTTTAGCAGCGGGAGGACTGAGGCTGTTTTCCAGGAATCTGGGAAACAGCTAGACTGTATTATCTTTGTGAAAACCAAATTTAATTGTTCGCTAAGTAGATCTGGGAACATATGCATCACCTTTGGTGGACAGGGGTCTGTTAGGTCACCAGACTTTATTGTCATCATCACCTGTCTGATATGTTCCACTGATGGAGGAAAAAGCAGAACCCCAGACTGGGGTCTTCGACATGCGTGCCTTGATTAGGATGTGGATAGGGAATATCTGCCTTGTTGTTAGTCATAAAAGACTCATACACTACTTTGACTTTGTCGACAAAGAACTGTCCCAGTGTATTGCATAACTCAGTGCTGCCTTCCATCTGTTTATTAATGGTAAGATTTGCTAGTTTTTTGACCGTGGCGAATAGCTCCTTACTGGAGTTCTTAGCCTCATTTATTTTTCTTGTAAAGTAATTACTTTTTCTTCTATAATTAGTTTTTATATATGGCCAGGGTTCTGACGTATTCATCTTTCATCTGTTGCTCATAGTTGGTCCTCCATTTTCTCTCTGCCCTTCTGCATGCTTGCTTTTGTGCCCTCAGCTTATCAGTGAACCAAGGTTCTGAGGGATTTTTCCTCCTAGAGATAATCCGTTTCAAGGGGGCTGCAGTTTTAACCGCAAATTTAATCCAGCTGAATATCTGATCAGCAGCTGCGTTACTATCAGATCCGAGTTCAGGAGTGGTCCTGAGTAGCTGCTCCTGAAATCTCGGAATGTCTATCTTAGTCCAGTCCTGATAGGAGGCATACCTGGGCTCTGTTATAGTGGGTGTTTTCACCTGATCCACCTTTATCGTGAATATTATTATGTTATGGTCTGACCAGGGAACGGGCATTATTCCTTCAATTCCGATGTTTGTGTTGGAGGTGAAAATCCCGTCTAGCGTATGCCCTGCCGCATGTGTCTTATGCTTGACAATCTGGTCCAGGAAAAAAAACTGGCCATTGTCTCAACCATTGATGCAATATTATTATCAGAATTCTTTTCTAGATGTAGATTGAAGTCTCCTAGTATGGTAAAATCTGAGCCCTTGGAGCTAGATTCTAAAAAAGGACTTAATAGCTGTATTAGAGGGGTTTTTGCCCTTGGTGGTCTGTATATCAACAGGCCTTTTAATGTATAGTTATTGGTAATAGTGATCTGGAAGGATAGGAATTCACAGTCTGGGCTGCTGCCCAATCCTGAGCCCTTAGCCTGCAGTTCTTCTCTAAAGATGATGGCTAGTCCTCCCCCCCGCTTCCCTGTTCTGTCAGCACGGATTATTGAATAGCCTCCAGGTAGAGCTAGAGCTATGTCTGCGTCTGAGGCACCATCTGCCCATGTCTCTGTAATGAATACTAGGTCAAGATTGTGTGTTTCAATTAGTTCGGCCACTTCGGTGTTGTGTTTTACTAATGAGCGTGCATTAATTTGCACTGCCTTGACTATTTTAGTAGCCATCCTGATCGGATAGGTGCGCTGTTGTGTTAGCGCCCTGATTTTTCTAAAACTAAGAGGTAGCTGGCAATGCACACACTGCTTAGTTTCTACCTGCAAATCCAATGTGGGGCAACAAGTTTTGGCCCTAAGTTTATGCAATTCTTTGCTAGAGTATATTAGTTTATCCGGGATTCCCATTGTTTGCACAGGGGTCATAGCCCTAGGCACGGTCCAGGCGCGGACGGGCGCAGACGGGCTTGCCTTTGGCGCGCCTTTGGCGCGCCAGCGGCGTGCCCGCTGTGCGCGTCCGCTGCGCGTCCTCTCTGTCATAGGCTTAAGAAGGGTGTGCGGCGTGAGCGACTAGCCCGCTCACCCCCCGGAACTGCCTCTCCGACCGGAAGTGTAGTAAATTCTGAGGCGCCCTCAGCACCCTCCGTGCAATCGGCACTTGCCGTGACGGACCGGGGTGGACTGGGGTAAAACAGCACAAAGTGCGAAATGCAAGGTAAAAGAATAAAAGCTTTAAAATTATTTGAAACAACTTGTTACAGCATACTTAACGGCGGTAGAGCTGGGGTAGTCTTATGGCATCAGACTCCGCGTCCGCTCTGTCAGAGGCTTAAGAAGGGTGTGCGGCGTGAGCGACTAGCCCGCTCACCCCCCGGAACTGACTCTCCGACCGGAAGTGTAGTAAATTCTGAGGCGCCCTCAGCACCCTCCGTGCAATCGGCACTTGCCGTGACGGACCGGGGTGGACTGGGGTAAAACAGCACAAAGTGCGGAATGCAAGGTAAAAGAATAAAAGCTTTAAAATTATTTGAAACAACTTGTTACAGCATACTTAACGGCATAACCTGTGTACATGTAAAGTGCACACTCACCATACCGGGTATCCTGGTGCTGAAATGTATTGCTACCCAACTTAATGCCACTCATTTTTTATCGCCCTGAAGGATGAAAAACTGAAAGTAACCCGCCACGCATTGAAACGGCTGGCCATGAGGTCAAGCGCGGGTCCTATAGTGGGCGTTTTAGCCCACTAAGCCACCAGAACTGGCTGCGTTATTTGTTTGCGAAGGGGCAATCACCCAAAAATTGTGCGTGCCTCGTCATGAGGACATGTTGAGCTTCTAATGCACCACCTGAGAATTCATGTCACATCGACAGGAAGCTAGAGCAAAGGATGCCAGCTCCATGCAAATGTACCCAAACACTGGTATCAGGGTGAGCCACAGCACTGTGCCCCACCACAAGCACTCAAGAGTCGACGTGGTCCAAGCAGTACAAGAGAAATCCACCAAAGGTGCACTCGATCAAAACCCATGAAACATGAAGAATTACCGCTCCGGGAATATGCAAAAAGTGCAATATCCGTGCTCCCTATAGCACACACGGTACCCAATGAAACATATATAGGTGCATCCACCCCACCGGATGACATAAACACATAGGGCCGTGCAACATATAGAAGGTGCAACTGCTGCCCCAGCAGTGATACACATTGTGCATGACAACCACATAGAAGGTGGTGCCACCACCCTGCCGTCATACCTGTGGGATACAAGGAATATACAGTAGCTCCCACTGGCCCAAACATACATCGGATGCGACCACCACCCTGCGCATCGTGCAAATGGATCGTTTTGTAATAAACTTATACAAAACCATAGGGGAAACAACCACCCAAGAAGTGGCACGTACGGTACACCACCCAAGAAGGTGTAACTACTACCCCGGACATGATCACTACCCAACATAAGAGTACACTTGGTGTAAGTACCACACCATGCACCACGCCTCCGGGCCTATGTAACCCACAGAATGCACAATGACCACCTAGGGCAAGATGAATTACCGGTAGCCATACAGAAAGCGCAGCTGTCACTCAAGCCACGATACGTCCGGTTCATAACAAACAGAGAATGCGCAACCACACAGTATATCGCGAGAACAGGACATCACCGTAATGAAAGTGCCGCTATCGACCAGGGCACGATACACTCCCCAGATGAAAACAAACTCAAGCTGTGGCCCAGGACCTGTGTAGCCCACAACATACCCACGTTAGGTGCAGCCGCCGACGCCATACGTGCATCACGAGCAACAAAGAGAAGCCTTAGCTACCGCAGGAAATCACAGGTGCAGTTCATACCCTTAGAAGTTCCAATTACCCCCAGGACACGAGAAGTGTAGTCTGTGACACAAAGAAACCTTCACTACCGGACCCTAAGACACACAACAGGCTTTAAACAAGCTGCAGTCCATGGTCTACCTGCAGAGGAAAGTGACTCTTTTTTGCAATTCTATATAGCGCAAACTTGACCTGAAGGTATCAGCGTGCTTTTACATGAGCACCAGTTGCGTTACAGACGAACACAAGACAGAATAAACACCCAGAAGGTGCAACCAACGCCCCTTAGAAGTTCCAATAACCCCCAGGACACGAGAAGTGTAGTCTGTGACACAAATTAGCCTTCACTACCGGACCCTAAGACACACAACAGGCTTTAAACAAGCTGAAGTCCATGGACTCCCTACGGAGGAAAGTGACTCTTTTTTTGCAATTCTATATTGCGCAAACATGACCTGAAGGTATCAGCGTGCTTGTACATGAGCACCAGTTGCGTTACAGACAAACACAAGACAGAAGAAACGCCCAGAAGGTGCAACCAACGCCCCGGACATAGTATGGGGTACTATGGACAGTTCAAGAAAGGCATACAGCGGTATATGTACCCGTACCCACAAAGGCACAGCAGTCCAAATTTTTTTACAAAGGTGCCAGCACGGCCCCTCCCCAGGTACGTCCCGTATATCTACACACAGAAGAGAACAACTCCAGCCTTCCACGATGACGGCCGATGACCTCACAGCCCACTTTAATTCAACAATGACGGAGGTGTTAGATCAAGTAGCGCCACTCAAACTAAAACATTTGAGATCTATCAAATCTAAATCATGGTTCAACGTGGATCTTAATAACGAAAGGCGACAACTCAGATAGTCGGAGAGGACTTGGAGACTAAACCCTTCGACTCTACACCTTGCGCAACTTAGATCGGCCCGGTTGGCATATAAAAAACACATTTTTAGAGAAAAGGCCACTTTCTTTCACAGCCAACTAGACCAGGCAAAGAATAGACCTAGAGAACTCTTCAACATTGTCAAAAGTCAAACAAATAGCACACCACCAAGGATCGATGCGAAGAAATCGCCAGCTTCTTCTCAGATAAAGTCACAAAAATTGAGCAATCCTTCATCCAAACCTCAAATCCTCCCCCCCTCGCAACCTGCCCCCCTTTAATCACCCTTGACCAAACAGATCGAAATCTTACCACGGACAACCAGGTCCGCTTCCAACTGAAAAACGACGCTAATTGGTCGGACTTCAAACTCTTGTCGGAAAACGAGGTCTTCAATATAATTGCAAGCTTAAAGCCTACTTCCCACACTATGGACTCCCTCCCATCCACAATAGTAAAAAAACTCAACCACATCATTGCCCCTTTTTGGACAAAAATCATCAACTCCTCTCTTACATCAGGTTGTGTCCCAGACTCCCTTCAACTAGGACAAATCACACCCATACTCAAGAAACCAGGGGCCGACCCTAATGAGCTCAACAACCTCAGACCTATCTCCAACCTCCCGTTCCTAGCTAAAACATTGGAGAAGTGCGTTCTCCAACAACTTAACAAACTTATTGATGACTTCAACCTCCTCGACACCTTTCAATCGGGATTCAGGAAAGGCTGTAGCACCGAAACAGCGATGCTCAATATTTCAGACGATATCCACAGAACCTTAGATGAAGGTGAAGCCTGTCTCCTCATCCTTATTGACTTATCAGTGGCGTTCGACACAATAAATCATGCAGCTCTACTTGAGACCTTGAAGAGGCGCTCTGGCATTAATGTAACAGTACTAAAATGGTTCACTTGCTTCCTTCAGCACCGTTCGCAACAAATTAAAATTAACTCCTGCCTCTCTATACCAACACGAGTCACACTTGGGGTGCCGCAAGGATCGATCCTCTCACCATCCCTCTTCAATCTCTTCATGGAACCCCCTACAATTATCCTGAAACAAGCAGAGGTTCAATACCACCTATATGCAGATGACACACAAATTTACTACAAAATCAAATCACCCAGTGACGTCCAACACCTCAATGTCACGCTAACCAAGATCCAAACTTGGTTTAACGCAAATCACTTAAAGCTGAACCCAGACAAAACGGAACTAATACTGTTCTCTCCGAAAAGTAACCACCGACCAATTCAAGACTGGCTCAAGAATCTTGATGCTCTAAACTGCTCCCTCGTCCTAACCTACTCAGTGAAGTCACTAGGCATTACCCTAGATAAGAACTTGTCAATGAAGGACCACATTAAAAACTCTGCAAAAGGTGCGCTTTACTCACTAAAACACCTCAAGAAAATTAAACCTTTTATTCCTCAGGAGGATCTCAAGACAATAGTACAATCCCTAGTCCTTACCAAACTGGACTATGGGAACGCCATCCTAACAGGGACACCAAAAGCTCACCTAGCCCCACTAAGGTCAGTCCTTAACATGGCAGCTCGACTCATAACTGGTGTAAAAAGATTTGAACACATCACACCAACCCTCAACGCCCTCAACTGGCTTCCCATGGAAGGTAGATGTATTTACAAACTAGCCTGCATCACACACAAGGACCTTCACGCACATTCCCCCAACTACCTAAACAGCAAACTGGTAAAAGCAGGAAAATCCAGAACTCTGAGAAGCACCAACTCACTTCTTCTCATCCCGCCGAAATTGAAAAGGAAAACGACTCGGTGCCGAGCCTTTTCTGGCAACGTTCCCAAGATGTGGAACTCACTACCTATAGACCTCAGATGCAACCCCTCCTTCTCCTGCTTCAAAAGGGACCTGAAACTCCTTCTCCTCAACAAATACTTTACCGACCAAGTCAACTAACCTAGGCTTCAATAACCTAGCAGTCTCCCCGCTCACGTGACCTTCAAGGATAGGTGGTCATCTGACTGTCTCAACCACCTGTGTTTTTCTCCCCGTCACTATATGCATAAGTTTTATGTTTTTACTCATATCTTTCTGCATCCTCATGTCCTGCGATGTAATGCAATTTCACTTTTCCTTTGTGTATGTAAAGCGCTCTGATACCCACGGGTCAAGACAGCGTTATATAAAACTTTATAAATAAATAAAGAACTACCACCGAAAATTTTCTAGTATGTGGGGTGCAAAAAACGCCACCATGGGCACGATAATGTACATTACCTAAGATTAAACAGGCGGTGCTAGTACCCTCCTGGACATACCCAATACGCTACAAAAATCACAGGAGGCGCAAAGGCGCCTCAGTCAGGAAACATACAGTACACAAGAAATTACGAGCATATCTAAGTGCCATCATTATCTTAAATATTTTTTAAGGCTTGGCTCGAGCTCATACAGCCAGAACCCATAAACACTTGGCTCGCCCACATTTTTCTACCCCCACCGCCCAATATGCGTCTGCAATAAACTCAAGGGCTTCCTTTACTGTGCAACCCGAGACCACCCAGAGCCAGCCCCCCCGTGCCCCCTCACCTCCACAGCCCAGCGTGCCACCGGGGTCGCCACCGAGCAACGGTTATAGTATGTAAATCTAGGTCCCGTAAGACCCACTTCGAAAACCGACGTCCCCCGGAGGCAACCACTGGGCCGCGGGTGCGGAGCCGAATCCATTCAACCGAAATCAGGCTCCTGCTGCACGCGATGCAATCTCATGTCCTGGAAAAAAGGAAAAGAAAAAACCGGGGCTTCCAGAAGACCTCCGGCGTGTGGGGATGGCGTAGGTGTTGTCCCTGGAGCGGAGCGGCGAGGAAAGACTTTGCCGCCGCTCCGCTGCTCTTTTAAAGAGCCTTCGCCCCCAAAAACCAGAAAGAACAGGTCCTGGCAGGATCCGGGACCCGTTTTGCCCCCCGTTGCCCCGGAAGCGCTTTAACTGCTTCCGGGGCATGCCTGTTTGTCCTGTGACAGTGAGCGGGAGGCAGGTGCCGAGCGCGTCACCAAGCGCTGGCCCCGCCCCCGCCGAGGAAGCGTCCCGGGGACCGGCACAACCGCCATATTGGCGGCTCGACCGAGTTCCCAGTGGCGCCTTGGAAATTGTTGCAGCTTCTCCGCCTACTCTTTTGTCATTGAGACGGAACGTATGTACAATGCATACATACAATTTCTTTAGAAAACTCTAGACCAGTATGTGGTGAGGTAATTGGATGTAGTATGTATTGTATAATATTAGGTATTCCATTACAACATGTATGCATATCTCATTTGCTTATATTTACGCTATTGGTTATGTTCGTATTGGAACCTTCTCTACTCATGCTGTGTGCTCAAGGTATCAGAAGTTCCAGTGTCTATGCTATTCCATTCTTGGTCAGTTGATGGTTGCTTGGAGATCAACTCAAACTTGTTCCTTTGTTTAGTGCATTGTGAGTTCCTGTTTTGTTCCAAAATCCAGCGCTACTTTGGTGTAGTTATCGATGGTGTGTAGGTAACATAGAGATGGAACATTCAGGTGGATCGATGCACGCACATGGGCAAAACTGAGGTGGAATGGAGCGTTACTGTAGAAGGTGGAATATGTGAGGGGCATAACCACTGAGATACATCACTGTTGCAGAGAGACTTGTCTTGCACTGTTCCTCACATACTCAGAAGTACTGTGCTAATATTGTTCAACCCACCTCAAATCTGAAGACATTCTTCAGTGTAACAGTGGCCCTCGAATGTTACGATGGACAGGTGAAATTAACAATCTAGATTGGAGCAACAAAAGTGCTGAAGGACATCGGAGCTTATCCTGGAATGGTCATTGGGTCCTGAACCCAACAGACGAGTTGAGGACTAATGATATGCGCCACTGTTGACATTGGGCTTGATCTGCCGGACCTCAACACCTTTAAGGTGGGACTATGTGGCATGTGTCACCATCACGGGATATTGGATGGAATGTCACGTGTACTATCATCATGCGCACTTACTATCAGTCTGGTGAGTGCGTCAGGCATCAGCGGAATTTCAGCAAATCTCTACACTCTGGGAACTGGTTGCACTGCAGGCTACTTTCCAATGTATGCGCTGTGTGCTACTGGCATCCGACCAGGAAGCTCTGCGTAGTGCACAAGGCACTCTCTGGATCAAACCGCATTATTTCAACGTTGGCTTCATGAAATCTTGCTTGACCAAAGAGAGTATTTGAAAACGGTGACCACTTTTATTATTTTAAATTGAATCTCTCTTTGTGACATTGGTGGCAACTTTGGAGTACATTGACCTGCATGATCGTATAGCAATAGTGACAACTTTGTTTACATTAGCTTAATATTTTTTAAAATTCTTCTTTTGAAATTCAATCATGTCTAGCGTAGTAGCACCCCTGCCTTTCTTGCAATCACCTGGTTTTTGGGAAATGTAGCATGAGATATTTGTAATTTATTTTGAGGTATTTGAAGGCAGAGAGTGTTCTGCACTGAGAAAATGTATCATTCGACTGAAAATTATATATAGTCGCAGATGTGGGATGTTAGGATTTATCCAGCAATATGACCAAGGGTGTAGTTACCAATGGTGCAACAGGTGCAGTGGCATTGGGGACCTGGAAAGTGAGTAGCCCACTGATCTCGTTATAGCTGTGTACAGTGCTATACTACCTAAACAGTGGGCCCACTTTCCTTCTGTACATTAAGGTCCATAGTGCTCTTGTGGCGCCACTGAAAGTGACCAAGGTCGTTAAAATGTGAAAACAAGAAGCAGTGACATAAATAGATCTGATATCTGCGACCCACAACAGTGAGGGGGCAGATAAAGGGACTTATCCTATGATGGGTTGCTAAATAGTACCAGATTGTACCTACTCACAGACTAGCCATTTACCTACCTCCTGCGAGCAGTCAGACAAAGCTAGTTTAACAGCATCAAGTATTGTGAGGACATTGTGAGGTACAACAATAAAATACTGCAGGACTAGCATGGTTGGACAATGGGGCTAGTTACACTACTTGTATTTAGCCAAAAATACACTCTGTAGACCTCACGAGTTTGCAGGTAATGTCGATAAATCAGGAATACCAGTGTTAAGATAATACCCCATGCAATAACACTCCATGTAATAATACCCTAACACATTTTAGCAAATAAAACATTCCTTAATGTGCATGGAGAAAATATCTTGGGATGTTGCGAAAAGTAACGCTGAAAGGGTGTGGCATAAGAGCATGAACTACTTTGGAACTGAGAAACCAGGTTCGAGTCTCATTGTCTCATTTTCACATAACTTCCCGGTGCCTAACAAAAATTAATGTGTCCTTGCGTATTCTGGCATCTTGCAAATGTAACTGGACTGGTGCTCATGTAAAGCGCCCCCGATGCCTTCCGTGGAGTTCCACCTATATAAAACTGAAAAACAGCAGAACTCGATGTGCGAACACTAAGGGGGAGATTTAAAAAAAATCCACGCTGCACAGCCCCGCCCGAGGCTGCTCTGCGGTGCGCGACAGGGAGGGAGCAGGAGAGTGTCATATCTTCATGGATATGGCTCTCTTCTCCCCTTTCCCTTGCGCCGGCGCTGATTTCAGCTGCCGTGCGCCAGGCACACACCTTAGCGCCATACCGCTAGGGTGTGTGAATGAGTCTAGCATAGGTTTTGTACAGGAAGGGTACCCTTCCTGTACAAACTACTATGCCTAGACAGGATGCAAAGCTTTTCCCACTTTGTATGCATGCTGCACAGTGCAGCACGCATGAAAAGTCGGAAAAGCACAGAGAAATGAAAGCATTTCTCCTGTTAGCGCAGCGCCTCTTTTGAAGGGGCGTTAACTTTTGGCACAAAACCATGTTACAAATCTTTGTAAATATGGTTTTGCGACAAAAGGCATGGGTGGTTGCATAGGAACGCCCATGTACCACCCATGTAACACCCCCTCTGCGCTAAGTAACGCAAAGCAGTGCTTTGCGTTGCTTTGCGCTGCTTTGCGCTACTTTGAGGGTGCTTGCGCTGAAAAGTAAATAGCAAAAAAACATTTTGTGCTGGTTAGCGTCACTTTTGTGGCGCTAACCCAGCACAAAATATTTGTAAATCTCCCCCTAAATATTTACTGTTGTCCCCTATTCTGATAATAAAAATGAAGTAATAACGCACTGGGCTCATCAAACGGTACTAGAAATACCGGGTGCAGTATTACGTCATCATTTTCCAGGCAGCTTGCAATGAGGGCCTATCTGTAGTAAAAGTAGCACATACAACGTCTGTACCCTTCTCACACTATAGCCACAGTTTCTAAGCACTAATGTGCCTGGCGAATGAGGAGATAAAGGTATTATCTAGAAACACAGAAAGAGCAATTGTGATAACAAGAATGAAATATAACTTCTTATCTTAACCACAGATGCAAATGTTTGCTCCCAGAGAAGACACCCTACTCCCATGTTATTAACTTTGCTCAGCTCTAAATGCAGCCTCGCGGTCCTCTACAGCCGCACCCACCTCCTGTCACGACATCCGGCTCTCATCGATGATAAATGAGGACAGGCCTGATCTTTAATGGGCCTCTTGTTTGCAGATTCATGCAGACAGATGCCGCCTCTGGCCTCGTGACTCTTCTCGAAGGTTCTCATGGCCTGTAGTATCCGCGGCCCGTCAGAATGTGACACTCGGAGACTAAACAGGAGCCGGGCAGAGTGCTTTGCGCAAGTATGTCTAAACTCATTAGGTGTCAGAGCAAACAATACAGGAGTTGGCAACCGGGCCAATTTCAAGGCTGTCGGTCATTAATCACTCCCTGACACTTTTGAAGTGTCCAGTCACTCTTTAAAAGCTCAGCTGTCTGGGAAAGGCAACCCGAGAGCAGAGTTAGTGTTACCGCCTCATCCCACGCGGCCTTTGATATCTTTGTTGGGCCAGTGTGCGGAGTGCCTACCTGCTGCCCGTCACCCAGCTAGGCCTCGGCTGGGGCTGGCACAGCCTTACAGAGCGGCATCGACCCCAAGCCTCCCGTGCCAGGGGCGCGTCCATTAATGGAAACTTCACACACTTGGCATCAAACGTTTTTTTTTGCAGATAACACTTTGGCTCCGGTGCTTTGACAAGGGCGCTGAACTCACTGTACCTAAATGTGCCCTACTTTAATTGGCTTAAATACCATCTTAGAATAAAGGTAATTATACTGTGAGCCAGCCAGGTGCTTTCTTTTCGGAGTAAAGTGCTGCAGCCACAAATTATGGACGGAATGCTGAATGAATCAAACACTCACCCCCAGTCAAAAGATCTGGGTTAAATCCATCGTTGTTTTTCTCACTACACCACCCCAGTTTGGACCCAGCCATATGCAAATCAGTCCTGACCCTGTTCCTCATGGGAACAGTCCAGCGTGAACTGCCAGGCCAGGTCCTCCCTGGACCGTAAACAAGCATCCTGGGACCGGTTTCAGGGTATCACCCCTCATCAGCCTCCCTAGCTTGAACCCAGTGGCACAGCGAGCAAGGAACCCACGTCTGGGCATACCCTTCCCACTTAGGGCGAAAAGTGCAGCAGCAACAAATGACTGGGGGCTGAATGTATAATTTATTCAGCATTCCCTCCATCATTTGTTTGCGTAGCACTTCTTTTTGGAGCTGGCACTGATTAAAGTGACCAGCCTGTGGCGCCACTGAAAAGACTGATCAGGCTTGCATACATAAATATATTATTTATTTATAGGTTACAATGAATAAATAGGATAATTCAAGAATATTATATATATGCCTATGTATAGATAGCTTCATCTATCAATATAACATTGTACTTGGTGGTGACTGTGGGCCCAATTACATCAACAGCAATATATCCATTGGCCAAAAGAACTTTGCTAATGGGGCGTTATGGTCCTGTACTGAGAACATGTACTAATCTAATTAATGTTTTTTTAAGTAAAAAATTCACTTGAAAACATCAAGTCAAACAAAAGTAGTGTCGCGACCCAGCCCCCGAAGAAAGCACTGAAATTCAGCATTTATGGTGAACTGTGCTAACCCACCTAACCCCACCGTACTGCTCATGGCCTCGGGCAGTAACATACAAACGGTATCACAAAGGGCATCATTCATGGCAGCACTGAAGGCACACATACAAGGACTCATGACATTGATGATTGGTAATAGGACCTGGGGACCCCAGTCTGGGTCACGCCTCCTCCAACTCCACCGAATCAGTGACAAGTCCTTACTCCACTTTTTGCCATGGGTTACAGCCCATGTTTATTTACAGCACATTACGAACATAACAATCATAAATCACGATCAGTTGTAAACACTTACAGAAATTAACATACAATAAATCATTACAAAATTTCTTATACAATCTACCTATAGCACATTTGTGAAAATTGACAATCAGAATAAAGGTGATTGATGCACACGTATATTTACAAAGAGGCATTCTCTGAAATGCCACAGCACTAAGGACTGGATTTCACTCAGTCTACTCGGGCCACAAAGGTGACACCACCTTTATCCCTGAGGGGCAGTCCCAACTCTCAGCACTCTTGATCACCGGTCATGCTCCCGTCCCCCCAAACACCATGGTGCAAAAAGGGGTCAGAGGATGTGAACGTCCTTTGCAGAGTAAGGATTGGTGACCCCCTGAGCCCTAAAACCAACCCTGCCCACAGCCCTGAAAACTACCCCAACCCCCCAATCCTGAGCCCTAAAACTGACCCCCAACCCATAAAACCTACCCCCGCCCACCCAAAACCCAGCCACAGCCCCACTTACCAGGCCTCGTTCTCTCACAATCCTTCCTCTTCCTGTGCCCGCCCATCTCAACATCTAGACTGCACACTGCCTTAAGCACGCATATGCCTGGATAAGGCATATGCGTGGTTAAGGCAAGCGTGGTTCCGCTTGCGGGGAAACGGCACGCGTGGCACAGCCCATGCTGTTAAGGCTGTTTCCCCGCCCAGATGTGGATCCCATGCACACTGTGCCACTGGAACCAAGCTATATCTTGATGACGAGTCCTGAGAAGGGAGAAATATGTCCTGGGTTGCTTGTGTTTTGGTTCAGGGAGGACCTGGCCTGGCAGTTCGGGCTGAACTGTTCCCACTAGAGCAGGGTCAAGACTGATTTGCATATGTCTAGGTCCAACCTGAGGTGGCATGGTGTACAAAATAACAATGGATTGCGAGGCAGAGTTGAGCAATTACCATTGGTTGAGATTAATTCAAGTATTCAATTCATCACTTTTTTTGTATAGTACAGTGTGTCGCCGTAAGTGGGATTTTTTTATTTTTTAAATTTACTTGAGTTTTATATAGCGCTGGCTAGACCCGGAGGTATCAGAGCGCTTTATATGAGGAGAGTTACATAGTTAACAAATTACACATTGTTACAGAAGGTAAAACAGTTACAAGTTACATCTGTTGGTTCTTGGCGTGTAGAGGGGTAAGGGGGTGATGTAAAAGGGTGAGGGGAGGGAGATTAAGTGGAGTATAAGGCATAAGGATAGACAAAGCAGGCAGGTGGAGAGGAATTCAGGGGAGAGAGGAAAGGAAAAAGGGAGGTAGCCAAATAATGAAGGAGGGAAGCGGAGGTGGAGGGGGTAGGGGACACAGCGTGGAGACGGGGAAATAACTATGTCTGGCGTCCGGCTGGGTGGGAGACGGCTCCCCGCGGGACAGGGATCATTCTCAGTCCTCAGTTATGTGTGATTCCCTTGTCACGGTGGACTCTCTCAGTGGGGTCGCTGAGACTCCAGGGCATAGATGCTGGATCCCACCCCAACAAGGGGAGAGGAGTTCTTTGGTCACGGGCACACTCTGAAGAATGAAGGAGGGAAGAGGTGGGGGAGGGGGTAGGAAACCCAACGGGAAACAGAGTCCGACGTCCGGCAGGGTAGGAGATGGCTCCCAGTGGTAAGGGGATCAATCCCAGTCCTCCACTATGTGTGTCACCCTTGTCACTGTGGACTCTCTCAGAGGGGTCTCTGAGACTCCAGGGCAAAGATGCTGGATCCATCCCCAACAAGGGGAGTAGGAGTGCTTTGGACGAGGGCATAGTTATGGGGGCCATTTAAGGGAGTCAAGCTGGTAGAGAAAGGCACTCCCTGTGAAAGGGTCTAATGGCATTGCCGACGAGGAAAACAATGTCCGATGTCCGGTTGGGTAGGTGACGGCCGAGGGGTGAACCAGAGCCAAACTCCTCAATAAACTGCATAGGACAGTACCACAGGGCTTCGGCCAACGTTGCTCGCGCACAGAGGTAAGTATATTAGAAAAGGTTTATATAGCGCTGGCTTGACCCGGGGGGTATTAGAGCGCTTAACATGAGGAAGGTGTACAGTGGGTTACAGGGTTACATAAGTTCCTGGAGCATAAACATAGCATAGAGAAAAAAAAAACGTGATTTCAAAATTACATCAGTTACTTAGTACATTTAATAACAATAGAGAACAAGTTCTATGGATCATGGAGGGAGGGGGGAAAAGTAAAGGGGATTAGAAAGCAGATCTGGTCTGGCAGATCTGTCATGGAGGAAAGTACTTCACGAGACAACAAAAGGCAGAGTATGCGAGTCTATAAACCGGGAAGGGTTCAGTGAAAGAGCAACATCTAGTACCTTATACCATCACTATGTCGGGTCGAAAAAGAAAGAAAAGGCATGGGTCCGAAACGAGCCACAAGGGTGCTTTACTGTGACCAAAACAAGAAGTGAGGGGTGTGTGAGTCATAAGAAGGGGTCGAACTAAGGCAAAGGTCACGCTGGCGGCAAAGGTGGTGACCAGCGGCAAGAATCGATCATGAGATTCAGGCGTAGCCGCAAGATGGAGGATCCAAGTCATGGACCCCAAGAACTTCAAAACAAAATGGAGGGGTTACGGGAGAACAGAAATCCAACAACAAGGTCAAAGAAAAAGAAACAAATCCCATGAGAAGGGCTGGATGAGGACGGCAGCCACCAGATCTGGCGGGAGGAAGGCCGGAGGTCGACTAAACCATTCACGGGTCGCCATCGTCAGGGAGAGTCAGCGCGGGTGTCCATAATGCAGCAAAACCGGACTAGGAGAGCAGCTGCAGGGTCAGGAGGACACGCAGATTCGGAGAAGAAATAGGTGGATCAAGCTCACCGGTACAGGGCAGCTGCGTCACAGCATTTCCGTCGCTGCCCTTGTTGAGGGCAAGAGACTCGTGAGTCCATCCGACCTCCTGGAGACGCAAAGCGGGATGTCCGGCAATCAGCGGTCTAGATCCGGAAGGCAGGTGAGGGCAGCAGCGCCGCAGCATTCTCGTTGCTGCTTTCTTCTAGGGACAGAGATTCATGAGTCTCAGAGAAGCGAAGCGGGATGCCAGGCAGCGGCGGCCCTGGTCCCGGAGGCAGGCGGGGTGACCACCAGCCAATTCCCCAAAACAGCTACCCTCAGGGGCCCAGCCGACAGGACTGCACTACTGGGGGGCGTGGGGGGGGCCACCGGGTTTTTAAGTGGAAGACCAGCGGCATCACGGCATCCAGCTCCTGGCCTCAGAATGTGGTCGCGAAGATCTCCGGGCGCCATCTTAGCTCACTCCCATACGGGGACTCCGCGGCTCATCTCTCAGCTGATCAGGATAGCAGAAAGGCGGTTTTGAGTTCAGTGTGATCCGCCAGCATTCCAATTGCGGAATTTGTAAGTCCGGTGAGATTTGGACGCAGCGAAGCGCCGCTCCGGATACTGGAGAGCGGGGTCCACCACGGAGCTTCAGTTCAGAGCGGCCATCATGGTCGCTGGCTCCTCCTCTATTCATGCATGCAAAAAAAGCACGTGTGGGGTGGCCCCCGAGTAGCTGGAAGCACTATCCAATATTTAACTCAGATGCCTGGCCATCAGATCGTCTTTTGTTTGTGATGGGTATGCCCAGAAGTAGGTCGCTTGTACACTGTGCCACTGGAACCATGCTATACATGGCTGAAGAGCCCTAATAAGGGTGAAACTGGTCCTGGGTTGTTTGTACTGTGGTTCAGTGAGGACCTGGCCTGACAGCTCGGGTGGACTGTTCCTATTGGAGCAGGGTCAAGGCTGATTTGCACTTTGCTACGTAGTGGCGGCTCCTCTGCTATGGTGGAGGAGCGTTGCCCCACTGCTTGTAAGCAGTGCAAAGTGAAAGAAACATAAAATGATAATAACTTTGAGTTATTATCATTTTATGTTTCCTTTGCGGGGGTGGGCAGGGGAGGAGTGGTTTGCCCACTCCTAAGTGCATATGCCTGTTTGGCTGGCCCTCTCGGGCCGCCCAAACCAATCATGCACACTTTCCCCGTTCTCCATGCAGGCTGCATAACAGCCTGCATGTAGAACATGCCCTGGCCCCCATTCCCTGGCTGAGCATCGAACCAGGACGCTCAGACCAATCACAATGCGGCATTGCAGCATTGTGATTGGTCAGGGGAGCCTGGCTGTGCTTCCTGTTCCAGATGAGGAGCGCAGAAGCAGAGACGCGGGACCCGGCGGCAAGATAAGTGTTTATTTATTTTTTTTGCATCGTGCACCCCCATGTCTGGGACCCCCGTGCCCGCCCCCACCCGCCACCCGGGAGTCATGCCGGCCGCCACTGTGGCCATGTCCAAACTGAGGGGGCACTGAATGCAAAATAACGATGGATTGGGATGCAGCCTAAATGATTATCAGTAGCTGCGATTAATTCAAGTATTCTATCCATCACTTTTTTGTTTACAACAGGTTGTTGCCCTACATGTGATGGGTAGGCCCAGATGCTGGTCCCATTCACACTGTGCCACTGGAACCAAGCTATACTTGGCTGATGAGCCCTAATAAGGATGAAACTGGTCCTGGGTTACTTGTGTTCCATTTCTGGGAGAACCTGACCTGGAAGTTCAGGCTAGACTGTTTCCATTGGGTCAAGAGTGATTTGCTTATGGCTAAGTCCAAACTGAGGTGGCATGTTGTGCAAAATAATGGTGGGTTGGGATGCAGCCCAAGTGATTACCAGTGACTGAGATTAATTCAACCATTCCATCCATCACTTTTTTGTGTACTACTGGTGGTGTCCATCGCATTTGGCCCTGATGACGCAATGGCTTCTAGAAAAAAAGGGGGAGGCCAAGTCACGGCCTGGGCTAATTAGTCCCCCGCCATCGTGACATCGGGGACGGAAGTGATGCTGTAAGCGCCTTGACTTCCAGGCCCTCGTCCCGCGACTGACGAGATGAGGGGCAGGAAGCCCGGCCCGCAATGCCCATGGCGCCTCCCTTTCCAGGGGCCAAAGAGTCGCGAGATCAGGAAAGGGGTGGGTTCCAGGGGGCCCCAGATCTGTTATCTGTGCTCTCCTATGGGGCGCATTCTGTTCATTGGTGATGGCAAGATGGCATAGATAGTTAATCACTTGATGCTGACTTCTGGTGTGATTTGTAGGTCAGCCTTTCATTCTTTTTCAGTACATTAAATTAGTGCCTTTTATTTTGGTAAGAGTAACACCTGTTACCTACAATACTTAGAAGCACCTTAACATGAAAAGGTGTGTTATAGAAACACTATTATAATTAGGGACAGAGGGAATTGTTTTGACTTATACCCTATATTTTACGTGCACAAGCACTCCCTTTTGACCTGCCATGTGCTGGTAATGTATACAGAATTAATACATCTTTAAATAGGGCATTCAGCCATACCCTTTGACTTCCATAGACAAGAACATAGAACATGGCATACACTGTGGCAAAGCCTCTAGTGCAGCACATATGTATCCTATCTCTTTGTAGCATATCCAGAGCATGACCTCTGTTCATACCTTGTGCTACTACGTAAGAACAAAGAATTGGAGCATATGGTGCTTGGCTTCCAGTCAAGTTCTGTGTGCGCTACATATCAGACAAGAGAGGTACGTGCGTGGAAGGTGCACCGAGCATGCCCTTTAGCCACTGCCAAGAGTACATAAAGTGTGATTGCATACATGGACCCTATAAAGAATGAAAGATGATGGCTTGTTGGTGCCCTATGTAATGTTATATGTGATATTCTGTCTGAAGTTATGAGCAGACCATTGGGAAAAGCTTTGAGCGCCAAGCTAACCTTCGCTGTTTAGTGTCAGTGTGTCTTATATTTAAGCTCTTGACAATAATGTTCTTAAAGCTTACTTTCTTATCAAATATGGGTCAGTATATGATTTCATTTCTAAACCATAATGTTTCTTTAACAATTTTTTTTTACCAGTGAATTCCTTGAGAATAGTAATAACATACTTTGTTAACTGCCCACAGTATCTTCAGGGCAGGGTTTTTACAGATGGATTAGGGTTGCTGTGTATATGGAAATGCGATCAGACAAGCCCTCTTCACATTAACCCTGCTATTAGTATCTGCATTGCTTTGTGTGTTGTATCAAAGGCTTCAGTACCTACAGAGCATGACCGTCGTCATCCCTTTTGGGTTCTAGGCACACAGGATATGGTCTGTTGCTGTACTCTGCTTTCTACCCAAGTATTCATCCCTTCATGGCATGTTATTTGAGAATGCCTTATGGCTACTTTGATCTACAACAAAGCCAGCAGTAACAGCAGTAGGCATGCAGTAGTACCAATACAGAAAAGGGTACGGCTTTTGGCAATACCCTGTGCTCTTAACCTAGGCCTGCACTATGCACAACGCTTGCATTGCATCTGGTCAGAATACATTGGCGATAATACATACACATCATGGCATGTGGCCACACCCTGTGGTTACTGCGCACCAGGAAAGCCTTTGGGTATGTCTTGCTCCCTGTACCAACACGTACAGTACTATCAGAGCATTGTCTGTGCCCAGTAACAATCACTACAGTACTTGCAGGGCGTGATCTTTGGCCATGACCTTCCCTCAATTCAGCACACACGAAATGGTCTTCAGTCATGCCCTGTGCCCAGTAAATGTGTTAGGCATACCTACAGTGTGTGATCAACGACCATACCCTGCTGAAACTGGGCACAGAACACTATCAGTGGCCAGGCCCTTGCACATACCCATACTTCCAGTACTGTTGTGGCGCTGCTCAACTCCATGTCCTGAGGGTACTGAGCAAATGTCCTGTTCCAAATCACTATGCCTGCAGCACTCCCATGCTGTGGCTACTAGAGATAGCATGTGCGGTATGTTGCGATACATTTTGTTAGCTTACCATGGGCTTGGTGCCCGTCCACTGCTTACCATTGGTTGGGTTCAAAGTCATTCTCATTAGATTTTTTCTTATTCGTTAGCAGGTGTGGGTTTTCATTCCTCTTCCTGTGTTTGCCCCTCCCCTGGGGGATTGTTGCATTACCTGTGCTTCCACTGCTCCTATTTCAGGCGCTGCTTTTACCTTTTTGTTTAAGCACTCTATGAGAATGCGTTTGGTTTCCAGAAGGCTCTCTCTTTATCTTTTCTCCCTCACTCGCTTGTGTTGCTCTTTCACTGCCCGTTTGCATTTCCGCCATACTTATCCCTTATCCCTTATGTGCTTACCTCCCCTACATTGCCTTTTCTCCCATGTGCTTTTCCTCTCCAGTTCGACTCTGCACGCTGTATTGTCTATTTGCTTCCCCCTGTTTTTCTTTCTCTCCATTTGCTTATTCTGCCAAAGGCCTCCTTGTTCCTTTCCCCACACATGCACCCTCCATGTTCCAGCCGCCTGCACCCTCTGTGTTGTTTCCCCCAACTGTGTCATCTGTGTTGCTTCACTCCCGGCCCTACTGTTGCTTGCACAGCCCTCTGTGATTCCACACACCACTTACCCCTCTGTGTTGCTTCCCCCAATCCATGATACATTTTTTCTTTTTGTTTACCAATCCAACTCGGATCGGTAAACAAAAAGAATAAAAAATACAATTGTGTCATTTTGTAGGCGCTTTCATGCTTGGTACATGTGCCTACAAATTGACATGGCCAGATACATCTTAGCTTTTTTTTTTCTTATTAAAAGTCATGCTTCCCATCATCAATGATGTTGTAAAGCATGGCTAGAACTATTGGCAAAGTCAATAGATCCTAAAGGTAAAACCTATTGGCTTTGCCAATGGTTGTTCATTTTTGCTCTTCTCTGAGAAACAAAACTGTAGGCTACAGAGAGCTTTTTAAAGGCTCTGTGGTATTTATTGTGGCCACCTCAAGGGTGGTAAAAATGCCCATATTGAGCCCATGGACTTTGAGCCCTGCATCTAAAGTAAACATTACTTTGTATTTTAACATTTTTCATCCTTCTGGGGAGTGTTGTGGTTCTGCAAGGAGTTATGATGGGTCCACAGTGCTACAACATGATCCAAAAATGATTTTTTTCACAGTGTTGGTCAACCTGCTTTCTTGTTTTTTGTCTCGGAACTTCTACAGGAGCTAAATTGTTTGTCTCTTCTCAGCCAGTCAGATATCGCCCCAAAGCCATAATTTCAGTCCACAAACCAATTTCATGCAGATAACTGCCAATAAACTAATCATTTTTACCTTGAATTTTTGAGGATTTTCCAAAACCACTGGACAGACTTTTAGTTTTTCCCAAACTGAAAATGGCCTACAAATGTGTTTTAACATAACTTTTGGACCCAATGTGGTCTTGATCCATACTATGTTTTTCTTTATCGATGACATCAAATGTCACTTTAAGGATTCCTTCATAACACCATACTTGTCAAATAGAGCAAAAGTGAAAATGTAAGTTAAAAGAGATAAAATGTTTTTAAGTGTACATATGCCTACTGATCATTAAACTGACAGTATTAGCCATCCATCCATCCATCCATCCATCCATCCATCCATCCATCCATCCATCCATCCATCCATCCATCCATCCATCCATCCATTCATCCATTCATCCATACACCCATCCATCCATCCACCTATCTATCTATCTGCTGTCACTGAAGGATGAGGTTTGAGGCTCCACTGTACTATCACTTTCGTTGACTCACTGGGATTGTTCCTGATCTAAGAAAAAAAAAATGGCATTCGCCAAATCTAACAGGCAAATCAAATCCATCTTCATGTTTTTTGTTTAAATTTCTTTTGGCTTAATGATCACTATAGAGAAAAATACCAACATGTTGTTTTCAAATGTGCTTGCATGAGTTCAAGATATAACTCATTGATTGTATATGTGTAGTACTTTACTATACCTATTAAATATTGTATTTTGAATATGGAGCAAACCAGATGATTCCTGGTTGCCCAGTGTGGCACACACTTATCGTTGAAGTCTTTAGCCCCACAGCGTCAGTTTGTTGACAGACACGCAAGTGCCCTGCTGGGCTGCTTTACAAAGCACTCCACACCAGTAATCCCAGATGTCACAGATACATAGATAATATTAGATGGGGTCAACGAAGCTGGTATGTAGGTCAAGCAACAGATTCTAGGCTATTTATCACCTTACTTGTGAACTCTGCTCCTAAGGAAACCCGATCCCGCCTGTCTTGCAGTACAGTCAGCTCTCTCCAAGCTGAAGAAGAGAGTTACATAAGCCACTGGCTACATGAGTACTGGGAAAGTTGCTGTATTAGAACGTGGATTACTTTTAAGAGAGCAGGCCTGGTCCAATAATGAAGAAATAGATATAGAAACAAAAGTTCACTGTTTAGTTCTAAGCTCTGGTTATTCTAGGGCACAGCTTTCTAGTTTTTACTATGACTTTCACCTACATCCCTTCATTTTCCTCTGCTTGATGCTAGACAAAACTCCTTTTTAAACTTTTCAAATTCCCAGTCATATTTGTTTATTTTTCTTTGTGTGGACTTGGTCAAATTATTTATCTGCCTGTGTGAAGTATTTCCCTTGTGTTTGATATAAGAAGGATAAGAGCGATCAGTAGGGCATAATTTTCTGTCTCTGTGAACTAATGTGTTTTTGTTGCTTAGTTTGACCAATGTTACACACAAACGGCAGGGTTCTTTAGATACACACAGACTCATAATATTGCTGTGGATGACTGAGTAAAAGTCAGGCAGATGGTCCTAGAAAAAGCAGCAAAACGGGACTTCCTGTCACTTGCATGACAGCTCTGTCAGCTGAACCTGATTATTCCTGAACTATAACAGTCCTTTGCCCCAGTCACATTCAGGGCCTGCCCTGTCACCACCCGTCTGTAATCTGCAGGCGGGCCCTCATTCCCAAAACAGTGCACTGCAAACAGCACAATAGAGTCCCTTTCATAACCTAATGGGTTTTTATAGAGCTCAGATGGCCTTGGGCTTTCTTTGACAAAATCTTTTTTGACTACTCAAGGCCATACAGTGGCTTTAGCAAGGGTGCCATGGGCCCTAATGCAAACAAGGAACACCGGCCCCTTTGCATTACAATTGGGCAGGTAAAAGGCAGTTATGACTGGGGTGGAGCTAGCCCATCGCACATATGGACCCTGGTACTATTCCTATTGCTGCAGTAATTAATGGTGTGACTCTGAGCCTCATGAATGCACCTCTAGAAATAAGTGATTGCGGCTCATTTGCATTGGGACACGACACGCTGAAGATGATGCCAACAGCAGTCCAAATTTCTGGCATCTGTTGGGAAAGATTAGTGGGTGGTCATTGAGTTTCAGAGATCTGGGCAGACCTCTTGATTGGAGAGAGTATTCTCAAGGCCTCAGGGTCTAATTTTACTCCTATACCTGCACCACAATCACAGATCATGTTAGCAGCATGGTTCGAATTTTCCATTTCAAGTAGGTTTGGGCCTACCCACCTTCAAGTGATTCCCCCAAACCATTTCAAGGAACAGCTCAAAGCTACTACCCTGGATGGCTCCCAAAGGTAGCTGGATCCATTACAAGCTTTCAAGGATATTCTACTCATCTAAAATGCCACTGTCTAAACAAATACTATAATCAACAACTCCTTTATCACAGGCACCTTCCTCTATGACCACAAGTTCTCCCACATGAAGTAGGTAATAAAACAGAAGAACATACGTGAGTAAACATATTCTCTGTGCTCATCGTTTCTTATGCACAATGATTCTGACATGCCACAATGCCCCATTGTCTCCCCACTTAATTTAAACGCTTACCTCAGTCAGTTACCATACCTTATTAAATACACCAAGTTAACCTGGTCCAACTACACTGATAGCACCCACAAGCTGGAGGAGAAAGGAGTTTCTGATGTACATCATTGCCCCTGCGCCATTGCCCAATGGATGCTAAGGAGGAACCATCTGAAGCTATTCTCATCCAAATCTGATATTGGCACATAGAGGAAATCGAAGAATTACCATTCTACAACCCTCTGGCTTCAGAAACGTGGTGCTTCTGGAATGCCATCAACTGAAGGAAGAAACTTGGAGTGATCCTGCACTCCAATTGACCTTTCCAGTGAACCAAATTACCAGAAACACCTTCCTCATCATGTAAACACTCCTGCACATTTACTTGCACTGTTACAGAGCGTACAGCCACCATTCCCCTGCTTCTTTTATGTGCTGACTATGTAAACAGACTTTATGTGAGAACCCCACACTATCCACTGTGAACTCTACACAAAATATAAAATGGAGGAAGCAGGCAACTACTTCACCTACACCTACATAACTAGATTTCTACTGCTCTTCAAATACTCCTCTGGCTACCCACGGCATCAAGGTACTCTATTTCACATAAGGCCATCTACGGCACTGGACCATCTTTTATCCAAGGGAAATGCCATAAGTACAGGTAGATTCGAACTCTGTGCACTAGACTGGCACTCCTGGCCATCCTACTGCTTAAGAAGACACACATCAGTGGAATCTTCTCTGTTCCCACATTAACACCCTGGAGCTGTCTTCCAACAAAGGTATGAAACATCCAAGGTAATTTGCAATTTAGGGAGGTACTAAGGACCTGACTATTCCCCAAAAGAAAACAACAACTACCACAAAATAATACTATACCCTATTCACCCCACCAAGTAGAACAGATCAAGTCACATACACAAAGATGGCAGGCATCAGTACCATTATATACAAATTTATCTCACACTCCTCATTGCTCGACTTCATGCTTCAGTACAAGTACAAGATCATCACGACATGACAAAAGCATGCTTCCGTTATTCAAACTAAATATCAAAATACTTCCAATATAGGTCCCACTATAAACTACACCCTACCGTCTATACACTAAAATAATATATATAGTCATAAGCAACTCCTTCTCTCATTTCTATTCCCTCTACCCCATGCTTAAGCATAGGTAGACCTGGCAGACACACTAACAGCACCCCTCTAGTCTTCATATAACACCAAAACACTTCCAAGAAGGCCACACTAATAAACTACTAAGACCTACTCTTTTGAAGAAAATTGAGAGTATGAAACATGTGCCAAGGGTTACCAAGCACTTTGATCAATTGCACAAGGCTCCTGCTCATTAGGGGAGTTTGTATTTTGGTTTCTGGAGCCAGGGGTTAGCACTTGGAAGACATGCCGGAAATAATCCATGTATACTACAGCAGCTAGACATGCCCACTGTACCATGACTTACCCTGCTGAAGAATACTGGAAGTATGAAACACATGTCAAGGGTTACTACACGTACCATCATGAATTTGGAGAGAATAGGGACAATCTTGCCAGTCAGTGTGCAATCCCACCCACTTTAATTGATTGCAACAGGCTCGTGCCAATTAGGGGAGCTTGTGATTTGGTTTCTGGAGCCAGGGTTTAGTACCTGGAAGCTGTACTGGCACTTATCCTTGAATACTACAGCAGCGAGTCATGCCCCCAATCCCACCACTTTTGAAGAATTCTGACAGTATGGAACACTTGTCAAGGGCTATCAAACACAGTGCTGCACTTGAACATGCAAGCAACCATTTATCTACTGTGAGTAAAGGCTGCATGTAACTACATGTACCATCATGCATTTGGGGAGAACTGGGACAGTCTTTCACGTCAGTATGGAACCCCACACACTTTGATTGATTGCAGCGAGCTCCTGCCCATTTGGGAGCTTGTAATGTGGTTTCCAGAGCCTGGGGTTAGCACACGGGGACTTTGCTTGCACTTATCCCAGAACACTACAGCATCAAAACATGCTTCCAACAAGATTTGCCCTTCTGAAGAAATAAACAATCTGAAACACGTGTTAAGGGTTGCTGAGCATCAGGCTCAACTTGAACATGCAAGCGACTACATATCTACTGTTAGTAAAGACTGTAACTACCAGAGACATTTTAATGCATGGGTAAAGTGGTTAAAGTGGGCAGTTGCCCAGGGCTCCATCTTTTAAGGCCCCCTATGGCCAGGTATATGTTTCAGTTTCTTTCACTTTCTCCAACTTTAGTGGATTTCTTAGTAAGAACCTCCCCCTCTCTCTTTCTGCCTCTAACTGACTCCCCTCCCCCTCATTGTAAGGATTTTTGGGCCCTGGACAGGACATATTTAATTGTTTTTTATGTGAAAGTTTAAGTATAATATTGTTGGCATCATGCAGGCTTGGCAGGATAGATAATAAAATTCAAATTTGCTTTGAACAGGGGACCCCAAAATACATGTTGCCTGGGGCCCAAAATTCCTTAAGATGACAGTGGTGATTACTTGTACCGTCTTGCATTTGGGGAGAGCCAGGGCAATCTTGGCAATCAATGTGCAACTCCACCCTCTTTTATACTAATAACACGCACACTCTTGCAACCAACAACAGCTAATGGAGTAGCATGCTATCCATCCACCCTAATGCCCTGTAGGGCCTTGTGAAGCACTATTCAAATTCCATTGCCGCACAATTCCACACAATGAGCAGGTCAGCTGAGACTTGACATGATAGAAACACTTTTAGGGTCTGAGGTACAAAGCCCTTTTGCAGTTGCAAACCCTGCGATTCACAAAGTCACAGAGTTTACAATGTCAAAACGGTTTTATACAATGTAATAAACCTCTTTAGAATTTTGAAAAAGCCTTTTCAAAAGGGAAAAACGGGTTTTGCGACTCATTTCAAATTGCAAGTCGGAGGGTATGTGAAATTAGTATCGCCTCCTAAATTCAATTAACAATGGTATGTATCAATAGACTGTGAGTGCAATTGTGGTAGCAAACCATTGAAATGCTACTGACAACTCAAAGGTGGTGTTAAATGATTTGCGTAGGGGAAGCTGTCCTTCTTGGACAGCTTCCTCTTTGGCAATCGCTTTGAGCGGCCTCGAGGGGGAGCAGGCAGTGGTCCGGTGAACCACTGCCTGCTTCCCCCAATGCCTTCCCAAACTTGAAACACTGTTTTTAAAGTAGAGCCTATTTCTTTAAAGAACACTACTGCTTAAAAAAAGTTTCCAATTTGAGCAGCATAATGCAGGAATGGTGGTCTGGTGTCCCTTGCAAGCCATCCTTCCTTCGTTCGTAGCCATTCACGGAGGGTCGCAAACAATATGTTGGTGGGTTGTTCTTTGACCGCCTGCAAATGGAAATTTTGCACGCGATCTATTTGTACAAAGGTCACACTGATAAATTACAGTCTGGTTGCAAATAGTCAAGGCGCAATTTGCACCCATTATTTGTTACCTGCCTCTACGTATAAGTGGTCCAAAGTTCATTACTGTACTTTCTGTGGTTAGTGTGGGATCTTACTTTGTAATTGAGAATATTAGATGCCTAAATGACTAGGCCTGCGTTTTACAGTATCATTTATAATTTGCAAATCAACAGATATTTGAAAAATGTATTATCTTTATTTTTAAAGTGACACGTGGAAGTTTGAGAAAGATGTCATTAGGAAATGAACAGCAGCAAATGCTGCTCAAAGTAATAACAAGTGACTTGGCTCACGTATTCCATCCATCACTTTCTCTTCTTCACAGTGAGTAACTCTAAATTGGACGGGTATGCCTAGGTTTGGGTCCCTGATGCTCACTGTGCCACAGGACTCAAGCTGCCACTCCCTGATGATATATAACAAGGCTGAAACAAGTCTAGAGTTGGTTTCCTTCAAATACACAAGTGTGGCCAATGACTTTGGGCTGGATTGACTCAATTGGGAAGGATGAATACTGATTTGTATATTGGTGTTCCATGCCTGCATTGGCAGGGAGACTAAGAGCACTGGATTGTAATGCTGCACAAAGCAAATATCACTGCCTGAGATTGTCATGCATTCCATCCATCACATGGTGTACTTTTTGGTCTTCTTATACAATGGTAAAGCATATCACAGCTGTCCTCTTTTAAGATGCTAGTAGTGGGAAGCTATTTTGGAAGATGCTAGTAGTGGAAAGCTATTTTGCCTGCATTTTCCCTTA
Organism: Calotriton arnoldi; assembly: GCA_963921515.1. Classification (NCBI taxonomy): domain Eukaryota; kingdom Metazoa; phylum Chordata; class Amphibia; order Caudata; family Salamandridae; genus Calotriton; species Calotriton arnoldi. Next base: position 876,911 of record CAWUFW010007332.1, on the reverse strand, counting down.
ACTGGTGTACAGCGCCACTCTGTATGAAAGCTTGCTTACTAGGCTGATATGTTTTTATTATCAGACAGCTACAGATCACATTCAATGTCACAATCTAGAGAAAGGCTTATTGTTATGTATTAGATTGTTGATAGTGAGGCCTGGGGAGGAGAAAGTTGGCAATGAAAGCAATGCAATGATAGTGAAAGAAAGCCTTCTGTTCATGGTGTACCATGAGGATCAACATCCAAGGGGAACAGATGAGCACCTGACTGTGATTAGATGGGAACTTAGGGAGTAAGTCTTCTCCCTTCAAATGTGGTTATATAGTTGGTCAAATGTGGTTAGTGGTGGGGATGAGATATGGATGTTCTGGCAAATGTTAGTTGTATTTTTAATTGATGTTTCATAGCTAGTTTGGCAGTCTTCACCCTGACTTCATGAGAGAACAGATATCTCTGCTAGGCTTCTCTAGTATAAAGCTTCATGCTGAGCACTCTTCACATTCCTCGAACTTCTACTGAAGTCCGACCTTATGCTAACACCTTCTATGCTCCCCCCGTAGAAATCGGGAAACAGTGTTTACAATGCTGTCTCCACAATGCGGTAACTTTACAACACGGTCGTTACAACAACCGCGTTGTTACTATGCGTACCATTAAATCGCAAGTCGTATGAACGACTTGCTGTAGGGGGCGTGCAACACCAGGTAATGTGTTGGATTTTAAATCCAACACCTTCCCTGCTGTTGCACAAACTGGAGTAGGAATAGTAATTAATACTATTCCTAAGTCCAGCGCGCCCCCTCCAGCAAGTCGTTGATATGACTTGCGATGTAATGGCATGCGTGGCAACAACGCGGTCGTTGTAACGACCGCGTTGTAAAGGCATGCATTGTAAACGCATGCGTTGCAATGTCACATATTCGTAGAAATCCCCTTTAGAGTTTCAGCTTCAGTATATGTTTAGATTAGAAAGGGAAGGTTTCTTTATGGAACGCCTGATTAGATCAATCTGTTTCGTTTGCATTGTGGCTGTTACTATTTGGTATCTCATTTTATTACAACTTACTGGCACACTTTTGTCTTCATACTGTTCTATTATACATTTTAAGCGTGTTCTTGCCTTGCATACTGGCTGGATTAATGTTCTAATATAAACCTTTATGGTTGGATTAATGGATTTTTGGTTTTCATTGTGGAGTCATATTGGCCTCACAGAACTGGAAATGCATTTCCGATGTTAGTCCCTGTTAGCAAACAGGCCTTTTTGCAGGTTCCCCCCATTTTTTCTCCCATTTTGACTATTAGCTGCTGGTTTTTCAAATCTGAGAGCGAACTGAGGCCTGCTAACCAGACCCCAGTGCCAGTGTCCTGACCCATTATAAAAGGTATGTCAAATTGAATGTCCCCAATTGGCAAGTACTGACTTACTTATAAGTCCCTAGTATATGGTACCCAGGGTTACCAAGGGCATGTAAGGCAGAGTGTCCACCCAGGGCTGCAGCATTATTTGTGCCACCCTGAGTGTGACAAATGACAAAATGGCCACCAGCATGCCACTGCAGACTGGAAGAGCATTGTGTATACTGCTAGTTCGACTTTGCCATTACCACTAATGGCAAAGCCACCCCTCCCTTAATAATATATGTAAGGCTTCCCTAAGGAAACCTAGTGAGCCCTATGGCAGGAAGCTGTATATTATTAGACAAGATATGTAGGTTTATATATGTCTTAGCAGCAAAACCGCTAAAGTTGTTTTGCTGAGGAAAGGTAGTAGCCCCATTTATTGACCCAGGGTTACTGTCTGGCATCCCAGCCCAGCTAACTTCTGAATGGGACTACCTAACTGGGTACTGTAGTGTATCAAATTAATTATGGCATTAAATCCGACTTGATGCCCAAGTATAGATTTATGTCACTAATATAGTTGAGAGCAATTTTTAGAAAGTTGCCACTCTGTGCCCCAGCTGATCCAGTGACTTTGCACAAACCCTGGCCAACAGGAAGCGTTCTACCCACCTGAGGAGACGTGTGAATGGTGCCCAGGCTTGGGAACAAAGGCAGTTGCCGCGGAGTGAGCTGTGACCTCCTCTCCCTGGAAGGACACTCGGAATGTTAGCCCAAAAGACGAGCTTCAGAGGGGAAGCTGCCTTTGAAGGGCCATCTGTAACAACACACCTGAGCAGGTGCCTTTTGTTCCTGCCGACAAGCTTGAGACAGGGACAAAGAGGGAAAACCATCCCCAAACCGGTTTTCCCGTGGGCATGTAGCCCTTAGGTAGCCACACCTCTGGGGTGGGCTACGAAGCACCTCACAGTTAAGGAAAGGTCCCAACATCTAGAGATTGGCAAGAATATTGCTCTCTGGGATTGCCAAATTCCACACATTGCCGGAACTTTGTTATCAAAGAGGAAGGGACCTACTAGCCTATTGGCTAGTGACCGCGTTTTCCCCTCATGGTACTTTTCCAGGATATGATAGGTACCCCTTGCACCCTGGACCTCATTACACTTTGGATTTGGAGAGAAGACCCTAGAGAGGACTGCCCTGCTGCCTTTGAAGCTGCATGAAGAGAAGCTGCATCATCGGAAGGGCTGCACCTGCTGCACTTTGGGCTAGTGAGTTTGTACTGTGCCTGTGGCTTGTGGTTCAGGAAAAAGTTGATCCCCTTCCCCAGATCGAAACAGTGACTCCAAGGGTCAGTCACTTGTTCCCCTGGAACAGCACCAGGGACATCAAATCTGAGGAAGCCCAAACTGGCAAAGCAGTAGCCACTTCTGAGGAATCGCCACTGGCTGCCGCCGGGCATGTCAAGAGACCAATCCGAGGTAGCCAGTAGTTGCACCCTAGTCTGCTGGACCCAGGAGTGCTATCAGAGGCCAAATTTGTCGCCCAAGAGGGACACTAGCCCCCATCAAGGCTATGCGCTGTGACCGCTGTGTTGCAAGATCGGTATCCCAGCCGCAGCTGGCCTTCTACTGTCGGAACGAGGATGTCATAGGACCCAAGTGCCATGGTCAAAGCCACCTCACCCCACCCATGGAGCGAGGGATCATCCGCACTTCACCCCAGTCGACTACACAGCACCAGGAGCATCTTTGAGCATCTTTTTCTCCTGCATCCCCAGCATCAGGACCACTTCATTGTCGTCTGTGGCAGTCATTTCCTAAAGGATGGAACTGGACTGGAAAAGGCTATGGTGGCCAGGTAACTATCCAAAGTAACTTTACTGGACTTCTAGAGGTCCGCCCTGTTGGATTTGGTTGCACAAGCTGGACCAGAGTCGCCAAACTGTTTCAAACTTTTCAAAAGTTTGAGAAGATTTTGTTGACCAATACTTGTTTGTTGTTGCATTTAAAAGTATTTTTTTCTTCAAAAATCTGTATCTTTGGAATCCGCCGGTGGATTTTGATGATCAAGGACTGTAACAATTAATTAATATATGCTCTACTTTATAAATTGTTGTTGTGTCTCTTTCTAGTGGTGAATTATTATGTCGTCTTATTTTGTTGTTTGATGCTGTTAAATTCTTAACACCAAGTTCCTTTGCTGAGCTTTGCTGCTCGCAACCACACCTACCCAGGGTTGAACGAAGGTTGAGTAAATGAGACTGACTGGACCCAAGATGGCATTCGTGAGTGTACTCCATGATAAAGCCCCACAGCCATATTGTTGGACTTGGCCCTTTTTGCAGGGTCATCCCTGAACTTTTTGCCTTCCTCATGGTCTTTCTTCTGACCTGGTGTTGGTGATTTTAGGACTCTGGGCACTTTAGCACTGCTGTCCAGTGTAAAGTGCATGTGCTCTCTGTGGTAAACATGGTAAGATTGGTCTACACCTGTTTGGCGTATTTAATTTACCTGTCAGTCCCTTGTAAAGTGGTATCTTAGATACCCATGATGGAGCAAGGACTCGTAAATGAGACTTGCTCGAAAGCAATCCTTTCGTTTTAACTCACTAACGAATTACTAACTATGTGATTGTAATTAATAATTCGCATTTTCGAAAGACACGCGGGACAACAAAGCTTGCATATGTGTTTACTAACTTTAACAAAAATGAACGAAGGACTAAAACGCACTCTAACAAGGGATCTTTACTGTGCATGCATCTACTGCATCTACGTAGTATGACGTCTCAACGCTTGGAGGGAAAATCTTGCACATGCGCAAAAGGCATTAAAATGGCAGCTTGAAAGCTCACATGCATGGCACCTGCTTGACTAAATAGAAAATTAGTTTTATATTAACGCAAACGCAGAAAGGGTAATAATAATTAAAGTGGGTTAGAGTAGAGGTTGGTGGTATACAGTCAAACCATTTATTTTTGAGAATAACATTTCTTCTTTTGACTTTATTATTAGTGCGCATTTGGGCCTACCACAATTGTCTGAATTTAGCTGACTGACTTGACCCCGCACATGAGTAGATAAGAAAGAATAAGGAAGGATGAGTAAGGATTTTTCACGCGTCCAAGGCCAGAGAAGATGTGCCCTGGGAACATGAGGGTGAAGAGTTCATATGAAGAAGCCTTATTCATAAAGTTGAAACATTTTGTATTAATGAAGTTTGGAGATGTATGGGAAAGGAAATTATTTAATAAAGTTTAAGGCGATGGGTTTGAGAACAATGGTTCAAATGAAATAAGTGAAATGTAAGCATGGTGCGATGATCATCCCCCCTCGCCTGACCAATCAGAGTTAGTATTTTATGAAATTGAAACATTAATGGGTGGTACGTGAATATTGAAAGGTATAACTGAGGTAGTTTTAGTTAGTTAGTTTAGCAGACACGGGAGAGCAGCAGCAGAAGCGGGAGCTGAGGCGATACAGAGCTCGGGAAGCTGTCGGTGCTCTGGGTGGTGCTGATGCTGTGAGACGCTGATGAAGAAACTGAATGCAGAGACTTTCATCTTAATTTAATTGGGTTAGAAAGAAGATCGCGGAAGAACCACGAGGAGGAAGAGAGTGTCAGAGAGGGGTGCGACGCAGTTGTTGGTATTTAGAGAGGTGAAGTATCCTGTCCTGATTCCTGTCCTGAAGTCTTTGTCTCCTGATCTATCCTGGGGGACCCTTACCAGCCCTTTGGCCAGGGGGTTGGTCTTCGCACCATTCTGGGTAAATATAAATTCATTGTATTGATAGATGTACTTTTCTCTCTGTCCTCTCCTTTCTAAGCATAGTTATTGTGAGAGCCTGACATATTTTTGCTTATTGATTATTGATTGAATTGACACTCTTGCGAATGAGGATGTTTGTACTGAAACTTTGAGATGGTTCACGTGCAATTAATTTAGATAAAGATTTTGAAACTTCCCGAGTCTGTGATTATTTTATTCTTAAAGAATGTTTAATAAGTTAAGTTAATTATCACCATCAATTAGTTCCAACTAATGTCCATCGACCAGAGGAAAGAACTTTTTGATCAGTGAAAGGTTTAGTTAGAACAGAAATATAACTATTCCTGAAAACATAAAATGTATAAACTACAAGCTCCAGCGGTCTACTAGGTATTAGTGTAAGAGGTTATATGGGCCCAGGTGAGTATATGGTAGTGGAGTATCTGTTGTTAGTACACCGCTGGATCAGTTTTCTGGTAGCAGAGTTATGGTTATTATTGACTAGTTTGGTGATAAGTATAGATTATAGATTATTGATTTATGTTTAACAAAAAGAGTTAGCGTCTTTTTTTATGTTGTTTGGAAAAATCCTGGGAAATGAATAGCGGGTGGCGATAGAAACCACACTGCAGTGAGGTTACTCGTCTGTTGGAATAACACTGAGAAGCTAGGTAGGGCTGGCAGTGTTAAAGTAGGGACTATTTTCTGCGTAAAAGTGAGAGTGATTGATAGCAAAGAGTTCGCTAGTGAAACTTTAGGCTTTATATCACCTAGAAAGGGTAACCCTGAAGGAGTAGCAGGTTCTTAAAAGCTATATTGACAGCAAAAGGAGTTCGCTGGTGAAACTTTGGTCTCAAATTTCCCAAAACGGGTGACACCGGAGGAGTAGCAGGTTCTCTGGAGCTTGAATGAAGGGTAAGCGGAAGGGTTTTACTCGCAGTATATGAAGAGTAAGCGGAAGGTTTTACTCGCAGTGGAAAGAAATAAACTATCCTTTGATTTAGTGGAACAGACAGAGTAGCGAATGTTTTTATGTTGTTAATAACAAAGACATTTTAAAGAAAATATTGAAAAATAAGTTTTCGCATTACCTTGTGAAGGGAGGGTCAGTTGCTGGAGTTGTACTGACGTCACAGTGAGCCGTGCTGGGATTGGTAGAAACAGCGGGCGTGTGACAGGAGCAGCCTTGTAAAGGAGGGGTCAGTAGTAAGGAGCAGAACTGACGTCAGAAAAGGGCTGCGCTGGCATTGGTCAGATCACAAGCGTGATCCTGATTTTAATTGGATAGCTAGTTAGAAGCCGCGTTAGGATTGGTGGAGAAAGAGATTGTATGAGGGATTTTGATTTGACTGTTAGTGCAAGGCGTACAGGTAGAAGATTTCAAGGGTTTGCAGAATACAATTTTATACATCGTTCTTCAAGGATGTATGGAGAGAAAAGAAAGATGTCATTTATAAAGAAAATTAAGAATTTCTTTGTAAAAGATAAGCCTGTGTTGACCAGAGAGGGAATTCCTATTCCGCCACCGGAAACACCAGCATCTTTCATGATGATGGAAAGAGGATATCATACTTGCGTGTGGTTGGAAAAATGGATAGAATATACGAAGGATGATGGAGTGTTAGCATTTACTAAAGATGGTACGTTTAATGGGAGGATTCTTCAGAATTTGAGATTGAAAATGAATGATTTAGAACCTAGACCTAGGTTAACTCAATATGAGGCTTTGGAAGAATGGGAGACTGAGTCATATGAACGAGAGAAATGCAGAGGTGGGAGATATCGAGGATTCTTTCCAAGACACTTGCATGAGTCACGCGAAGGGCAGATGAAACAATGGAGGAGAACTATGGTATCAGATGGTTTATGTCCAGTGTTAATCGTTGAGGAACAGTCTGGAGGAAAGTGTAAGGAGAAAACGAAACACATGAATACAGCAGGATATGGTGAATCAGATGACGAGTTGTTTTAAGATATTTTAATTAAAAATCCACCGCCGTATCAAGAAGCAACTAGTAAAGTTACCCCAAGTGCACCAGTAATGGGAATGCCATTGACTCCACAGATTTTACATGATACGTCATATAACATTAGTATTGCAGGATAATGAAAGAGATGTTTTAAACCAAACTAGGGAAGAACTAGTTCAGAAGATAAGTCAATTAAATTTGAATACTGAAGCTTTGACAGTGCCAGTGACCATTGGTCCAGTAATCCCATTGTATGGAGATAAAAAGATTTGCCAGAAACCACAACCTGTGACAATTCCATTAAATAGTCCTAGGAAAGAGATAATAATTACAGATGATCAGGTTAGCGAAAGTGAGTCAATTATTTCATTAATGGATCTCCCTAATGTGGAACCTTTGACGGAAACTCCAAAAAGAGTTACACCCATGAATTTGAGAGAAAGAAGACCTTTGGTTCATACTGGAACTGGAGGCACAACAGTAGTTATCTCTGAAGATATAGAAAGATGGGCACAGGAAAGAGATAATCAGAACCCAACACCAAGGATTCTAGACATCAGCAGATTGAAAGTTGAATTGGAAGAGATGATGACAGGATGTGTGGGCACAGAAAGATTGAATGCTTACAATGAAGAAGAATTATTATTTTTATGTAAGAGCATAACCAGAAGAGCAAGGGTATTTCATGAGAAATTGACTGAAGTTGCTTCAGAGATTGGAATAGACATAGGAAATCAAAGTTGTTACAGAAACCATATCGAGTGGACTTTACTGATAAAGATTTAGAAAGTGTAAATGCTTCTGGAAAGAGACTACAGATAAAGGACTTAATGAGCATTTTGCGAAAATGGGGAGAACATTGATAAATGGAGAATTAGATGGATAAGAAAGAAAGAGGAAGTACAAGCGAGAGAAGCAGCAGCTGCATTTCCAGTAAGAGAATCAAGCCAAGTGGAAAAATTGTGTCCAATGAGAGAGGTTCCCGGAGGTGGATATGTTCATGTTCCTTGGAGTAGACAAGATATTTTGTCATTTACAAATGATTTCCCAAAGCTGAGAGAAAAACCGGTGGAATGGTATAAACAGGTAGAAAGATTTGTGAAGGTCTCAAAGGTTTTATTGAAGGATTTGGATGGTCTATTTGATATAGTGGTACCGGCCTAATGAGGAGTATGCTAGAGACTCAAAGACAGGAGCACCCTCGGAGGAGGTAATGAAAAAATATCACCAAGTGATTACGTATTTGAAAGGGAAAATTCCTCTAAAGAAACAGATTGGGTAAGGATATATAGGACAACTCAAGAACCAAATGAATCTGTACATGCATATTATGAGAGGTTATTACAGGTGTTCAGGCAGTATAGTGGTTTTGAGAATATCGGTGATAAGGATATGGGACATTTTGTGTATCGGTTTGTATATGGTTTGAAACCAGAGATTAGTCAGATGATACAGCAGCACATGTTGTGTTGGCAAAGCAAGACAGTGGATGAGATTTTAAAGTACGCGAAATATTGCGGAGATGACATTGAGGCCAGGCGTAGAAAGATAAAAAAGAGAAAATGATGTGGGCGCAAGTAAAATTGGCAGAACAACAAGAGGAGAAAACAAATGCCCAAAATAATAATCAAGCGAAAGAGAAGAGTCAGAGTGAACAAGGAGCGAATGGTAATAAATATAGGGGACGAATGGACAGAGAAGAAGCGAAAAAGAAGTTTCCTTGTCATGCGTGCGGAAAGCTTGGACATTGGAAGAACGAGTGTAAGAGTACTCAGAATAATAAGAGTAATAATGGGCCAAATCAAAATGTAATCCCACAGATGCAGAATGAAGTACTTATGAATCAACAGCAGCAGGTAGTTACTCCACAGTATCAGGTGCCACCAGCTCCTATGCCAAATTTTGTGAATCATCAAAGTTTCAGTGCGAACACCGGATTTCAAGGAGAAAGTGGTAAGAATAATAGAACAATTACACAATATTTGTTACAGAATGATGAGGAAAATTCGGATTACTCACAATGACGGTGCCTGAGGGGGGAGGAAGAGGAGTGCGTGCTTGGCGCATCCTTGCCGGTAGATCAGTCAGGTCCATTTGTTGATGGGAAAGTAGAAGGTAAAGACATTACTTTCCTATTGGATACTGGTGCTACCAGGTCTACTGTGAGAACAGCAGACATCCCAAACCTACCCCTCTCAGGAGAATCAATCCAAGTTGTAGGCGTGTCTAACCAACAGATTATAACCCCAATCACAAAACCAATGGAGGTGCACATTGGAAGCTTTAAAGAAATGCATCGGTTCATAGTTTGCGATTCCAGTCCTGTAAATCTGTTGGGAAGAGATCTATTGTGCAAGATGAACTGCACAATCTATTGTACACCAGATGGTGTCGCTTTCCAAACCCCTGATGAAGACGTTGTATACAAGATGATGTTAGCCAAACAGGGAAGGGAAGTAGATTAAATGTTTTCACTAATGACTGAAAATGAATTACCAGAAGAGTTGAGAGCCACAGTTAATCCAGAAGTGTGGGATTTTACAGGAAAAGACATTGGCTAAATGACAAATATAGACCTAGTTAAAGTGACAGTGAAAGAAGGTGCAGTGTATCCGAATACCCGACAGTACAAGATGAGTCCAGAAGTAAAAGCAGGAATTATTCCAGAAATTGAACGAATGGTTAAACAAGGTATTTTAAAAGAAGTGATGGGTAGTCCTTGTAATTCGCCAATAATGGGACCGAAGAAGCCTAGCGGAAAATATAGAATAGTGCAGGATTTACGAAAAATAAATAAAATTGTAGTGCCATGTTGTCCAATAGTACCAAATCCAGCAGTGATCCTTTATCAGATACCTTGGAATGCAGGCTTGTTTACAGTAATTGATTTATGCCAAGCATTCTTTTCTATTCCTTTGCACCCAGACAGCCAGTATCTTTTTACGTTTAAGTTTGAGGATCGTATTTATGCATGGTGTCGAGTTCCTCAAGGGTACATAGAGAGTCCCTCAATTTTTAATCAGATTGTGAAAAAGTGTCTAGAATCATTGATTATGCCTGGAAAATCTGTTCTGGTTCAGTATATTGATGACCTACTGGTGGCATCAAAAACACGAGAAGATTGTGTCACAGACACAATTGCATTACTGAACCATTTGGCTGAAGGAGGACACAAGGTGTCATCAGAAAAATTTCAGTTCTGTCGACAAGAAGTTAGATATTTAGGGCATAAAATAGAAAGAGGAGTTAGAAAAATGACACCGGAAAGAATAAAAATAATCAAAGAAATGCAATTGCCACAGACTCAGAGAGAAATGAGAATGTTCTTGGGAGTGGTTGGGTACTGTAGGCAATGGATTAATGGTTTTTCTATGTTAGCGAAACCATTAATACAAATGACCCGGAAAAGAGCAAAACATCCGATTGATTGGAATGATGACTGCATAGAGGCATTTGTGAAACTGCGAAATTGTTTGTGTGAGGCTCCTGCTTTGGGCATGCCTGATTATTCAAAAGACTTTGCATTATTTTGTTGTGAGAGAAAAAATTGTGCACTTTCAGTCTTAACACAGAGACATGGATTGAGTCGACATCCAGTGGCATATTTTTCAGCTACATTGGATCCAGTGACTTCAGCATTACCTGGCTGTTTAAAAGCAGTAGCTGCTACTTGTATGAGTCTGGAGCAAAGTGAGTCGATAGTGATGGGACATCCGGTAAAGGTTTATGTTCCACACTCAGTTGAGATTCTTTTGACAAGAACAAGAACACAACATCTCACCCCTAGTCGATTGACTAAGTATGAAAGAGTGATTTTGGGAGCTGAGAACGTGACAGTGATAAGGTGTACGATCATGAACCCAGCTACCCTACTGCCAGACCCATGCAACAAAGAAGTGAAAGATGAGAGTGATCATGATTGTTTGGACGTAACTGAATTATGTACTAAGCCCCGTCCAGACATAAAGGAGTCACCTTTGAAAGAGGCTGACCATGAGTTATTTGTAGATGGGTCCTGCCTCAGGACACAAGAAGGAGGATTAAGTGCTGCATATGCTGTTTGTAAGATATCTGGGGTAATTGAAGCATCCTGTTTACCGGGAGTCAAATCTGCACAAGTAGCTGAATTGGTAGCCCTAACGGTGGCATGCAAAAAGGGGAACAATTGGAGAGTAACCATATTTACGGACAGTCAATATGGGTTCGGGGTTGTGCACGATTTTGGCCAGCTCTGGATGCAGAGGGGATTTCTGACTTCTTCAGGATCTCCTATTAGAAACAGCAAAAATATGAAGGATTTGCTGGAAGCATTACAATTGCCAAAAGAGATAGCAGTTGTAAAATGCGCTGCACATCAGTCAGGAAATGACTATGTGACTGCTGGCAATAGATATGCTGACCAAGTGGCTCAATACTGTGCCAAAAATACAGTGGCCATAAACAGAAAAATTGAAACGGGTGTAACCAGATGCCAACTTATGTTTTTCTCAGTACCAGAAACATGGGACGAGATTAGAGAATTGCAGGAAGAAGTTGAGGAAAAGGAAAAGGAAATTTGGATAAGGGCAGCTTGTACAAAGAGACCACACGATGAGGTATGGGTGTATTTAGATGGAAGACCAGTCATGCCAGATTGTTTGCTTTCAAAAATGGCAAGAGTGTATCATGGAGTAACACACATAGGGAGAGACTCAATGATCAGGCTATTCAGACAGAGTTGGTACAATCCGAAGTTCAGGGTAGTCGCAGAGAGTCTTTGCCAAAGATGCCTAACCTGTCAGCAGCAAAATCCAGGAAGGAAGACAGTGGTTAGTTGGGGAAAGATTGGAAAGGCAGAAGGACCCTTCACCAGATTACAGTTGGATTTTATTGAGTTGCTGTAATGACGAGGCTCCAGACGGTAATTAAAACTCAAGTTTTATTCGTAGAGAGGCACAGTACAACCCTACTAAACAAGGCTGAGGCAATAACTGATCACTAGAGAACTCTGGAACATGGAACATAAATTGTACAGCGCAGGTACAGCGTTCCATGTTCCAGGCAAAGGAGGGGCGCGGGGACAGGAGGGGAAAGGAGAGGACAGGAGGATGCAACACATCTCACCCTTAACACAGAGAATGAAAGGGAAAGGAATGCAGGAAAATCAAGACAAGTACCTGGCAGGTAAAGACCTGGGTCGATCATTACTTTTAACTCTGGATGCCACAGATTGAGTGGAATGATGAGAGTTACACTTGGAATCAGGAAAATCATGTAACGGTGAAGCTTCGTCTCTATCTATAGTGAGACTTAAAGACTTGCATTTAGCAACCCTCCTTACATTCCATACTCTACCATCCTGAGTGATGACACTGTTCTTACAAACCTTAACAATTTTAATAGGATGACTAAACTTGGAAGTACCTTTCACCAGGAAACCAGGTTTTTTTATCCTAACCCAGTCTCCTACAACAAAATCTGGAACTTTAACATTCATTTTGGAGTCAAACAATATTTTCATTTTGTCTTGCTTACTTTCCACCCGCTTAGCAACCTAATTCACATCAACACATTCGTCAAACTTAATAACTCTTTTGATCCACCATGGACAAATTTCCGAAATAGGTTCTCTGCCCTTCAAAAGTCTGAAAGGACTAACTCCAGTCACTGAATGGGGAGTGAGGCGATACATCCATAACTTTTTCTTACAACATCCTTCCAAGACTCATTGGACATGCCAGCTAACTGAATACAATCCTTGAGTACACGGTTAAACCGTTCCACTTGGCCATTTTCTCTCGGTTCATATAAGGATGTAGTCATATGTTTGATATTACACATATGGAGAAAACTTTCCATCTCCTGTGATGTGAGTTGTACCCCATTATCCGTTACAAGAACCTCAGGGGACCCCTGACGTGCAAAAACCTCTTTGCAAAAAGTGATGATGACTTGAGTAGAGGCATTTGCAACAAACTTGACCTCCGGCCACTTGGAGTGGTAGTCCACCATGACAAGAGCAAAACGGGCATTTGAAGGCAAGTGTTTAAAGGGACCTGAAATGTCAAAAGCCACTTTTTGCCAAGGGCACTCAGGCCAAGAAACTGGTTTAAGAGGGGCGGAAGAAACTTGAAGCATTTTATCGCTGCTGATGCATTCAGGGCATTCTCTGACAGACCTATCTACCATTTTGTCAAGTCCAGGCCACCAAAAGTTGGCCCTGATAAGCCATTTCATAGAGGACATGCCTAAGTGTCCTTGGTGAGCAAGTAGTAAAATCTTGTTCTGCAAAGAAGCAGGAGGGATAATCTTTCCTCCTTTGAAAAGCAAACCACCAATGTCTTCAATCTCATCAGAGACACGATAAAAAGGGGCAATGTCGGCATTAGCAGACCTTTCTCTGGGCCATCCATTTTTCACGCATTCAATAATACGTTGACACACATCATCATTATTCATCTCAGCCGTCCACTCAGTCTCAGACAAGCACAAAAACTCCTGAGTTACAAAATCCTTGACAGTGGCAACTATGTCCACTTCTTGTTCATCACGAAAATCACACTCATCAGGACACGGCAACCTAGAAAGAAAGTCAGCCGTGACATTGCTCCTGCCAGGGACATACACCACCTCAAAATCGTATTCCTGTAGTCTGGATGTGAGGCGGGCTATGCGGGCGGTAGAGTTCCATCCTCCCCCTGGGGATAATATGCCAACAAGGGGCTTATGATCAGTTCTGAGAGTAAATCTGTTTCCCCACAAATAGTTGCGAAAATGTTCGATGGCCCAGATGCACGCCAACAACTCTCTCTCAATCACGGCATATCTCCTCTCAGTAACCGAAAGAGTCCTAGAAGCAAAAGCCACACACCACTCTTCCTTTCCCGAACACTGGCTAAGAACTCCTCCAAGACCATAAAGACTGGCATCGACAGTGATAATGCATCTCTTTTTGAGGCAGAATGACTTCAAGGTGGGCGCATTAACGATCTCGTTTTTGATCTGTCTGAAAGCTGTCTCTTGTTTATCTGACCAGACAAACTCAGTAGACTTTCTGGTCAACTCCCTAAGGGGCTCCATCTTGGTGGCAAAGTTCTGTATGAATTTGCTATAATATTCACACAGGCCCGCAAAAGAGAGGAGTTTCTCTTTATTGTCAGGAGCGGGTGCATTGATGATGGCATCAACCAAGGATTTTTTTGGCACTACACCATTACCAGAAAGTGTGTGACCTAGATATTCCACTGATTTACAAAAAAAATTACATTTGCCAGCTTTAAGTGTCAAACCACACTTTTCTAACCTGAGGCAAACTTCCTTAACATGATGGAAGTGATCTTCCTCATTTTTGGAAAAAATTAGTATATCGTCCTGGAAGCATTTAACAAATTTGCTGACATCTTTAAAGATGTGGTACATGGCCTACAGCGCAGGTACAGCGTTCCATGTTCCAGGCAAAGGAGGGGCGCGGGGACAGGAGGGGAAAGGAGAGGACAGGAGGATGCAACAGTTGCCCCCTAGCAATGGACTGAAATATATACTTGTCATAGTATGCCTTTTCTCAAGATGGGTGGAAGCATATCCCACTCAAAGAAATGACAGCCTTACAGTTGCTAAATTGTTGTTGAGGGAGTTAATACCACGTTTTGGTTTTCCAGTCACTTTGGAATCAGATAGAGGCCCTCATTTTAATAATGAAATAATTCGATTAATCTGTGCTGCATTTAACATCGAACAAAAACTGCACTGTGCTTATCGTCCAGAGGCTTCTGGAATAGTTGAGCAGCTAAATGGCACAATCAAGTCAAGATTAGGGAAGGTGTGTGCATCCACAATGCTGAAATGGCCAGATGCAATACCTCTTGTATTGATGGGTCTCAGAAGTATTCCAGACAGAAAAACAGGAATGAGCCCACATGAAGTTCTCATGGGAAGAGCAATGAGACAAGCATTTATTCCTGGAAATAAATTAATGAATATAACTGATGATCTGGTATTGGACTATTGCAAAGGATTGGCTGAAATGGTGCGTTCTGTCTCTCGCCAGGTTGGAGAAGATGCAGTTGAAAGACAGCCAGACCAAGCACATGATTTGAATCCTGGAGATTGGGTGCTAGTGAAGAAACATGCAAGAAAGTTGTGCCTAGCACCAAGGTGGGATAAACCGCGTCAAGTCATACTAGTCACTACCACAACAGTGAAGTGTGCAGGTTTGGCCAATTGGATTCATGCCAGTCATACCACAAGAGTTCTGAGCCCATCAGAACAACAAGAGCAACCACTGACTGAACAGGCTGAAGTGTCAAGAGTTGTAAGCTGTGAAATTGAAGAATCTAGAGTAATAGATTCTGAAAGACAACCATATGACGAGCAGCCAAGTACAAGTCAGGAAGAGTGGATACCAGTGATTGAAGTAATTGATGATGCTATTGAAACAAGAAGAAGAACAGAACTGAAAAGACAAGAAAGTAGTCAGGAAGAGACAGGGAAAGAAGAAAACACTCAGGTGGAAATAGAAAAAGACTTTCAGGGACCTGAGGAGGGAATATTAGAAGAACATGTTCAGGCAGAAGAAGAAATGTTTGAAATAAGACCTGAACAGGATCAGATAGAGTTAGAAAAACAAGTTCAGGCAGAAAAAGAACAATATGAAGTAAGACCTGAACAGGGTCAGATAGAATTAGAAGAACAAGCTCAGGAAGAAGAAGAACAAAGTACGATAAGACCTGAGCAGGTGGAAGTAAAGAAAGGTTCAAGCACAGAAAACAGAGAACGAGAACAGATTGTGCCTAGATTAAGTGAAATTAAAAGAACCTTGAGAGGAGACAAAGAAGGTGAAAGTGCAGTACAAATCAAAAGAATCAGAAAGGGAGACAATTGGCCAACTGGAATAAAGAAATTAAAATATCATTTGAGAAAAACAGAAAAGAGACCAGAACAAGTAAATGAAATTACATGTCAAACACGATCTAAACAAACTTTAGCTAAAATAACTCGAAGAAGTCCAAGATTGAGGAATTTAAATAGAAGGTACAAGGCCCCTGAATGGACCTATGTAATACTCGAAGAATTTGAATCCCTAGATCTAAGTGATGAAACAGAAGAAGTTCATGTTGCACAGATTGATGAAAGCAAATTGAGGCCTCCTTAAGAACAAAAAGAAAGTTAAATTGACAAAGAAAGGATAAGAGAAAAGAAATTTTCTCAGAGTAAAATGGCAGAAATTGAAGTGGCCGAAAGACCAAAATGAGGACTGAAAAGAAATTGTTTTAGATTTTGTTTTTGTTGTATTTTATTAGTAGTATTAGTATGGTTATTGCTAACAGTAGGAGTACCTTTGTTAATGAAAACAAGTGACAAGAATAATACAGATACTAATGATAAGATAGATAGAATAAAAGGAACTGAAATAGAAATAGGGGTAGAAGATGAAGCAAATTATCATAATGAATCAGATTATAATACGTCTTCTAATGGGTTTATTAAATTGTTATTTCAATATGTTAGTACTATGGAGATTAGTAATTGTTATGTGTGCATGAAGTTACCTACATCAGTATCAGAAGGGGTAACGTATCACCATATACCTTTAACATATGGTGTGTCATGTAGTATTTTATCAAGTTTATTTTATGCTACAGGGAGACTTCAATATTTTTATTCAGACATAGATATAGTATTTTCAGAATTACCTATTAGAAAGAATATGAATCCAGTAGTTAGCAGTAAAAATGCACAGTTTATGGGTGCATTTTTCTTAACAATGAGTTCAATAGATTTAGTTCAGGCACATAAAGATAATCTAACATGTACATTGAGAAAAGAAGAAAAAGATTTTTTAGATTTAGTAGAAGAAAGGAGACAGGATTTAATAAAGAAAGCGACTGAACAGCAAACCCATGTACCTCCATGGGCCGGGAAAGAGGGAATCTATGCAAATGGCAAGGCTCATGCTGCGATGTCCCTGGATTTTGTGAAAAGGGGAAAATTCTGCCTCCATAGATTAAAGACAGATTATAATAATAATTACAGTGGTTCCAGTGAATGTGAACACAACTTCCTAATTTTAGGAGGGTGGGGACTAAAAGGGGGAACTGATCCTGTATTTCCAGGAGTTTATTATGTTTGCGGGAACAATGCATATTATAGGTTACCTGCAAGATGGTACGGGAGCTGTTACTTTGGAATAGTTTTTCCAAAAATTTATCATGTGGACAGAATCAGTGGAACCAATGGAAATTCTAATGGACTAACACGTAGAAGAAGAGCTAGTTTTTCTGAAATTGTGGGAGATATTTTTAGTGCATTGATACCCTCAGTAGGAGTCATTCTTAATTCACAGAATATTTGTAAGTTATCAACCATAGTTGATCGTATTTCTACAGACACTGCAGGAGGATTCTTAATGATTAACACAGAGATGGTTGCAATGAGGTCTATGGTTTTACAGAACCGTCTTGCTCTTGATGTATTGTTAGCAAAAGAAGGTGGAGTTTGTGGTATGTTGAAAATTCAACACTGTTGCACTTACATTCCAGACAAGAGCAGAGAAATTAAAGGATATATTGAAAACATTACAAGAATGCATAAAGACTTGACCCAACTGGAGTTGACAGTGTGTGGGGAAGACTAACAAAAAGTATAGCATCAATAGGGAAATGGTTTACTGATTTTGGGAAAAGTTTTCTAGGTCAAATAATAATACCATTAGTCACGATAATAACTGTAGTAATGATAATAATGAATATATATAAGTGTTGTAGAAAAGGAAGGAAAGGAAAAATACATTTTGAAAGAGAAGGAAAGGGAAAGAAACGAAAAAGAAAATATGATGAAATACAGTTGGAAGAAATGAAAGGCAAATTATATAAGAAAATGAAGGATTTAGAGGGAAACGAGTTGATTGATGGAAAATTGAGAGGAGAAATAGAGAACTGAGATGTGCTAAAGTTGGTATCTGGGATGGGATGCGTAATTTTGTGATGGCTTAAAATGCCATCAGAGAGGGGATTGATGGAGCAAGGACTCGTAAATGAGACTTGCTCGAAAGCAATCCTTTCGTTTTAACTCACTAACGAATTATTAACTATGTGATTGTAATTAATAATTCGCATTTTCGAAAGACGCAAGGGACAACGAAGCTTGCATATGTGTTTACTAACTTTAACAAAATGAACGAAGGACTAAAACGCACTCTAACAAGGGATCTTTACTGCGCATGCGTCTACTGCATCTACGTAGTATGACGTCTCAACGCTTGGAGGGAAAATCTTGCGCATGCGCAAAAGGCATTAAAATGGCAGCTTGAAAGCTCACATGCATGGCACCTGCTTGACTAAATACAAAATAAGTTTTATATTAACGCAAACGCAGAAAGGGTAATAATAATTAAAGTGGGTTAGAGTAGAGGTTGGTGGTATATAGTGAAACCATTTATTTTTGAGAATAACATTTCTTCTTTTGACTTTATTATTAGTGTGCATTTGGGCCTTCCAAACTTGTCTGAATTGAGCTGACTGACTTGACCCCGCACATGCGCAGATGAGGAAGAATAAGGAAGGATGAGTAAGGATTTGTCACGCGTCCAAGGCCAGAGAAGATGTGCCCTGGGAACATGAGGGTGAAGAGTTCATATGAAGAAGCCTTTTTCATAAAGTTGAAACATTTTGTATTAATGAAGTTTGGAGATGTATGGGAAAGGAAATGATTTAATAAAGTTTAAGGGGATGGGTTTGAGAACAATGGTTCAAATGAAATAAGTGAAATGTAAGCATGGTGCGATGATCATCCCCCCTCGCCTGACCAATCAGAGTTAGTATTTTATGAAATTGAAACATTAATGGGTGGTACGTGAATATTGTAAGGTATAACTGAGGTAGTTTTAGTTAGTTAGTTTAGCAGACACGGGAGAGCAGCAGCAGAAGCGGGAGCTGAGGCGATACAGAGCTCGGGAAGCTGTCGGTGCTGTGGGTGGTGCTGATGCTGTGAGACGCTGATGAAGAAACTGAATGCAGAGACTTTCATCTTAATTTAATTGGGTTAGAAAGAAGATTGCGGAAGAACCACGAGGAGGAAGAGAGTGTCAGAGAGGGGTGCGACGCAGTTGTCGGTATTTAGAGAGGTGAAGTATCCTGTCCTGATTCCTGTCCTGAAGTCTTTGTCTCCTGATCTATCCTGGGGGACCCTTACCAGCCCTTTGGCCAGGGGGTTGGTCTTCGCACCATTCTGGGTAAATATAAATTCATTGTATTGATAGATGTACTTTTCTCTCTGTCTTCTCCTTTCTAAGCATAGTTATTGTGAGAGCCTGAAATATTTTTGCTTATTGATTATTGATTGAATTGACACTCTTGCGAATGAGGGTGTTTGTACTGAAACTTTGAGATGGTTCACGTGCAATTAATTTAGATAAAGATTTTGAAACTTCCCGAGTCTGTGATTATTTTATTCTTAAAGAATGTTTAATAAGTTAAGGTAATTATCACCATCAATTAGTTCCAACTAATGGTCCATCGACCAGAGGAAAGAACTTTTTGATCAGTGAAAGGTTTAGTTAGAACAGAAATATAACTATTCCTGAAAACATAAAATGTATAAAATACAAGCTCCAGCGGTCTACTAGGTATTAGTGTAAGAGGTTATATGGGCCCAGGTGAGTATATGGTAGTGGAGTATCTGTTGTTAGTACACCGCTGGATCACCCAGGGCCAGTAAATTAAATGCTACTGGTGGGCTTGCAGCGCTGCTTGCGCCACCCACCAAAGTAGCCTTTCAAACCTGTCTCAGGCCTCTGCCATTGCAGGGCCTGTGCGCACAGTGTTACTGCCGCTGTGGCGTGGCACCTAAAGTGTGTGCAACATCTGTGACCCCCCTTTTACTGCAAGTCAGTCACCCCTAAGGTAGGCCCTAGCTAGCCCTATGGGCAGGGTGCATTGTAGGTGAAAGGTAGGACATGTACCTTAAGTGTGTGACACGTCCTGGTAGTGACAAACAGCCATTTTGGTTTCTCACTGCTGTGAGGCTGCCCTCCAATAGGAATGCATTGGAAATTCCCTGATAAGTGTTTCAGTGGTAATTCCTGATATGAGAGGAGCAGCGTGGTCAAGTTTGGTATGTTTGGAATAGTGATAATAAATGCTGCATAATGGTGTGCGCAGATTTATGATCACTATTTTAGAAATGCCACTTTTAGAAGTTGGCATTTCTGTGTGCTATGTGTCTGCCTGCCTGATGTGTATTGCATGTCTGGCTCTGGAGTGGCAGGGGCTGGTGAGGTGTGTGGCTCCAGGGAGGGCAGGGTGAGTCAGCGCTAGGCTGAATGGGCAGATCTGCATTTGGGGTGGTGGGAGGAGTAGGCCCTGACCCTGAATAGGTCTGTGCCTGCCTTGTTCAATGCTGGCTCCGCCCCCCTGTGGTGTGTCTGAGGACCGAGCCTCCACTTGACAAAGGGGGGTGTGAGCACTGTACACAAAGTGCTCCAGTACCCCCCAGAACCAGTTGAGACTGGTTCCCTAAGCCCTGTGCCAGGGCAGAACAAAGAGAAACCCTGCATAAATATTGGGGCTGTGACCCCATGTAAGGTGTGCTGTTGTGGGTGCATACTTGTGCCTGCTGGACTGCTGGGCCCCAGGAGGACCCGCCACAAGGGATTGCCCCTCTGCTGAGGACCCTGTGAGCTGGCCTGCCTGGGCCCAACTCTGCCCCTGATGGCCGTGGACTACGTGTCCTGAGGAGCGCACTCGGCGCGAGGAATGTCCCAGGGATCTTGAGCCCGGCAGCGCTGGGCTGCACATTGTCCTGAGGGAATCCCGGCGTGGGGATTCCCCCACACTGCATCGGAGTGAAGCGGGAACCTACCCCGCATTCTGTGCCACTTTGAGCGGGAGCCTACCCCACATTTATGCTCACTAAGAAGCGGGAGCCTACCCCCCATTCCTGGGCCCCGAGGAGCTGCCGCACCATGAACGACGTGTGGCCAGTCAGGCAAACTGCCTGGTTGTGGGCGTGGCCGGAGGGGAGGCAGCACGACCCGGAAGTCAGGCAGATCGTGCCTGGAGGAAGGCGGGGCCCCCGTGTGCCGGTGGGAGCCCCGCGTGTCTGGCCCAGATGAGGAAATCCAGGCTGGAGGGTGCAGAAGGAAACTGGAGACTTCGCTCCATGAGTGGAGTGGAGCAGAAGCCAGGCAGGAGCCTACCCCACACTGGCGAGCGCCCAAAGACGACGGAGGCTTCGCTCCGTGATTACCAAGGCCGGGGGTCAGGCGGAAGGAGCCTGACTGTGGGTGGTGCTCACGTGTCCACGAGGAGAGCCCCACGTGCTGCCAGAGTCCTGTGTGTAAGCGGAGGGGACCGGAGGAAGCAGAGAGAAGCTAAGGAAACCCCAGTGAGTGGGGCCTATCCAGGGCACTGCGGGTGCCTATTTGGGGGCATCAAAGTACTGGGAAGAGGAGCCCCGGGAAGTGCTGATTTTACACAGCTGCACCGCCCTGACTACGGGCAGCTGTAACGATGGGGCCATTCCTTTTTAGGGCCCACCATAGAAGTCCCGGTGAGGGGGGCTAAGGAGGCACTGTTGGTGCCAGTGCTTTGGTCTGCCACAGCTGGACCGTGAGAGCGTGGGCAGCTGCAACAAGGGGGCATTTCTCTTTGGAGTAAGAGAAGCAAGGGTGAGTGTACCCTCGCCCCAGTAGAGCCCTGACTTTTGGACAGAGGGCATTTGGACCCCAAGGAAGGCCAGTTGGCCTGGGGTCATTTTTATGGTCTTGGCAGGGCGCAAGGCCCCAAGGTGATGCCTAATGCTAATGCATAATGTGTTTATGCCAAATGTCATGCTATGATGTTTATGCCGAATGTGATGCAGACATAATGCGTTTATGTTGCTTGTGATGATGCTGAGTACAGTATTTGGCCAGTAGTTACTGGTTGTGTTTTATTACCTGTTCTTAAGGTTCTGACATGGCCCAATTGGCCCTGTCATGTATATAATCCCCTGTGAATTATTACCTGGTGCCAGTTGGCACAGTGTATATTGTGTGGTTATGATTCTAATGGGTTTATGATAATACAAAGGCTATTTGTTATATGACCTTGTGTGGAGTTTCTTTTGTGGTGTGCCTAGTGAGTCGCTGCTGTGTGTGTTGCGCAAACACTTTACACATTGCCTCTGGGATAAGCCTGACTGCTCGTGCCAAGCTACCAAGGGGGTGAGCAGGGGTTATCTTCGGCGTGTAACTCCCTTGCCCTGACTAGAGTGGCGGTTTCTGCCTCGCTGAGGCGCTAGCCCTAGCCAAACCAGAAATCCCATTTCTAACACATATCCTGTAGTACACCCAAATCCTCACAGCCCCCTTACAATGCTTCAAGTCGACTAACAAAGGGCCAAACGACCAATAGGAAAATATATTTAAGAGATTGAGGTTTAGATATTCATGCTCCATCACCCTCACAGAAGCTGTGTCATGACCTTTCTTCCATGTTTTCCAGTGAACTCTCTCACTCATCTGGCAATATTTCAACACCTTCTGTAATGATGAGAACTGTCTTACCCTCTGAAGAGCTAGTTATTCATGGTCCCCTTTGGAACCTTGCCTCTTAGCGCTGTGGCCCTTTTCTCATCAGTGCTGGATGCTGCCCTCATGGACCTTGGTAATCTCTCCATCACTTTGGCTACTGTTCCAGACAGCTGGCAGCAAGCTTAGGTGGTTGCCCTCCTTAAGAAAGTGGTGGCTGACTCCAAAATCCTCAACAATTACCATCCTATCTCCTTCCTCTCATTCTTTGTTAAGATCCTTTGAAGAAGAGACCAATTCTCAACTCTCTGGTTACTTGGAAGACAACTGCCTTCTTGATCTATCTCAGTCTGGTTTATGACCCCTACAGCATAGAAACCGCCTTAGTATTTGCAATCGATGATCTCAGAATTCTTCTGGCAGAAGGTTATTCCATCACCCTTATAATACTAGATTCCTCAGTGGCTTTCAACACTGGCTCACATTAAACCGTGATCAATTGTATTTTTAAACAGGGCACCTGTTATCAAGTACTTAAATGGACAGGTTCTTTCCTACTAAACCCAATCTATCATTCTCTTCCCACCTGCTCCTTCAAGTCCCCTGTATTGTACCTGGCATGCCGTGTTCCCCAATGGTCTGAGTCTACTCTGTTTAATGTGTATCTGTCAACTCCTGCTAAGCTCATTCGGTCTTTGGGTCTAGATACTATATTGTACGCTGATGAAACTCCATTTCCAGCAACCCTGATCTGGTCCGGTCTGACTTTCTTTCTTGCTTGAGTGCAGTAGTGGTCTGGAGGCAGAACAACTGCTTCAAGCTTAACAGTAACAAGACAAAGACGTTCTTCTGCTTGGCCACCAGACGCTTGTTTGGTCCCACTGCTGGTGGCCTGCAAAATTAGGGAATCCCCCATCCACGGTGATTTCTGCTAAGAAACTGAGTCATTTTTGATCAACAGCTTTCATTTGCCATACAGATTAATTATGTATGTAGAATCTATTTAATTCAAGAACACTCAAGAAGCTAGTGCTTTTACTTCAGTTATGAGCTCGGAAAATGGTAGTCCGCTCATTAATCACAAATAACACTGATCCTAGTTACCTTTTAGGAACAAATTCAGGCGTTATGTCCCTTCACGCATTCTTTGATTCCGGTTTTCCCAAATGTGTTATGGTCCTCCAACATTTAAGAAAACGTTTATAATACACCCTTTTCAGTAGTCATTCCTTCCCTGGTGGTCCTGCTGTGTCCTTATCTCCTCTTTTCCTTTCCCCCAGCACCGAGATGGCTACAGGGCATTTCCCACACTTTATAAGTCCTTAAAAACATTCTGCTGGCCCTGGACTATTGGTAATATCATGGACTATTTCTGGCCTTACAGCAAATTGGGAGGGACGGGGGTGGGGGAAATTAAAAAAAATCCTCTATAATATGTGTAATCTTCATGAAACTTTTGCAAGATGCATTTTCACAGTCTACGTGAACGTTGTGAAAGTTTTATATGGGGACATACCTCATTTGCAAAAATGATGCAAAATTTGAAAGAGAGACCTGTTTGAGCAGAAAGTGTCTTGTGTCCAAGCCACCCATCACTATTGATGTTCCTGCAACACATTTTCCACTTGAACCAATCTCCAACGGACAAAGATTACATGAAAAAAGATGACAATAGGGAAACAAAAATTACGCAAAATATGCGAAACCAATAATTCGGATTTATGCAAAATATTGCTCACATAAAACAGAAACTAGCTGGGTCTCATGATCTTACTTTGTTACACAAGCACAGGTTTGCTGTTTTCAGGAAACCTGGACAGTGGACCCCTTAGAGAAGCATTAGTTTTCTACTTATTATATCCTGATGATGGCATCATACCCTAACTGCCGTCCAAATGCGAATGTGTGTTAGTATTTTGTGACTCCCTTTTGCTGATGATGCATTCCGACAAACCTAATATCTTATTGGGCTCTCTGGGGTTTGTACATGATTTCATCGATGTATACAACAGATGTTCAAAATGATGGAACTTTAGAGGTTTTGAATCAGTTAAAAGATTTCTTCATCTACAGGAAGAGAGAACTTTCAACTTCATAAATGCAGTATTTCATTTGCCCCTTTGACTTTAAAATGTGGTTTTAAATGGCTGTCATGATGATTTTGTAGTCAAATGTGTGAGCTCCCAAAATTCAGAAAAATTGGGTGTTAAATCAATCACCCCAATCTTACAGCTTGTCCCTCAAAATCCTGTGTGCTTGACAGGTTGAATGGACCTTGGTCGCCGCTTTCTGAATGGAAATGAAACAGAATGTACAGATCACGTATCTCATCAACTGTAAAGTTCTATATATTCAGTCAATGATGAGAGATTTGAGTAGTTTTAAAAGGTTTTATTTTGTAATTAAAGTTTATGTTTTTCTGATTCTTTATTCATTAGTCAAATATCAATCAGGTTACAGAATTGATAACAGAAAAATATAGTTAGTGCAGATCATATTATAATGCCCATAAAGGAAAGAGTCCCTATTCTAAGAAATGGGGCATAAAGGATGTCAGTCAGAACCCATGAAGAGCTCAAAAATAAAAGCAAGAGCGAGATTAGTATGAAGATAAAACTCAATAATTAATAATTGCAGAATTTCACATAAAGATAAATAAAGCATAGAGCAAATAAGCCTGGGCAAGCAAAATTAATCAAAGCATAAAGCTTGGATTTTAATAAATGTCAAAAGAGCACAGCCTGTCATTTCTGCTCTGAATCGCAGCTGATCTGCCTCCCATCGCCTTCTCGTACTAAAGCTCTGCAGCTACGTCTGATCTGCCCTCATCCCAGCTGATCTGCCTCCCTTCGCCTCGACTCCGCACTTCTGTCATCTGCTCTCCTAAAATGAATCTAAAGCTCCTAAACTAGGAACGCATTTTTGAAGCAGTAATTCAAAGTTCCAAAGCACGTGGTCTGTTCTTTTCTCCATCCAATGGAAATCCAGCAATTTTCCCATGTCATCCATCATGTGAGCTGGAGTGGCTATCTCCTTTGTGGCAACAAATAAATCTGTCCCACGGCACAGTTTGAATCCTATTTAAAATGACTTGATTTCCAAACCTTCTAATAAGCAACTGTTTATTTTAACTAAACGCATGGTCTGTAAGCTGCAAAGAAAACATTATTTAAGCAGGAAGTAATTAGAAACAAAATATGGAAATGCTTTTTGAAATACATGTGCTTTCTGTTCTCTATGGCAAATGAATGAATGGGGCTCTGTTTAAATGATAACATTTTACCAGCAACAAATCCGAGGTTACATGCTGAAATTTATGTAAGGCATCTTTATTTCACAAACGAAAGACACATTCTACTGTTATCTTGAAGGTAAAAAATTAAGTCAGCTATTCAAGCAAGCTGTATTTCTACAAACCATTAATTCTAGTTAGCTGTCACTGTTTTCTGCTCTTTTAAATGTCATGTTAATTTAATACAAACTACACATTAATGCTGCACACATGTTTAATAATTATTGAAAGTTTAAAAACAACATTCTATAGTTAAGACAGAATCTAAACTAGTCACAATAACCATAAATTATCTTTGTGCATGTATCAACATTCTAAAGAACATGATTGATTAAAGGGAAAGCGTCAGGTTAAAGGCCCAATGAATATCAAAGCCTTGTGTTTTCATGTTTTCAGCACCAAATGTCTGCGTGTCATGTCTGAAGCCCAAGGCAGATTGTCGTTAGTAGTGATTAACTTTTAGGAATTTTTTATTTTCTCACAATCGTTTGGCCTGTAGAATATTTGGGTTATAGAAAGACATGTAAACCATGCAAGATTATGTTGGAAGGATTATTGTAATAAAACAGGCCCTGTGCCCCTAGTGGAAGATGCAAGACTGGTAGTCCAGCCATGGACCTGTTTGTAAGGAAACAGTTTTTTTTGCAGGTTTACCCCCCACACACTTTTTGCCCCCATTTTGACTGCTAGGTACTGATGTAATGGTTTTGGAATGCCCTGAGCCCTGCTAAACAGGACTCCTTGCAAGTGCTCTGGCCCTTAAAATGGTGAATGTTTAATTGGTTTGTCCCCAATTTGCATATCCAGACTAACTTGTAAGTCCCTAGTATATGGTACCAGGGGTACCCAGGGCCTGTAGTTTGAGGTGTCTCTCGTGGACTGCAGCACTAGTTGTGCCCCCACCAGTATGACGAGATAAACCATGGCTCCCAGTCCGCCACTGGATTGGAAGGGCAGTTTAGAACTGCTCACTCAACTTTGCCATTTAAAGTAATGGCAAAGCCCAAACCTCCCTTTTTTAGGTATCGCCTGAGCCAGCGCATGCGCTGCCCTGAGAGACATTTAGTAAGTGGGTTTTCAAAGTGCTACCACAGGCTTTTGCTGGCCTCAAGCTTGCGGGTACGCACGCGTGCACGCGCGCAGGTGCCATCTGCCTTTCTGTCATGGGTCATTAAGCCTTCCAGCGCGTTAATTATGCTCATCCACCCCCTTGCTGTCTGCTCTCACTACCCCCTCCCTTCTCCCTCTCCCTCCTCGTCAGCTTCATGGCAGCGCCTGAATCATGCTCCTCCACCCCTTGCTCTCTGCTATCACTACCCCCCTCCCTTCTCCCCCTCCCTCCTTGTTAGCTTCATGGCTCATTAAGTGATCGCGATCGCGGGCACCCTTACAGCCCGCGATCGCGATCACTTTCACTTTGACGGCCGCCTGTGTCCCAGTCCCCGTTGCACTCAGGATTCCCACACTTTTCTTATTACACTTCTACCACTGCCTGGCAGGTTCACCAAGTGACAGGGACATTACTACCATTGTCACCTGCCGTTGGAAACATCAAGATGTGTTTACCCACTGCCTTTGTACACTTACGCAATCCACCATATGGAGTGTCTGTTGCGTTTTGTTTTTAATGAAAATCAACAAATAGCACTCTAAAAGAAGCAAACATTAATCAGAATACACCTAGATTACGGAATCCCAGTCCGAAACTAAACGGTGGCGTCGCGGCTCATTTAGTGCGAGTCTGCCACCTAGTGGTCACCAGAACCAACAGCAATAAACCAGGGCCTCAGGCTGACGATGAAATAATTAACCCTGGGCATTGAATTCCGCTCCGCTCGCGGAATTTGCGGAATTTAGACAATTTCGCGTTCCTCGGAGAACGCGGAATTGCCAACAATTCCGCGATCCGCGGCGAAGCGGAATTATTTTCTTGTTCGCGCTTTAAAAATGCATTCTAGCGCGCGCGATTATGACTTACCGGGATTCCTGCGTTCGCCGACGGGTTTTCCTATTCGTTCGCGTGCGCCACGAGATTTCGGTAGCCGGCCGCGCGATCCTGCGAGAGTTTGCGATCGCGAACACGTCATTCGCCGCGCCATCGGACAACGCGAGAGTGTGCGATCGCGAACACGTCATTCGTCGCGCCATCGTGCACCACGAGAGAGATTGCGATCGCGAACACGTCATTCGGGCGCGCCATCGGATTTCCGGCGGAATCTTTGTAAACCTGCGATCCCGAACACGCAAAATTTTCAATCTGGAGAAGAATAATATCGCGAGCAGCATAAAACCTTCTATAAACTGATGATTTGCATGAAAAAAAAACCTCCAATTGATATTTGGGTGTCCTTTTTTGTCAATTTTTTTGGGGGGGAGAGGGAGGAAGTGCCACAGAGTCTACTACTTCCTGTTCCTTTCCAGCAGGCTCCTCCCAGTGCTTTCTCCATCTCCAGTTCATTTTTCACTTGGATTTGAGCTGGAAGGATCACTCTTTGTGTCTGCTGCATCATTATCATTGGATTTGAGGATTTTTGGATTTGAGATTTTACAAGTAAGTTGGTGTTGTTTGATTGGGTCATTGCAGTTGCTGCAATTACAATTTTTGTAATTTTCATCATTTTTAAAAATAAATATAGTGGTGGGTAGCCACTGTAGCCAGTAGGCCAAGAGCTAGTCATGGGTGGGTGCATGATGAAACATGACGAAACAACTGTTCCTTTGCTGTGTGATGTATTTTTTAATTTCAAACATCATTTAGGGGGCATGGATGGCATTGGATTGA
Source organism: Calotriton arnoldi (assembly GCA_963921515.1). Classification (NCBI taxonomy): domain Eukaryota; kingdom Metazoa; phylum Chordata; class Amphibia; order Caudata; family Salamandridae; genus Calotriton; species Calotriton arnoldi. Next base: position 848,281 of record CAWUFW010007332.1, on the reverse strand, counting down.
ATTGCAAAATGTGTATTTTTGGGTGTATTTCAGTTTTTGGGCTGTGTGCTAAATACATGCCTTAGTTGTGTGTGGTGTGCTGCAGGCCTTGTTTAGCCCTGTGTATTTTCGTTTTTGCATTTTATTGCATTACAGGCAAAGCAGTGTGGTTTACCATGCAGCCTTTGCCTGGCTATCGTAGGCCTGTTTTCAGTACATTGTTTTCCAGGGCTCATGCTTGTGGCTTGTGATTTGTGAGTGTCCATGTGGCTGGTGGCCATTTCTGGTGGGAGTTATAAGTGTGCTGCTTTTGCCATATAGGCCTGCATGTGTTTCCTTTGTGGCCTAGGCTTCTTGTTGTTGTGGGCCTGGCCATGAGGCTGGCGGCCATTTTGAAGCTAGGCAGTGTGTTTTTTGCCATAGGCCTGCATTGTCTGTCTTTAGTTTCTTGTTGTTGTGGGCCTGGCCATGAGGCTGGCGGCCATTTTGAAGCCAGGTAGTGTGCTTTTTGCCATAGGCCTGCATTGTCTGTCTTCAGTTTCTTGTTGTTGTGGGCCTGGCCATGAGGCTGGCGGCCATTTTGAAGCCAGGCAGTGTGCTTTTTGCCATAGGGATGCATTGTCTGTCTTCAGTTTCTTGTTGTTGTGGGCCTGGCCATGAGGCTGGCGGCCATTTTGAAGCCAGGCAGTGTGCTTTTTGCCATAGGCCTGCATTGTCTGTCTTCAGTTTCTTGTTGTTGTGGGCCTGGCCATGAGGCTGGCGGCCATTTTGAAGCCAGGTAGTGTGCTTTTTTTCCATAGGCCTGCATTGTCTGTCTTCAGTTTCTTGTTGTTGTGGGCCTGGCCATGAGGCTGGCGGCCATTTTGAAGCCAGGTAGTGTGCTTTTTGCCATAGGCCTGCAAGCTTGTAGCCTAGTCTGCCAACAGGCCTTTCATCCAGTGGGCCCAGAGGTAGTCAGGGGTGCATGAAACAACTGTTTCTGAGTGTTCTGTTGAATACATCATTTAGGGCACATGGATGGCATTGGATTGAATTGCAAAATGTGGATTTATTTTTTGGGTGTATTTCAGTTTTTGGGGGTGTGTTACATGCCTTAGTTGTGTGTGGTGTGTTGCAGGCCTTGTTTAGCCCTGTGTATTTTCGTTTTTGCATTTTATTGCATTACAGGCAAAGCAGTGTGGTTTACCATGCAGCCTTTGCCTGCCTATCGTAGGCCTGTTTTCAGTACATTGTTTTCCAGGGCTCATGCTTGTGGCTTGTGATTTGTGAGTGTCCATGTGGCTGGTGGCCATTTCTGGTGGGAGTTATAAGTGTGCTGCTTTTGCCATATAGGCCTGCATGTGTTTCCTTTGTGGCCTAGGCTTCTTGTTGTTGTGGGCCTGGCCATGAGGCTGGCGGCCATTTTGAAGCCAGGCAGTGTGTTTTTTGCCACAGGCCTGCATTGTCTGTCTTTAGTTTCTTGTTGTTGTGGGCCTGGCCATGAGGCTGGTGGCCATTTTGAAGCCAGGTAGTGTGCTTTTTGCCATAGGCCTGCATTGTCTGTCTTCAGTTTCTTGTTGTTGTGGGCCTGGCCATGAGGCTGGCGGCCATTTTGAAGCCAGGCAGTGTGCTTTTTGCCATAGGGCTGCATTGTCTGTCTTCAGTTTCTTGTTGTTGTGGGCCTGGCCATGAGGCTGGCGGCCATTTTGAAGCCAGGCAGTGTGCTTTTTGCCATAGGCCTGCATTGTCTGTCTTCAGTTTCTTGATGTTGTGGGCCTGGCCATGAGGCTGTCGGCCATTTTGAAGCCAGGTAGTGTGCTTTTTTTCCATAGGCCTGCATTGTCTGTCTTCAGTTTCTTGTTGTTGTGGGCCTGGCCATGAGGCTGGCGGCCATTTTGAAGCCAGGCAGTGTGCTTTTTGCCATAGGCCTGCATTGTCTGTCTTCAGTTTCTTGTTGTTGTGGGCCTGGCCATGAGGCTGGCGGCCATTTTGAAGCCAGGCAGTGTGCTTTTTGCCATAGTCCTGCATTGTCTGTCTTCAGTTTCTTGTTGTTGTGGGCCTGGCCATGAGGCTGGCGGCCATTTTGAAGCCAGGTAGTGTGCTTTTTGCCATAGGCCTGCAAGCTTGTAGCCTAGTCTGCCAACAGGCCTTTCATCCAGTGGGCCCAGAGGTAGTCAGGGGTGCATGAAACAACTGTTTCTGTGTGTTCTGTTGAATACATCATTTAGGGCACATGGATGGCATTGGATTGAATTGCAAAATGTGGATTTATTTTTTGGGTGTATTTCAGTTTTTGGGGGTGTGTTACATGCCTTAGTTGTGTGTGGTGTGTTGCAGGCCTTGTTTAGCCCTGTGTATTTTCGTTTTTGCATTTTATTGCATTACAGGCAAAGCAGTGTGGTTTACCATGCAGCCTTTGCCTGCCTATCGTAGGCCTGTTTTCAGTACATTGTTTTCCAGGGCTCATGCTTGTGGCTTGTGATTTGTGAGTGTCCATGTGGCTGGTGGCCATTTCTGGTGGGAGTTATAAGTGTGCTGCTTTTGCCATATAGGCCTTCATGTGTTTCCTTTGTGGCCTAGGCTTCTTGTTGTTGTGGGCCTGGCCAAGAGGCTGGCGGCCATTTTGAAGCCAGGCAGTGTGTTTTTTGCCATAGGCCTGCATTGTCTGTCTTTAGTTTCTTGTTGTTGTGGGCCTGGCCATGAGGCTGGCGGCCATTTTGAAGCCAGGTAGTGTGCTTTTTGCCATAGGCCTGCATTGTCTGTCTTCAGTTTCTTGTTGTTGTGGGCCTGGCCATGAGGCTGGCGGCCATTTTGAAGCCAGGCAGTGTGCTTTTTGCCATAGGGCTGCATTGTCTGTCTTCAGTTTCTTGTTGTTGTGGGCCTGGCCATGAGGCTGGCGGCCATTTTGAAGCCAGGCAGTGTGCTTTTTGCCATATGCCTGCAAGCTTGTAGCCTAATCTGCCAACAGGCCTTCCATCCAGTGGGCCCAGAGATAGTCAGGGGTGCATAAAAGAACTGTTTGTGTGTTCTGTTGAATTTAAACATCATTTAGGGCACATGGATGGCATTGAATTGCAAAATGTGGATACATTTTTTGGGTGTATTTCTGTTTTTTGGGGTGTGTTACATGCCTTAGTTGTGTGTGGTGTGTTGCAGGCCTTGTTTAGCCCTGTGTATTTTCGTTTTTGCATTTTATTGCATTACAGGCAAAGCAGTGTGGTTTACCATGCAGCCTTTGCCTGGCTATCATAGGCCTGTTTCAGTACATTGTTTTCCATGCCTCATGCTTGTTGCTTGTGATTTGTGAGTGTCCATGTGGCTGGTGGCCATTTCTGGTGGGAGTTATAAGTGTGCTGCTTTTGCCATTTAGGCCTGCATGGTTTTCCTCTTGGCTTACTGCTTGCATCCATCCCCTTTGCCAGCTGCAGCTCCCTGAATGATGTGATGAGCAAATAATTTAATGCCAAACAGGGTCCACTTCTATTACATTTGTATTTTGGTTGTTGTTCCTCTTCTTTCCTACCCTTCCTGACAGTGTACACAGTATACCATGAAAGCCCTTGTTGACAGTCTCACAAATGGCTACACTAATTTATATCTTTTATTTGTTTGTTTGTACTACTAGTAATTGAACCACAACAACAAATGCAACATTTCACTGATGTTCTTCTCCTGGCTTCTTTGCTTTTAGGTGCACAAAAAGACAGAGGAGGAGGTGTCATCATCATCATCACCGTTGTACTGCCAGGCTGAAGTCCTGCTGCGCGTCACGTCCACGTGTGACCACAGACATCTCTGCAACTTGTGCACCTGCGTCCTGCTGACATCTGAAGAAGATGGCCCCAAAGAAAGGTACCAGGTCCTCCAGTAGCAAGAAAGTTGCCAGTGAGAAGAAGGGAGAGAAGAAGGAAGTGGCACTTGCCAAGACTGGGGTGCCGGCCGATGTGTTTTTTGGTAAAAAAAAACTTACGCCTGCAGCAGCGGTGTCCAGCGGGGACCAAGCTGGGAGCAGCACCTCTGCATCAGTGGGCCCACCCCAGCAACCTAGGCCCAAGCCCATGACTGTGGCAGAGGTAGCCAGTCTACTAACGACCAGTGATGTTGAAATGTCATTATCGCAAAGTAGTACCCAATCCACGCACTCACAGGCGCAAACTCAGCAGATAAGTGGGCAACCCCAGCCGCAACCCGAACCGCAGCTGGAACTGCAACCACAGCCGGAACCACAGCCGCAACCCCAGCCGCAGCCGGAACCGCAACCACAGCCGGAACCACAGCCGCAGCCGGAACCACAGCCGGAACCACAGCCCACAATAGTAGCTGTTCCACCTGAAGTAGGGGCAGTTCAGGAAATCGAGCTTTTGCAGACGAAGAGGAGCAAGCCACTGTTCCAGAAGATCCAGTGTCTTCCATACCCCCAGCAAGGAAAAGAAGGGTTAGTACATCAACTTCTTCTTCAAGCCCCGCTTCTGATGATCTAGATGCCACTTGGAAGCCACCAGCTCAGCCTGAGAGTGATGCACACCACAAGACAAGGCTAGTGAAAAGGAAGGTTCCAGAAAGCCTTACAGTTATGGAGGTAGATGTAGACGAGGGGGTGATGATGATGAAGAGCCAGTCATCACGAACATCACTCCTGGGCCTGCGGAGATGGAGACCAACATTATTAGACTATCCCAAATCGCTGCGAGGGATGTAGCACGGATACCACCAACACAGGTAACGCCAACACGACCTCCAGCTTCCATATTTGCCTTTGCAAAGGCCCGGCAGGGACCTACATCAAGCTCAACCACCACCTCAGTAGGTGGTGGTAATGTAAGTGCACAGAGTCAAATTCCATGCACACCCTCCATTTCATCTGGTATTGAAAGTGGCACCTTCAGCAGCTCCAGAAAGTTCTCCTCCCCAGTTTGGGACTTCTTTTCGGTTAGCAGTAAGGAGGAGAACATTGCTATATGCTCAATTTGTCGGCAGGCTGTTAGGCGGGGTAAGCTTGGTACAAACTATGGTACCGGAGGACAAACAAGTCATCTCAAAAAACACCACACTATCAGGTGGGAGGCTCACCTACTTCACTTACAAAAAAGTAAAACTGGACCCATTGCTGTTGTTGGGGATGAAGAAGTAGGGGAAGATCGCGGTGGAAGGTCAACAAGAGGGAGACATTTCTAGCCTTACCCCCAGCAGTGTACTGGTAACGCCCACATCCTCAGCAACATCTCAGTGGCACAGTAGTAAGAGTCAACATGAGACACCAAGGCAACCGGGCACTGCAATGAGCAAAAGTGCAGCGTCGTCGAGCCTAGCTGGGTTCAAGAAGAAAGGTGCACCACTAAGGAAAATATTCCAGCCTACCATTGACAGCATGCTTAGGTCGGAGGGGCAGTACCAACGCAACCACCCAACGGCACGGTTGTACAATGCGAAGCTGGCTAAAATGTTAGCGCTGGACCTTCTCCCTTTTTCATTTGTGGAAGGGGTGGGTTTCCTTGAATTTGTGTCAGCCATCTGCCCTAAATGGAAGGTTCCCAGCCGGTCCTATTTTGCCCGAGTTGCTGTTCCAGCACTACATCACGATGTGCTGGAATTGGTTGGACAAGCTTTGCAGCAGAGTGCTGTTCACAAAATCCACCTGACAACAGACATGTGGACCAGTTGCCAAGCCACTGATTACATGTGCATCACTGCACACTGGGTCTCTTTTGTGGGGGTTAGAGACAAGCTATCTGAAGTAGGTGCTGTTGACACAGCTGCAATTTTTAATGCTTCTCGGAAACATGCAACTATAGCCATGTTCACCATGGAGAAATCTCATACTGCTGAAAACATTCTGGAAGAGTTTAACAACAAGGTCTTTGAATGGCTGTGCCCCAGAGGGCTTCACATTGGTTTTGTTGCCACGGATAATGGCAGTAATATACTTAAGGCCATGACGCTTGGTAAGTATTTCAGGGTCCCGTGTTTGGCGCACTGCATTAACATTATAGTTCAAGACTTTCTAAAAAAGAACCCATAGTCAGCAACTTACTGACCACCTGCCGCAGAATATGCACGCATTTCAGCCATTCTTTTAAAGCCCGGAAGCAGCTGAGGATCATTCAACGTGACTATAGAATGCCAGTCAAAGCACTGATCCAGGAGGTGGCAATACGTTGGAACTCAACGTATTACATGCTTGACCGTCTGTTTGAGCAGTACAGACCAATCAATGAATATGTCATGCAAAGGGCGGATGCTGCTGTGAAAGGCATGACCCTTCAGGTGGACCAATGGTGCCTAGTTAAATCTCTTACAGAGATGCTTCTTCCTTTCGAGGTCTTCACACGTGAAGTCAGCAAGGAGGACTGTACTATGGGCCAAGCTATCCCATTGTTGCACATGCTAGAGCAAGAGCTGAAGAGGGTGTGTGAAGCGTACATAGGTGTGGAGGAAAAAAAGAAGCATATCAGTTGGCGGAGAGCTTATCATGTCGCTTAAGTGAAAATGCAAGGGTGCAAAATAAGATTCTGTCACAACAACATTACATTTGTGCCACAATTCTGGATCCACGGTACAAATCGGCACTGCACAGTAAGACATTACTCCCTTTTTCAGAAGTGGATGTTGCCCGGTACAAAACTTGGATAGCTGAGGCAGCCAGTACATTGGAAAATGAACGGCTGGTAATTAAAGGCCTCAAACCCACATCAAGTACTGCAGCAGGGCATCCTGCGTCAAGTTCAACTTCAGAGCCTGTGGGCAGTGCATTTGGTTCACAGCTGTCACCAACACTATCGACAACAGCAAGAGCCGGATCATCAGCCCCAGTACAAACGGCACAGGATTGGTATTTACAGCAAGGACTTGCTAGGTCCAGTGCTGATGCAAAGACAAAAGAGGCCGCACTAAGTTTAGCACCCCTGAACATTGACCGAATGGTCCAGGCCTACCTGGATGACCCAACAGAGGTCTACATTGATCAAAACCCATTGCGGTATTGGTATGGCAAAAGGGGCCAATGGCCAGTGCTCGGCAGGCAGGCGATCAACTATCTGGCTTGCCCTATCGCAAGTGTCTCTTCTGAACGTGTTTTCAGTGCTGCTGGTTCCATTGTAACAGTGAAAAGGACCAGTCTCTCACCCATAAACGTGGAGAGGTTAACCATGATCAAAATGAATCAGCAATTTATACCACCGAATTACACAATACATGAATCACCGCAGGAAGATGAGGACAGCGGCTCAGGTGATGGAAGTAGTGTGTTGGATGCTGATTACCTACTTCTGGTTGAACCTCCAGAGTTTGAGGACGAGCTATACTTCCCTGACGGTGACAACTAGGCTTCCACTTGTTACTGTGGTTCTCCCTTATTTACTTCTATTTCTGTGTCTGTCTTTCTGTTTGGAAACTTCAAATCACAACAAATCCATCACCACCGTCTTCGTATTTTATTGCCTTATGAGTTTCAGCTCTCTGCATTTCAGTCCACTCCTCCGAGTCCTGCTCCTCCATCCTCCTGAATCGACCTAAATCTATTGCCCTCAAGCCAGATGATGATTGGATGTAGCATAATCGAAGAAAAACTAAAATCTTGCCTCGTTGAGTCTCTCCAAAAGAAGTGGAACATGATGATGACTACTATAGCTATCCTCCTTTCCGAGCCGATACAGACTGCCCATTAACTGAAGATGAGAAGGAACAGGTAATGAATGATGACATGCATTGGACGCTGACTGAGTGATTCGTGTTGTTGTTGTTTGTAGTGCATGAAGGTAATTCATTGTGTACTATTATCTAATCTACACACTAAAAGTAACTCAATGCAATGTTTGTTTCCATTCTTGTTTTTCAATAACAATTTTCTACTTCTACTGCAGGCCGATCCATTGCATTTTGAATATGGAAAGGGGACTCAATCTGTACACTACTGCACGCTGAGTTGGACAACACACCATGATGATGACCACAGTGACATTATCTCTTCGCACTCCAGTCACTCAGTACGATCCGAGATGATTGATGGAATAACTCAGTGCGTTTCATGAGTGCATTACAAGGTAACCAAGTCAACAACAACCACTGCAGACCTACATGTCTGTGTAGTGGTGGAGTCGAGTGTGGTGGTATGGTATGACTGACAGCGGGGCATTGATTTAGTCACTTAATTTGTAAAATGCTATGTTGCTGTATATCTGCTTTGTCTGCCTCTGTCAAAAAAGGTACGCTAAATGGAGGATGTGTCACGGGTGCCATGGGCCTGCTCAGTCCTGTTGTTGTTGGAGGTTAATGCTGGAAACAGACTAGAGTAGACATGATGTATCCAAATCCATGCCGCCTCTGAAAGTGTTCTTGTTGCACTCCACCGTAATTTAGGCATTTTTTTTCTACTTGATTTTTCAATATCCCTTTGGTTTTCCCATCTGCAATTACAGGCCGGCCCTTACCCTGTGCTACACTGGGAAAAACAACTCTCACTTACCTTACCAATGAATCTACATGTGCCAGGCAGGCAGTGGCGTCACGCAAGATTGATGGCCGGAGCGTCCATGGAATGGAGGACCAAGACGAATGCCGAGATGCAACTCCCCATTTTGACCAGGATAACATACAGTAACAGTATCAACTTTCATCATCTTTTAAATTTCGATTCATTTTTTTGTCTTCAATCATTACTACTGTGTGTTGTTGTTGTTATGTTTGCTCTCTGCTTATATAATTCAATTCATCCCTACAGCAATTTTTGACTTTTCTTTGCTATCTTTAAGCCCGGGCCGGTACAACAGAACAGAAACTGTATGTAATTCGGGTCTCTCTGAGGGCAGACAGGCAAGGCAAATTGCATAATATACTGCTGCCCTGTACTGTCTAATTGTCTAGTAGTAGTAGTTAGTAATATCATTAACCATCAAGTTATCATCATCATGCATGCATTTCCTTTTTCTCCCTTAACTGATTTATGGATATGGTTGTCTGCCAAGATTGTGTTTTGTTGTTGTCCATGCGTACTGTTTTTCTTTCTCAAACCTTTCCCAAAACCCCCTTCCCAACCATTCATCAAACCCTAACCCTCTTCCCCCGGGCTGTGTGACTTATTGAGGTGTGACTAAATTAAATGTACACCAATAATTTATCACACGCTTGCTGGGGCGGATGTGGCTAAAGCAACATAAATGCATTTTCAAGGCAGGGCGCGGATCTTCTTCTGCTTGCCCACCCTCCTATGAGCAGTATATTTGGGATTTTTTTACCAAAGGAACCTAATCCATCAGCATTAATTGCCATCATAGATTGGATTTGTTGTCATCCTCCGAAACAGCACTAACGGTTAAGCTTGTGTCGAGTCACGGACCACGGTGTACTGTAGGCCTAGTCGAGTGACTCGACACAGCTAGAGTTTGTAACTCTATGTAGTAGGCTATCCCCGCAACCATTATGTTTCCTTGTATTTTGGCATATTATTGTTTGGCAGTAAGTTCCGTACTGTACTTTGTTCTACTACTCCTCCCACAGTCTCTCTCAGGCGACTGACTGTCTCATTTTCTTTTATTTGCAAGTGCTACTGCCAGGGTCTACTACTACTACCACCACAACCATGGCATGTTGGGAAAGAAAACCATCACCACCATGCAGCCATCGCCGTGCCCAAGTTAAACATCAAGCACAGGTAAGAGAAGAGGTTTGGGTGAGGCATAATTAATAACGGATTTTTTTTCATTAATTCTATTTCACACACCCCTTTGAGTCCAGTTGCAGAATGCATAGATTAGGAGGAGAGACTGACAGTACTAGTAGGACAAGTCCCTCAGTGAGGGGTACCGCATCTGTCTGTTTGTGTCTTAGTAACTCAGCCAATTATTTAAATCAAACACTGGCTGTGGCACTGCACCAGCAAGGAAACCGTGTGACGTAAAACAGTAACCCCACCCACAAAACATTAACCACATCGTATATAAAGTCTAAATATGTAATTTAATACCCTAACAAAAATAAACTATGTAAAAAAAATCCCACAACACCTGACCCACCCCTCTCCCTAACCCCAACCAATGTTCATGTCCCGCAACGAAAAAGTCCAACAAATGTCCAAAAGTCCAAAACCCAACGCCCGATTCCCACCCACCCAAATAAGATATAAAAAAGGGGCAATAAATAAACGGGGTCTCAGCGGGCTCGCCTCTCCAGGACACGGATGCGCTCCTCCAGGCGGGCCACGCAGTGCTTCAGCGCGCGGCAGTTGCATCCACAGTGGGGGTGGGCAGCAGTGCTTCTTGCTGTGTGGTGGCGGGTGGCTGACAGGCGGTGACGCCGTAAGACTGGAGGGGGGTGTCTGGGGCCCGGGGCATTGGAGGAGGCTGCAGCTGCTGCCGCCTCCTCCTCCTCTAGAAGAACCAGGCGCCGGTATTCGGCCTGTATGGCCTCCAGCTTACGGCGCCGGGCCTTGGCTGCCAACTCCTTCCTGTTGACTTTAGGAGTAGCTATATCAAGAAGAAAAAACAAGACTATTGTAAAATATACTCTTAGCAAAGCAGTCAGACAAATACATTCTACACATAGTGGCACAGTAGCACTAGCAAGCACAGTACGTAACATTTGTGGTATGTATCTATCCTCCCACTACCTCGGCCTCGAACATTTGTGGGAGTTTCAGGCATTCCACCACCCATGCATCTGATTCATATCACACACCTATCCATGCATGCCACGTATCCTTCTCTGCCAGTCATAAATATAAAATCTCGCCCGTCCTTCCTCCTTCCACCCTTCTTTCCCTTTTCGTTCAACCCATCCATCAAGGTCATCTGATCAGACTTTTAGTCTTCTCCATAAAAATTTCACAGCTGAGTTGAAGTCCGATAGAGGCCATTGGTTACTCTCAGTAGACTCCCGTCGCTAATGCTATTGCTAATGCTGCTAAGTAAAGGGTGTCTTCTTCAACCGGCGTTCACAACTACTTCTTACTTAAGTCTCAACAGTACAGTATACATTACACCCTTGCAGCGAGTGTAATGTCAATAAGTAAGGATTAGGAATATAACTTACAACCGCCCGCCACTGCTGCTGGCTCACCCCCTGCAGCTCCTCCAACTGCCGCATCGCCTGCACCCTCAGCGGCCGCGTCACCTTCACCGCTGGCCCCGGTACTGGTGGTCGGTAGTACGCCTAGAAAAAACATTACACATTTTTCAGATGCCATATACACCTCCCCCTATTTTTCACTAGCATGAATGAAAAAAAAGTTAATACATACATAATACATATACAACATACATCACTAGTATAAATCAGGTAGTAGAGTAGACACTAGTAGTGTTATATGGTCCCTAGGGTCATTTTAGTCTTTGCTAAGTTACCCCGAGCCATGCAACCATTTTAGCTCTGTCTTTTATTTTTGCGCAAGTTACCTCGCAGCTTGTTGTGAAAGACGCCTTTGAGCCCACATGAGCTCATACTGCTACTGTCTGAGCACTGCGTACAAGGTCGAAAAACAAGCGACTTTGTTATGGAGTTATGGTGTTAGTCCATATTGCTTATCCATAAAAAAACAGCACTTTTTGGCACGACTGAGAAATGCTTGCACTATACTAACGCGCACCATTTTTCTCATTACAGACGGAAGATTCCCTTATAAGAAGAACCAGAGCTTTGCAGAGCTTATGATGTAACCACTACTAGGTTCTTCTAAGGTGAGGGCTCCCCAGAATTCTCACATCTCCATTTAGAATTTTATATAAACTAGATTCCTACCAAGGGGAGGGTGGTTCGCCCACCACTGTTCAGTTATCATGATCTCGTCTTTTGGCTTCTATGGACTTGTAGTTGTAAGTAACTTGTAAGTCTAACTAACTGTAACAATGTTTATTGTTTTAATCTTATACATTTTGCTGTTGCTGCTGCATTATACAACATACAGAGCTTGTCAGTTGGAAATAAAAAGAAACCTTTTGAACTTACATAGACTCGGTGGTATTTGGTGTGGACTTACACAAGAGTGAGCAAAAGGGTGTGCATTGCTTCCGCGACAGAGGTTGGGAGTGTTATGTTGTCTGGGTTGTCTACTCATTGGGTATTTTGGGGGGGGGCGTTTCGGAGTAATGAGACACTATAACTAGTCGGTCAGGGGATTGTGGTGGCTTCCGATTGAGGTGTGAGGAAGGTCCAACCTCCCATCACCAACGTCCTATTTTCTTGTGCAAAGTTCTGTATGTGCAGAATCCCTACAACAGTAGTAGTATGTCCTATCCTATCTAAAATTCTAAAATGTGGTTGGGCATTTTCTTGGTGGGAATTGTCAAAAAGCCTCAAGAATAAGAAGACTAGAAGTAGTAGAAGAGGACAACCCAAACTCAATGGCTATAGCTATTGGTGAATGAGTTTTATTTAAAATATTTGAAATAAAGAGTGGGCAACTGGGCAAGCTTAGCTACAGACAGACTAATAGTAGTAGTACAGAGAGTCATAGCAGACGCAGTTAGAGGCAGGGATAACAAGAATTTAGAAACAGATAGTATAGAGCAAAGAAGATTTTGTAAAAATTCGAATTAGGATACCGAAATAATAGTTCGGAAAAAATAAGGTGCAGGAAAAATTTGGGAAATATAATTATTAATATTAACCACTGGTGGACTTACTGGGGCCAGCAGCAGAGTCCTCGATAGAGGAGCGGTCCTGTCCCTGGGAGGCATCTTCTAGATCTTCTGGGCCCACCGCCTGCGACCCCGTCTTCTTGCCCCTGGGTGCTGCTGATCATGTAAGATTTCATAAAGAAAGAGACAAAAATTAAAGTTTGGTGTGAAATAAATAAAATATTTTAAAATAGGCACCAAAAACATTTTTGGTAACAAAAATTGCAATAAAATTGACCTATCTGATCGACTGGTAGTATTGCGAGATTCACGGACCGTCTAGCAAGCCTAACTACCACCTGACCTAGCCCACCTATTCCAATCCAGACAAGCCAATTGTTCAGTAAGTCTGCATTTCCATTTATTTTAGTCCTCAAAAATCCATAGATGGAGGACACATGCATACATTTTTGCATACACCAAATTGTTGGCTGGTTGCTGCTGATGTTCTGCTAGTGATGATATAAGCCTATTAACACTCAGTAAACAAACTACAAAAGGTTCTGCTAAGGACTGGGGTAAGCATCACTCAGCAGCACGTGACGTGACAGAGGATGCATCACGCACACAACTTACAAATTACCAACTAATAAGTAACTAAACCTATCAATCCACCACTATCCCTTCTTAGTGGCAGGAGGACAAAGGAAGGACTACTCTCTCTAGCATTACATCACTTAAGTTCTCTAAAGTAAACTCTTACATAATCATCAGGCCAAGCGAGCGCAAAGTTGCAAACAAGTAAGATTAGTAGCGCCGAGCGCCTGTGTCATAACAATCACAGTTTTTTTAACGTAATTTACCTGCAATGTAAGCAGCAGCATTCTTGCTGGTCGGAAAAAAAAAATATTCGCAATATATAACACAGAGCAGAAGAACACAAAGTAGTAATATTAAATAGCTACTCACCAAGCCCCGGGACCTCCACTCCTAGCAGGTCCAGCAGGTCCTGCTCCCGGTCCAGAATATCGGACCACCTGTGCGTCAGCTGATTCTGGGTGCGCCGGACACCAAAGCAGCGAAACACTGCCCGACGCACCTTGCCCCACCGCTGCTGACGCTCCCGGAGCCCGTACCCGGACCCAGGCCTGCCGCCTGCTGCCAGGGTTAAGGGGAGGTGGCGCTGAACAAAAAAAAACAGTGCGGCCACCTCCGCCTCATTGAATAAGGCCCGTGCCTGCACCCCTCTTTGGCGCCGCCTTCCGCAAGGAAGGCGGTCGCAGCTCTGGCTCCGACTTCGAGCCCTGTGGCTGTGGCCCTTTGCCATGGTTCTGGGTAGGCGGGGGACGGAAAAGAAAAGGTAGGAATTAAATAAAGTAAGTAAAAGAAATGAAAAAGCAGGTAATAGAAAAAGTGTGAAAAAGTAGTTAAAAACACACAAAAAGTAGAGAGAAACTCAAAATATAGAATCAGGAAAATAGAGAGATAGATAATAAACAAAAAAGACCCAAAAAAAGTTTACAGAAACAAAGGATTGAAAAGATAGAGGGAGGATTGAAAAGCAGGCCCAGAACCATAGAAATAGAGTGAAAAACAAGATGGCCACGCCCATTGCGACCGCATGGGCAAGTTTGCGCGATATTTCACCCCCGAGCACGCAAAAAGCGTCGCAAACACGTAATGCGCGTTCCCGAACAGGAAACCCTTATCGCGAACGGGTGGGAGCATGCAATACGCGACCCGGAACAGGAAATACCATCGCGAGCGGGCGGGACAAGTGAAAACAAGATGGCCGCGCCCAGTAGCGACCGCATGGGCAAGTTAGCGATATATTTCCCCGCGAGCACGCAAAAACACATCGCGAACGGACGGGACAAGCAATTCCGCGATTTCGCGGAATTTCCGCGAGCTCGCGGAATTTGTTAGCAATTTCGCGAAGATTTGCGTAACGCGACTACGCAAATTCCGCCCACCCTTAGAAATAATTACCACTGACATCCAAAGCGTGTACCCGCAAACAAACAGAAGTTTGATATCAGTTTATTTAGCATGCATCATGAAGGCATTTGGCACGAGACAACAAATAAAAAGGTTTGAAAAAAACAACAACAGAAACTTAGATTGCACCTACAAACACGGGCTATGTTCGTACTGGCTGTGCAGAAGAAGAGCATCGTGTACTATAATCAAAGTGCTACATAAGCATGCCTCCCTTAAGTAGAATTATACTAAAGTGTGTTTGCACTGTTCGTGAATCCTGTGTAAAACCACCTTTCCTCCGTTTGCTCTGTCAGAGATGCACACACAATACTCAAGAGTGCATATGACCTAGAGTGGTTATATCCGTTACATACATCTGAGATCCATTTTCAAGCTGCTCTGTTCTCGGCCCTGCTTGCCTTGCTGCAAGAACACATTATTTACAGGCGTGCCTTGCCTTTGCCCAGGACTTAAAAACTGCAAGTTGGGTAGCAGGAGGATATTATAAAGAAGGTTGGATCTTACAGGTTGTTTACTAGGCACTTTGAACCACAGTACTGCCATGTATGACTATGTAAGCAGGTGTTCTGGTTAAGCACATTAACGGTACTCAATCGACCGCTCTGAGAAGGTTGGTTCTAGCTAGTACTCAAACACGTGACGCGCGTTATAGAATCTCAGCAACAAGCGCTTAACACACTGATCCACCTTGTGGGCTGGGTTGTAATTTAGACACATTTAAGCGGTAGTACGACTCCGATTCATTGCCTTTATTACCTTGTTAATCAATGACATCCCCAGATGCATTACCTGTCCGATTTTAGGAATACTTTGAGGTTTTTCTATTCCCCTAGTCCACAACTACTGCCTCAAACGGACCTATTGTGAATCAGTCTCACAGGCACAGTCTGCATGCAACCTTCCCGGAGCTCTAATGTATCAGCGAGAGCGTTTAATTCACTTGACGCTAAAGAGAAGTGAATTTGGCGAGACACTTGGGTCTGATTTTTCTAGAGCTCAAAGGTGTAAGGTGGCGATTAGACGGTGTCTTGGCGCACCCTATACCTATTCCACGCCGGCAAAGACGGGTACTTCTCAGCCTTAAATAAGTGGTACCGATGAGGAGAAACCAAGCTTGGAACACCCTTCTTAACTATTCTCTCAGTACTCAAATAAAGGTCCATGCGCTACAACCACAAGCACATTCTGTTTCCCTCTCAAGCTCCTACTCAACGTGCACAACAACAGTGCCTAATTTGTAAACCATTAAGTGCCGGGGCCCTCATAGTATGCCATTCTTCTCATCAGTCACCTTCCTTCTGCCTCTTAATTTTCTTCCCTCACTCTCCTACCTTATTCCTCATTCTCCTCTTTTCCCCACTTTCCTACCTTATACCTCACACTACAACTCTCCTCACTCACTTCCTTTATACATCACAATATACTTCTCCTTCTCACTCTTCTCCTTTAAACCTCATGCTGCTCTTCTCATCACTCTACATTACTTAAACCTCACACTACTCTTCCCTTCACCCACCTTCCTTATATCTCATGCTATTCTTCTCCTCACTTTCCTTCCTTATACCTCATACTGATCTTCAACTCCTCACTCTCCTTCCTCATATCTCACCCTACTCTTCTCCTCACTCTTTCCTTACACCTCACACTACTTTTCTGTTCACTCTACATCCTTTTACCTCACACTACTCTTCTCCTCCTCACTCTCCTTCCTTATACCTCACACTTCTCTTCTCATCACTCTACATCTTTATACCTCACACTACTCTTCTCCTCACTCTCCTTCCTTATTCCTCACACTTCTCTTCTCCCCACTCTCCTTCCTTATACCTCACACTGCACGTCTACTCCTCTCTCATTCCTTATTTCTCACACTACTCTTCTCATCACTCTACATCTTTATACCTCACACTACTCTTCTCCTCACTCTCCTTCCTTATACCTCACACTGCTCTTCAACTCATCACTCTCCTTCTTTATAACCTATACCACTCTTCTCCTCCTCAGTCTCGTTCCTTATATCTCACACTTCTCTTCTCCTCCTCACACCCTTTCCTTATACCTCACACTACTCTTCTCATCACTCTACATCCTAATACCTCACACTACTCTTCTCCTCATTCTCCTTCCTTATACCTCACACTGCTCTTCTCCTCCTCACTCTCATTCCTTATACCTCACACAGCTCTTCTCTTCACTCGACATCCTTATACCTCACCCTACTCTTCTCCTCCTCACTCTACTTCCTTATACCTCACACTACTTTTCTCATTACTCTACATCCTTATATCTCACACTATTCTTCTCACTCCCCTTCCTTATACCTCATACAACTCTTCTGCTCATCACTCTCCTTTTTTATACCTCACACTACTCTTCTCCTCCCCACTCTCCTTTACTCTTCACACTACTCTTCTCATCACTCTACACCCTTATACCTCACACTACTCATCTCCTCATCACTCTCCTTTCTTATATCTCATACTACTCTTCTACTCCTCACTCTCCTTCCTTATACCTCACACTACTCTTCTCATCACTCTACATCCTTGTACCTCACACTACTCTTCTCCTCACTCCCCTTCCTTATACCTCACACTGCTCTTTTGCTCCTTACTCTCCTTTCTTATAGATCATACTACTCTTCTCCTCCTCACTCTCCTTCCTCAATCCTCACACTACTATCCTCATCCCTCTACACCCTTATACCTCACACTACTCATCTCCTCATCACTCTCCTTTCTTATATCTCATACTACTCTTCTACTCCTCACTCTCCTTCCTTATACCTCACACTACTCTTCTCATCACTCTACATCCTTGTACCTCACACTACTCTTCTCCTCACTCCCCTTCCTTATACCTCACACTGCTCTGTTCCTCCTTACTCTCCTTTCTTATAGATCATACTACTCTTCTCCTCCTCACTCGCCTTCCTTAATCCTCACACTACTCTTCTCATCCCTCTACACCCTTATACCTCACACTACTCATCTCCTCATCACTCTCCTTTCTTATATCTCATACTACTCTTCTACTCCTCACTCTCCTTCCTTATACCTCACATTACTCTTCTCCTCATCACTCTCCTTTCTTATATCTCATGCTACTTTTCTTCTCCACACTCTCATTCCTTATATCTCACGCTATTCTTCTCCTCCTCACTCTCCTTCCTTGTCCCTCATGCTGCTGTTCTCCTCACTCTCTATCCTTATACCTCACAATACTCTTCTCCTTCTCACCACCACAGCATCACTCAGGGCCACCACAGGATCACTCACCTTCACCACAGCATCACTCAGCACCACCACAGCATCACTCAGGAACACCACAGCATCACTCAGTACCACAACAGCATCACTATGCGCTACCACAGCATCACACAGCGCCACCACAGCATCACTCAGCACCAACACAGCATCACTCAGAAACACAACAGCATCACTCAGTACCACCACAGCATCACTATGCGCTACCACAGCATCACTCAGCGCCATCACATCATCACTCAGCACCACCACAACATTATTCAGCACCACCACAACATCACTCAGCGCCACCACAGCATCACTCAACACCACCACAGCATCACTCAGCACCACCACAGCCTCACTCAGCACCACGACAACATCACTCAGGGGCACCACAACATTACTCAGCGCAACTACAGCAACACTCAGCACCACGACAGCATCAGTCAGCACCACCACAGCATCACTCAGGGCCAGCACAGCATCACTCAACGCCACCACAGCATAACTCAGGGCCAGCACAGCATCACTCAACGACACCACAGCATCACTCAGTGCTTCTTACACTTTTTAATTACAACTTCTCAGCATGCTGCACAGCAGCCACACTTCTCTACAGCACAGCTTAGAAACATTGCCAAAGTCAATAGCTCTACCTAAACACTTATAAGGCCCCCAATGCATAGCCAATAGGTCTCGCTTTGGGGCCTTATAGGTATTTAGTTATGCAGCACAATATCCTTGGTGCAACAACATCAAATGTTGCATGGCTAAACACTTATAAGGTCCCAAAGGCGAGACCTATTGGCTATGCCAATGCTTGTTATTGTATGTAAGTCATCCCTATGGCAGGCCTATTAGGCCCTAAAACAACATGCTGTATGTTAGAAAGTGGAACATGTACTTTTACATGTTTCTGCAGTAAAAACCCTAAATTTTCTTTTTTACTGTGGAAAGGCTAGTGGCCCCATTGCAATTACAGAGTTACAGGTTGGCACCCCAGCCCTGCTTACTTCTGAATAGGACTACTAAGGTTGGTACTGTTTGGTATCAAAGGAATCAATGCATTAAATCTGATTTAATGGTTACATCGAATTTAATGTCACTGGTGGACAAAGTGCAACTTTAGAAGTTGCAACTTTACTTACCCAAGGTTTCCAGTGCCCGTTTACTGATGTACATGGGGCTTGTCCTGCAGTCAGCTTTCTGCCCTCGTGGTGAGACTTGCTAGCGATTCCCAGGAAAGGACACAATAGGGGTCTGCATGGAAGAGAGGTGTTACCTCCCTCCTGCAGGAAGCTGCATGGGTGTTAGCCCAAAAGGCGAGCTTCAAAGGAGAGCCACCATTTTAAGGGAAATTCAGCAACATTTGGGGGGGGGCTCTCTATTGTTTAGGCAGACAGGCTGGCCCTGGAAACAGAAGAGAAGCCAGTTGTCAAACCGTTTTTTCCGGGGGCGTGTAGCCCCTAGGTAGCCACACCCCTAGGGGTGGGCTATGGAGCTCTGAGTGTTGAGAGAGGGGTCTCGCCATGTTGGGAGCAGCAGTGCCGGCCGCCACTAACAAAGGGTGGTGAGGCGGGTGGGGGATAAAGCGTGAGGGGGATAGGGGGCGTTAGTAATAATAAAAAATGAACTTACCTGAAGGCTCCGACCGCTTCCAGCGTCGCGTCGCTCCTGCTGTCCTCTTCCTGATCCCAGCGGCCCCTGGGACAGACTCCCATCCAAACCCCGTGCTGCAGAGAAGCGCGGGCATTGGCCTGAATGGGCTGGAAAGACACTCCGCTCAGGTCAGGGAGTCTGGGGGGTTTCTCCTGAATGCAGCCGGCTAGAGAAATCTAAGTGCGCATGTGTCTTTGGTCGGCCTAAGACGGCCAGCCAAACACATATGTGCACGTAGTGAGTACACAAGCACTCCCCCTCCCATGCCCAGCCCCTCCCTGCACAAGCTGGCTCAGAGCTTGCAAACAAAAAATAAAACAATGCTAGAACATCGTTTTATTTTTCATTTGCTGGCTCTGCAGCAGCAGTGCGGCGATGCTCCTCCGCCATTTCGGAGGAGCTGCTGCTGGGGAGTAGGCAGAATGGTGCATCCTAGGATTGCCAGATGCCACACTTAACAGGAAGTGGTCACCAGGTGGGAGGGAACCTAGTAACCCATTGGCTACCAACCACATCCTGCCCTGAGGGCACTTTCCAAACATAAAGATGGCACCCATGGCACCCAGACCTCAGATCTTGACCGACTTGGAAGAAGGACCAAACGAGGATTGCCCTGCTACATTGGGGGACCAGCAAAGATAGACTGCACCAAAGAGGGTTTCTCTTCCTGCAGCTGTGGTGGCTAACAAGGATAGGGACTGTGCCTTTTGTGTCCTGCTCTAGGAGCAGTTTTCTCCA
Organism: Calotriton arnoldi; assembly: GCA_963921515.1. Classification (NCBI taxonomy): domain Eukaryota; kingdom Metazoa; phylum Chordata; class Amphibia; order Caudata; family Salamandridae; genus Calotriton; species Calotriton arnoldi. The sequence goes on along the minus strand of CAWUFW010007332.1, from coordinate 828,132 downwards.
GAGCCCAGCGAAGTCAAGAGAACTCCAAAGGCCAGCCGACTGGCCTCCTGTTTGCAGCACAGGGACACAACAGCTGAAGAAGCCTGCTGGTACTAGTTGGTAGCTCAAAGTCTTCAAGCCGCTACTGCCGCCGTGCAGCACCGAGGACAAAGCCCCAGAACACAGAGTTACACCGGAGTTCAGTAAGCCTGGAAGTGCTGTTGGAGAGTTGCTGGGACCCTCAGAAATGAAGGTATCATATTGACTCAGGAAGGATTGGCCTGTTACCGCGATAACGGGCGACATAGGTCCCGTGGCGACTAGACTTCTGCCAGACTGTAGAGGACTTCATGAGACGTCGATCCTGAAACCAGGACCCCCTCACCATCTTTATGGACCAAGGAACCCTTGCAGTAAGACCCCCGTCAACCACATCACATCCACAGCACCATTGGAGCATTTTCAGCATCCTTCATCCCTTGCATCAGGACCACTCCATAGGAATCCATTGCAACACAGATAAAGGGCCTGGAACGTCCGTGAAGGTAACTGTTCTTGAGGACCTTGTTGGTACCCATAATTAGCTCCCTGCCAGAGTTGGTCGCCCAAGTACTTCTAACTGACCTCATTGACACTTACCTAAGTTTTGCCAAGGCTTGTTTGCATGAGTAATATTGCTTTGATTTGTTATTACTTGTAAAATCAATATCTCCAGAACCCTCCCTTGGATCTTTTTCATCCTAGTGTCTAAATACACCCCCAGTTCCTCACACTGGGTAGTCTTAGAGCAAGGACAGGCTCATGATCCCGAACGCCTAGACATTTGCCTGCAGTGGTAATAGATAGGGGACGCTAAATAATAGCAACTAAGGAAACTTCTTCACTCTAACCTGATTACCATTCCTCACATTCAATTAATCAAACTGATGGAGCAAGGACTCACAAATGAGACTTGCTCGGATGTAATCTCCTCACAGTATTAATTTATTAAACTTGTATTGTTTGTACTAATTCTCGCATACACTACATAAGTAGCAAGGAAGCTTGCCTGTGTGTCTAAACTAACAAATAACGCTTGTCTCTTCTAAAATGGCCGCTAAAACGCGGGAACTTTACTGCGCATGTCTCAACCATATCACGTGTTGTGACGTCTTTCTTTGCTTGGTGGGAAACTCCTGCTTCTGCGCAGTGTGCATTAAAATGGCTGCTTGATGTTTTCACATGCTACAGCTTGCTCTCGTGTTATAATTAATTTGTCGTTTCTCTAAACGCTATTAATGCGGGATAGAATTTATAAGTAAATGGGAATAGAAAGAGTGGGTATACAGTGAAACATTTTAAATGTGATTTTAATATTTTCTTCTTTGCTTTTATTAGTTCGTAAATTTTGGGCCTGGGGTTTCGTGAACTGAAAACTCGTGTGACAATGATCCTGCGCATGCGCCCTGCATGGCTGCCCAGAAAGAAAAGGATGAAGTCAACCTGGACGTCGTCCAAGGCCATGACCTGATGGCCGACACCGCTGTACTCATGAATGTCCCCACTAATATGCAACAATGTACATGAAGAATGTATAAAATTTGTCGTGAGACGGGTGGGAAATAAAGCAAATGTAATAAAAATGATGGGTGGTATTTTAAAACAATGGGCTTTAGGAAATTGAACTAAATCAATATGGTGTGAGGATCAACCCCCTGTCCCCGTCCAATCAGAAATAGTGGTCCCATATTTTGGCAACATTAATGGGAGGTACATGGGCGTAGAAGGCTATAATAGATATAGAATTAGTTAATTAACAGGCAGAGGAGGCAGAAGAGCTCAGAGAACTAGCACAAGCCGACGCAGACAGGCAGAAGCTCCAGACCGACAAGCTGATCGATTGCAGACTGAACCGTGGTCCAGAGTGGTCCTGAGGAGGGGGCGGCGGAGTCCATTAGAAGGAAGAATCGAGGAGAAGTCGAGTATCAGAGAGGGGAACGACGCAGGCGTCGTTGTAGAGAGGTCACCGGTGCTGTCCTGAACCTGGAGGAGGTCTTTGCTCTTCATCCTTCCTGGGTCCCATCTTTTCCAACTCCTTGGCCAAGGGGTTTGGTTCTCGCACTTTAGGTAATTATACTTGCAACCTTTAGTTGCGCTGCTGTCTCTATCTTCTCCTTTCTGAGGGACCGTCATTAATCAATAATTATTATTCTATGCTTCATCCTTGATATGCGACTGAGTATCATGTGGTTCTGTATTTACTCTGCTAAAATCTTTAGATAAACATTTTAAAACTTCCTGACTCAGTGGTTATTTCAGGATTATGTACTGTAATGAATGTCACTCATTTTAAACTTCCCAATTAGCAAAGGATTCATTGGTAAGTCATTACTCTTCAATCAGAAAGGTAATTGGTAGCAGGGATTTTGATAAAGAGTACAACTGACTCCCCAGCGTAAGTATTAGCGTAGTATGAATGTATGGGCCCAAGTGAGTATTTGGTGTATGAATGCTGTTTGCTAATATCGCGCTGGATCAAAACAATGAACTCATTACAATACAAGCAACACGTCATATTGACCCAGATTTTGAGAAAAGTGCATGTTTTTAAAAATGCCAATCAACGTAACTTTCTGTTTCTTTTAAAAATGTATTCATTTTGAGTTATTTTAAGTACACAATTATCTAGAATGTCTGACGGAGATCAATGTGATTTACAAAAAGTCAGGACGACTCATAATCATTATTTACAAATGTATATGTATATATCGTAAACGACGATGAATTAGAGCACTAAAAATGACACAGCATAGTCGTATGTGTCATATATTATATCACTTTTTAAAAATCATCCTTAATATCAGCATCATTAGTTTGAAATATAAAGTAGAATAGAGTTCATTGATTCTTAAAGTAATCTCTTTGGGCCTGCTGTTCAAAACACTGGTCGCAGAATAGTGGTTGCAAATTTCAAATAATATTTTGTGACCAGAGTGGAATTTTGTGAATCGACCTATATACTAATAGGTTGATTTACAAAATTACCATTTGGAGTTGGTCGCAAACTGACCTACCCAGACCTGCCAACCTCAGCAAAAGTCTTACAGTGTGAGGAGGGGTGGAGCTTTGCAGGGCGGGGGGCTTCATGCCAAGAAGTTTCTAAGCTGCACTTTTGCCCCTACCTCTAGCCCGCTCCTATTAAAACAAAAAACAAAAGATTGCTGAGGCTGTTGCCAATGTCCTGAGGTGTTTTCACACCCAATAATGGACGTCTGCAGTTGAAAGCCTCCAAAAACGTGCTGAAAACCACTGTTTACAGTGGTTTTCAGCTTACATTTCCTGCCACCTTGTGATATCGGCTCCTCACCGGGTGACCATGTGATGAGAGCCGATATCGTGTGTCACATTGTGGCACTGTGTGAGTTGGCAGGTCTGCCTACCTCATGAACATTAATGAGGTAGGTCACAAATTGTTACTTACTCCAATTGGATGCCATCGTAGGGATTGTGACCTGCTGGGGTCAATAGATCACCATGCCCATGATTACATTTAAATAAAATTAACTTTTTTTAAAAAAGACGCACCCTGTTTTCAGTACAGGAAACAGGACTGTGTACAAATAAAAAGGTTTCTTTTTTAAAAAGTTTGAAAGTTTACACTGGTCCCCTGGATCACTGTCTACTCCCCAGCAAACATGTTTGTTCACAAAGGGGAAGGGATCTCATTGAGACCCCTTTCCCTTTGAGAATGTTCAACTTACCCCCATATTGGGAGTAAAAAAATGTTCAATGTTTGCAACCAGACTACAGTTGCAGAACATTGACACATCTCTTGGAGATTTTCAATTTGGAAGGGGCACCTACAGTCCACCCCTTGCAAGTTACGAATCGGTATCCATTCACAATTCTATTTTAGGAAAGAGTAAAGGTTTACCCACTCTTAAAATGGGATTAGTAGATAGTAAAAACCTATTTTTGTGGTTGCAAACACAGCTGTTTTGTGAATTGCAGAGATTCCAAATTCAAAAAAAGTTTGTACATCAGGCCCTCCACTTCCTAATTTATGGTTGACCGTTGGATGACAGGAAAGACCAGTCAAGGTGGTTGCTTATTTCTTGTGTGCTAGAAATGTTTACAGTTTACAGCTTAGCAGTCTGCTTGTATCTTAACAAATGTGTTTTGTGCTAATGTCCCCTGTTAAGGGCGCAATGTATATGTTAAATAATTTGTTAATTTGCTCCTTGGGTGTTGTGTGTTCCTGGGTGAGCAAATGGGAGCGGGAGGAGTGACTAGGTGCAATTTTCACCTAGGGCATTAAAAACTCAAGCGCCGGCCTTATTTAGATCAATTAAATAGGCTGTGATGAAGCTCAGAGCTATTCCTCCAATATTGTGTAATAAAATTCTACCACTAGATGAACAACTTTTGATCGTAGCGACAAGAAATAGATGAAGTAATTAAACTATTTTTTTCAGGTCTAGCTATCAACAATTCATATTAGAGTGATGAAATAACTTTGGCAGGTTTGATTAAAAATTTGATACAATAACAAATATCTTGCAAAAATAGAAAAGGCTTGTGTTTTCATGCTCAGCTACATTTCGCCGATCACTTACCACTATTAGAAGCGACTAGCTGCATAGATAGAAACAGGAACCATTGATTAAGGGTTAGGGGACCCAATTGATGCTGCATCAAAGCAGAATTCAAGATATTTTTATGCTGATTGCCTGGGGTGTTGAGAGGTCTATCCCTAAGAGGGCTTCCAATAGGATTCCACAGAAATGGGTCACTCACTATTCCGCCTTATAATTGTATCATTTTCTTTTTATGATGGTTTTTTATTTAATTTATTTATTTACAGAGTTTTATATAGCAGGAACAAGACCTTTACGGGTGACAGAGTGCTTTACAATTATAACGAAAGGTAGTTATTAAACAGATAAAAAGTGATATACATAAAAATACATACATAAAAATTGGTGTAGATACATAAGCAAGTGGAAGAGAGAGAGAGAGAGAGACAGGATCCCATAATCGTTCACAAATACTGGCATGGGCGGAGTCCAATGGGTGTCAAGACGGTGTGTGGGGGTTGGGAGAGGAAAGGCAGCTCGGATCTCGATGATGTGGATGAAGGCACAGGAAAATAGAATGTCAGACAGCCAGGTAGGCCTCACGATTGAGAGGAGGGAGGTGTGACCTTAGTGTGAGAGGAATCTATTGGCTAGTAGCAGTTTCACTTCTTTCCTGAAGATGGAAGTGAAAGGGTTGCACCTGGTCTCCAGAGAAAGGGAGTTCGAGATTGTAGGTGCAATTCTGGAAAAGGACTGATTGTAGGTTTTAATTTTGTTGAATTTATGTCGCTTGAGTAGAAAGGAGCTTATACTTGTAGAAGGTTTATTTCTGCCAGATAGGGTCAATTTCTGGGTCAGGTAAGGGGGTGTTGTAGTGCAGCGCTTTGTGGATCATACAGACAATTATGAGATGGATCCTCACCTCAAAGGGTAGCCATTTCAAAGATTGAAGGTCGGGGTGATGTGATCTCTTTTTTTTGAGTCCGTGATGAGCTTTGCTGCCACATTCAAGGTAGCTTCCAAAGGTTCAAGTTTGCTTTTCAGAAGGCCCACAAGGGTAGCACTACCATAGTCTAGTTTAGATATTGCAAGAGCTTGAACTACTGTCTTGAAATCTGCCATGAGAAAGAAAGATTTTAGTTTCCTTAAAGCATGGAGTTGATGGTTAGCTTCTCTGGTGGCTGCAATGATGTGCTTTTGCATGGAGAGGTCATTGTCCAGGATTATTCCTAGTGATTTAGCTGAATCGATGCTGTGTGGGTTAAAGTTCGAGTCAGTAAGGTGTGGGAGCCAGTCGTTGATCCTAGGGGCAATGCTGGGTGGAAAGATAAGAAGGAATTCTGTTTTAAGGACGTTAAGTTTGAGGTGGTTGAGAGTCAGCCAGTGTTGTGTTTTAGTCAAGGGGCTGTTAAGGATTCTGATGTCATCGGGAGAGGAGATTTTCATGTAGGGTTGACTATTGTCTGCCTACATATGGTAGGAGATGTGAGAGATTTTTAGGATTTCAGTCACGGACTCCATGTATAGGTTGAATAGTGTTGGGGAGAGAGTGGAACCTTGAGGGAAGATGACCTTGTATCATTCAAAAGCATGTCCTTTATCACAGTCAAAGTTAGGAAATAATTGAAAAAACAAAAAGCAGAGAAATCTGAAGTTCTGTATTATATATTTGAGGACCTGTGCAAACATGAGTTTGTACTAAAGGCCAGGCATCTCTAAACACTGTAAATTTCAATTGTTGATATTGACCGTGTAATGTTACACAATTTATCAACCTCAGAAGGATGAAAGGATGATTTTCATGAATCCCAATACGAATTGCAATGGATTTTTACCAAATGTAATTATGGCTTTTGATTTTAATACCTGATATATAGAAGGCAGGGTATAGTCACACATGCTTTGATGATTTTAATGAGTTAGCCATACTGTATAATGGAGACAAAGGCAATGAGGTAATGGAAATAATAATTGTTTGAGCTGATTTTCACTTTCATTTAAAGAGTGAAAATAGGAACAATTCGGTGTTTTTTGCTACTGACGAAATTTTAATTGCACTAATGTTTAACCATGTAACCTAAAGCAGCCATCTTTTGTTAGGCCAGTTATTGAAATATCTGGAACTCATTGCCTCATAGCGAAAAGAGGTTTTGTACTTAGAACCTGAGCATGATTTCCAGCATTGCCGTGTAGGTAGAAATAGTGCAATGCCGACCTACATGTTTAGTCTCATTACTGTACCTTCCACTTAGAGTAACAAAACTTTCCCCATGTGATATAGTTCTAGAAATTTCCAGTAATAGCTATAAATATGTTTGTTACCTCATCTCATGGAGCTCTTCTCCTTGGCAATTGTCCGATTTTTGTGATCACAGCTTTTTTCAATAGTTTGAAGACTCAAATGATTGTACTGAAGCTTTGTTCGACACCATAACTCCTACCTTCTCTATGAGAGGGTTGTCAACTAAAATAGACTATCTATTTGTCTCTTCTAATTTATTACAAACAGTTTCCGACTTTAAAATTGTCAAGTGTGATTGGAGATGACATAATCACCTTACTCTATCTTATTTTTGTCTTTAGAGGAAGAAGACTAAAATGGTCTAAAACAGATCCCTCACAGGCACCAAAACTGTCATGGTTAGTTCATTAGGTTCAAAATACGTCTGCCTGAATAAGTGTGCTTCAAATCAATGCACAATGTTAGCATTGACTCCCTCAGTCAAACACATGTCTGCATTGATCAAGCTGAGAATCACTGAACTATGTGGCTTTTGGCTGTGGAAATACCTGATACTGTGCTTGAATAAACACAATCTTAGTAGCATTGTGTCTTTGACACCTTTGTACAGACCCTGGATTAAAATAATGGTACAGAATACTGTAGGCTTCCCTAACAATGATGCCAGATTTCCTTAATAGAAAAATAATAAAAATGCAATGATAATATGTTGATTGTGAAGGATATATGTCCCCACTGAACTAAGTTTTCTATCCCAAATCACCCTCCAAGAATAAACCTTGGCTCTTTTACCTCAACACCCATTGAAAGAAGAATTTTAAAAAGAGGGTATATGGCAGATCAGTGATCTTTGAATAGTACCTGGTTTCTGTGGTTCGAAGGACAGTGACAAATTATTTACAGGATTTACCTAATTGCCCTTGAGTCGCACAGGCCCTAGAGAACTGGATACACCAAGCAGGTGTGTGGGAGGCACCCCTATATGCCTCTTCACCTCTTTTAATATGTTGGCCTCTGATTTTCAGTTATATCTAATACTGTTTGCATCTTACTGATTATATTGTAGTTGCTTTTATATAGCTCATCATAACCCATACAAAGCAAAGAGCCAAAGCACATTGCAGATGGGTAGCATGCTACTCCATTGCTGTGCCTAATTGCAAGAGTTTTGGTTTTATAGAATCCTCTCTGTGAGCTCATGCTAGTGTTATGGTATATGTCCCTGTGCTTTGATGTTTAGTGGCGTAAAAATAAGCGAGAGATAGGGCACTTAAACTTATAAGGTGATGAGGTCTTTGGTAGAAATATTGAGGAATTGTACTATGGCACAAGTTTTTTTGGAGGTAGATGATTGGCAGTGGCTGCGCACTGTGTCATCTCAAACATGTGCTAATGCATGGAGTGTAGTGAAGAAGAGGGAAAGATAGCCACGTATATGCTCTTGTCTACCATCTGAGGCAGATTATGTTCTGTTACCACAGTAAGTGAGATCCTCAGTTCTGTGATTTACTTGCAGAAACAGCTGTCAAATGTTTCTTTCTGATGGTTGGTGGAACCCCTCATAATCTAATAAGTAAGAGCCAGAGGTTTACTGCCTTTCTAAATTCATGGTGCTCTTGGATGTATCTTGTTTTTGCTGGGTTCTTACATTTGCTGCCTGCATGGTGTAGGAGGTTACTCCAATGCATTCCTTCCTGTAAGAGGATGATCAACTGAGATGTCAGTCTGGAGCAGAGGGTTCTGTTATATTACCTTTAGACTTTTATATGAAAGATTAGTTCTTGTCTGTGGATTGTTTACTTGTGGGACCAAAGAGAGGCTTTAGTCCATGATCACTTTCAAGCCCTTTACTTCAGTCAAACTGTCTGGAACAGGGTCTGGTTCCTGGAGCTAGGTGGTTGTCAGTGAAATAAATTATTCACTATTAAATGTTTTGCACACATAGCAATATTAACCTGCAACATGTAAATGTATTTACAAGTGCACGTTTCACGTTTTAACTGACTGTAGTTAATATAGCCGATATTTTCAAATCGGCAACATTAGTCTCATGTTTTTCTTGTCATGTATTTTTTTTTCTTTTTAGTAGAAAGGATGTACCAGAAACTTTGAGCAACATATCATTTGTTATTATTTTCTCATGTAAATGTTTGAGTTTACGCAATCCTTGAAGTATCCAGAGATGATCACCTGGGAAAGGACATCTTGGAACAAATTTATCTTCTTATGTTGCAGATAGCTAAAGTTTGAAGGATGCTGAGAGGGATTTCATTGTGTTTTAACTTGTGAAACAAATGAGTACCCTTTATCTTTCTGTTCGTTAAACCTGATTGGCCACCTTTGCGGGAACCATGTATAGGCGTAAAGAAATGCTGAAACGTGTTCAAACTAGTGCAATGGAGATTTCGGAATCAGATGCATTCCCCACTTGCTAGATGAAGCTTTACTTGAGTCATACTTACTGCCTTTGATAGGCTTAAATTTACACCTTCTTCCTGACTTCTTCCCAACTTTATCATCCTTTTTCCCGCTTAGCTAAGTAGTTATTTCCCTTCTTGGGAAATTGAGTGTGCTTTCTGTTATTTGAGAGAACTTTATGATAGTTTGTCTGTCTATTTATGATTTTGAATTGCTTTGAAATATATTGACTAATGCATTCATATACTGACTATTGATTTTCAACTAAATTGTTTTTTTCGAATTTGTAGCTTTGCAAATATTTTAATAAACCTTTATGGTTTGCAAATCTAATACTCTATGTGATCTTTCTGGGGCAAAATGTGCTTCACGTTATTGTAATGTATTGATTGCTGTGCCAGCGTCACTCGGAACTTAAGTTCCGTCCAAGTGAGTGCAGCCTGAACATGTGTTTGTATCAAAATTTGCACGGAGCAAAAAGCTGCAACAAAACTGGTAGCAGAGGATAGTTTCCATTGAGGCTTAAGAAATTTAAATTTCCCCTTGAAATAGTTATAATCTGCCCTGATCCTTGAGCTTCCATGGTCCTGACTGGAGTATCAACGGCATTCCTGAAGCAGTTGCAGTGTCCTAGGAGGATGTGAGTATAAGCAGGGTTATGTTTTTTTTTTTATTGTGAGTTGTCGAGCATTGCAGTGTTTGGGGTTTTTGATGAGTTGCCGTGTTTTGGGATGTGGTGTCAAATTGGGTCCAGGAGGACTCTGTGTTGAAGTTGTGAACTAAAATGCTTTTTCGCACATATTGCTTGTGCTTATGAACATAAATGTGCTTGTTGCAATGGCAAAAGGAAGGCAGAAAGAAAGAAAACACAGAGGAATGTGGGAATGAGGAGAAGAGAGGTGAGAGCATAGTGTCTCTACTGATGACTTTTTGGATGATTTGCTGACCTCCCAACCACTTTTATATGATGCTGTTCCTCAGGCTGGGGGAAACCATAGCCCAAAGACACAAGTATACCCACTGATCAAAGTTCCTCAGAGGGAGGTTTGCCCCTTGCCCCTCCAAATCCATTATTGAGAGTCAAGAGCTCTACTGTTACAACCACAGGTACCTCTACTGTTAGTACAGCCCCTGGTACATCTGATATTTGTACTACCCGAGATTTGGGAGCAGGATCTTGAACAGGAGGAACTCTCCTTGTAAATGTGCCTGTTTTTGATGTTGAGGAAGATCTCCTTTCACAAACCCCAAAAACAGAGACCCCTTTGAGGGGACTGGCTGTTGTGAGGTTAAAGGTAGAATTTGAGGAGCCTTTCAAAGGCAACCTTGAGTTAGGGTTTGTGGTTGGATACGATGATGAAAAACTTTTGTTTTTGAGTAAGGAAGCTGCAAGGTGTGCTTGTGAAACCCATGAAAAACTGGATTGGTGGCCACAGAATATGGGGTAGACTTGTCTAAAAGTCAGGAGTTCAGGAAGAATTTCAGAATGTTTATAAGGGAACATACTATAAAGAATTTGAGAACATCAGGTATGAAATTACATGTGAAGGAATTAGCTGGCAGTATCTGAAAGTGGATTGGCACTCAAAAGCACAAAAATCGGTGATCTAGAAAGGAAAAGAAACAGAAAAAGAAGACCAATACAGGGGAGATAAGTGCAGTCAATACAGAGGTCAAAGAGAACCAGTTGAAAGAAGTGCTTGGTGGTGGATATCTGCATGTACCCTACAGTTGTGGTGATCTTTCCACATTTACAAATCAGTTTACAAGTTGCAAGAACATCCTAACCTGTGATATACACAAGTGGAGAGGTTTGTGACAATTTCAAAAGTGATGTGGGAGGATTTAAAAGCTTTCTTTGATATTGGGGTCCCAAACGATTTATGGGCTGAATGTAAAGTGGCTGTGGCTTGAACACCTGCTGAAATGCCGAGAGATGCTAAGACTAAACATGAATGCAAGGCCAGTACAAAATATGCAAATGCCAAGACCCCATAATGCTAATGTGCCCCAAGCTCCAATGATGCAACAGAGCATGACTAACCCAAGGTTTAATCCAAATCCAAACCCAAAGGTTCAGCAAAAGCCTTTCATGAGCCCCAAAAGTTTCCAACAGTTCCCGTTTTTCAAAAGTCTCTGTGAATTCTGATCAATCACAATGCCGGTGCTGAGAGAGGAGCAGGATTGCATGCTTGGCACAGTTCTAGAGGTAGACCAGAGTGTTCCATATGCAGATGTAGAGGTGAATAGCCTCCCCATATCATTTTTGAGTGATACTGGAACTACCCGCTCTACTGTACAGTAGAGTTCTCAAACCTACACTTCTTAGGAAAACGAGTCCAATTTGTAGGTATTTCCAATAAACAGCACAAACCCAGTTTCAACTAAAGTTCTAGTGAAACAAGCTTTTGCAATCGGTCTCGCATTTGTGAAAGTTAGAGCTATTGGAGTTGTAAATGACAATGTTTTTTACTTATGTTTTTTTGTTTGCAGTGGAATTGTGTGGTTTGAATTGGAATTGTTAGTTGTGGAACTGTGTGGGTTTGAATTGTTTGGTGTGTAGTGTATTTGTTTAGTGGAGTTATGTGGCATGGTGAATAGATGGGGAGAGCTGTATAGAATAGATATAAAGAAAGACTGAGAGGGATAGGTAGTTTGTGCATGAAGTGGTGAATGAACTCCGGACACAGTAGCAGAAACAGTGTGTGAGAAAGAGAGAAAGAAGGGGAGAGAAGGTCATAGACACATAAAGAGGCTGCGCTTGTGTATGCAGAAGACACTGAAAGATGAGGAGGCGAGTGTGTGTTCGAGGTCCTGAATTTTTAACAAGGTATTGTAAAGAAACTGTGCTGAAAGACCTGAAGTGAACCAAGATGAGAAATGCTGGATCAGTGCATGAGAGAGCGAGAGAGTGGTGTGTGAGAGAGAGAGAGAGAGAGAGAGAGAGAGAGAGAGAGAAAGGGAGTAGTGGGAGGGGCCCCTAAAGGGGGGTTGAGGGGAGGTAGACCTGTACCCAGTACGAGGATATTCAGGAAGGTAGCATGTGTGAGCAGGCAGTGTAGAGAGGAACCAGATGCTAAGAGTGGTTCAAACTAGAAGAATGCGTGATTGAGGAGTGAAGAAGTTAGACAGTGTCCAAATTTACATCACAGTACTTTTTTCCTCTCAAAGTAGTTATTACATTGAATCTTTCTGAATCCAAAAATGCATGAGTGCCACTTGCGATGAGACACCAATAGGGAGAAAGTTAGTCTTTTTGGAAAGGACAACACCGATGTGCCATGCTGCATTGCACCACAATGCCAGCCAGGCCTGTTATTCAGCTTTTGTGGCCCTCAAGTTGCTTTCTCCGGTACTGCATAGACTCGACTAGCCTGCACCGTTACCAAGGAAACCAGGACTCAGTCATGAAAAATTTGAAGGAGGAAAAAGACAAATAAGCTGTCATGACAATAGCTAAAAGAGTGGTTGGGTCCACCTATGGTGTTTGCAGACATCAAGTTAGTTTAAACTTAGAACCAGAAACATGTTTTTCCAGCACACCGAGATGATCTGGCCCAAAAGATCACAAGCTTTCCTTTGTCTGGGGGAGTGGCACATACAGCAATGATCTTCCTGTGCATTCTGGTACTTGTAGTCTCCTCCATTAATAATGGGAACGGAAATAAAACTAATATCAGAAAACAACGAAAATGCTTGGGTGACTTAATACTTTGAGAAGGATTAGGGCCTTAGGCTCCGTGTCCCTAGAAAGCTTGGGTAAACAAGCATTGTTCAATACCCTGTGAAAAGTGGAAGTGTGCCAGGGTTGGAGGAGTGCCAGCAGAGGGCTAATGGAAGAAAGCGCTGCTACAAAGCAGGCCTTGGGAGCAGAGAGGAGGTCTGCCAGTGAGACTGAAAGATTACACCATGGAGACAGAAAAGTGAGACAATGCAATTCTAACTGTGGGGAGCACGCTGCTGTCGGCCTATGTGCAGTTAAGAGGGTTGGAAACATTACTGTAGGGGAAAACTCCATGCTGTTCCGGTGTCCACAGCACTACACACATGTACACTCGTAGACTACACACATGCACACTTGAAGACTACAAACTACAGGTACACTTATAGACTGCACACTACACGTACACTCAAACTGCACACTATGCACACAGACTGCACATATATACACTTGTAGACTACAGACGTGTACCATTTCAGACTACACACATGCACACTTGAAGACTACAAACTACAGGTACACTCATAGACTGCACACTGCATGTACACTTATAAACTGCTCACTATGCATACAGACTGCGCATATATACACTTGTAGCCTACACACATGTACACTCATAGATTACACACATGCACATTTGAATACCACAAAATACAGGTACACTCGTAGACTGCACACTGTATGTATATAACCTTTAGGGGCCATTCTACCCCCAAGTCCTGTCCCTCCCTCACCTGCCAACCTCACTGCGGCTTTTGTGGTGAGCAGCAATGAATCCTGGTTGATGTTGCACACATCTGGGTAACGTTTCATAATGACACAAATGTGGGACATTGGCAACGACATCAGCTGGCTCTCGCCACCAGCGCCTACCATCTTCTTTCCTTGATTAATAAAGTGAGTGCGCGCAGTACAGTGGTCGAAACATCACAGCTTTGCCAATCAGCAGAATAACATGCGCATTGTGATCTCATCGACACAATAGAATAAGCCCTATGGGAGTACATGCTCTAGAGTTAATACCCGTCACGTTATAAAGTAGAGCGTTAACCATTAGGGGCGACCATCTTTGGTGTGTGGAAATGCAGAAACGGCCCATGCAAGGCAGGTTACACATCTAATATGGCGTCATAAAATTTGTGTCTTGCTGTCTAGATTTCTGGAAGACCAAGAGTTTTCAACCCATAAACAAGGAAGATAAGGTTTGTTTTTGCCTTGACAGATCCAGAAGTAAGACATTTTGGACAGATATTTCATCAAAGAAAGAAGTGGAACATAGAAACAAACAAGACGGAAGCGTCTCTGTCACCATTAAGAGATGGCGGTGGAAGTGCATTACCACAAGGCAGGGAGGTTGGGACGGTCAAGCAGCAACCTGGGAGGGTTGGTGGAACCTAACCTTCTGAAAACACAGGCACTCTGCAACGATAAAAAGAGTGTGCAAACTGAAAGGGAAATACAGTAAAGCTAAAGGATACCCGTAATAGGTTGAAGAAAGAAGCAGATCATAGAAACAAACAAGACGGTATGTCTCCGTCCCCATTAAAAGATGGCAGTGGAACTGCATTACCACAAGCAGCATCCGGGAGGTATGGGATGGTCAAGCAGCGACCTGGGAGGGGTGGTGGAACCTTCCAAAAACACAGGCATTTCTGCAATAATAAAAAGAGTGCAAAAACTGAAAGTGAAATACAGTAAAGCTAAAGGATACCCGTAATAGGCCAATACTCCAGGGGAGGAGCAAGACACAAGAAGGTGGGACATATAAAACAAAGAAACCACATGGAAGCAAGCTTTTGTGAGTCATGCTCTCCTTAACCAATCAGCAGCGAGGGGCGAAATTAAAGCCCACATAGTAAATACAGCATGTCTCAAAAACAGCTAAGGCGCGCTGCCTAGGCTTGACTTAGAATGGAGTTCCTGAGGAAGACCATCAGTTCGTTATATATGATTCAAATCCAGTCAATTTTTGGGCAAGGATTCGTTCTGCAAGCTCAACTGCTTAATGTATTGCACACTGGAAGGTGTTGAGCTACAGACACACTTTGAAGATACAGATATTAAACTAAGGACCCAAGTGTCTACTCTTAGGTTGTTCCCAGTTCTGACAAAGGAACCTCCCGATTTAAGAGATTAGATGAAAAAAGAAGTCTGGGATTTTACTGGCAAGGACATTGGTCTAATCAAAGATGCTGTACCTAAGAGGATAATTATAAAACCAAATGAAAGTATTCCCGAACACCCTAATACAACGTCTCACTAAAAACAGTGGCAGAAATTTACCCAGTGACTCAATCTATGCTAGAACAAAGCATTCCAAAGGAGATAGTAAGAATTCCCTGCAACACACCTGTGATGGGTTTTCAGAAACCAAATAAAAAGTGGAGAATTGTTAAAGATTTAAGAAAAGTTAATCAGATAGTCGTCCCATGTTGTCCCTTGGTACCAAATCCTGCTGTGATACTCTTCCAAATACCCTGTAATGCTGAATGGTTCGGTATTTAGACAAAATATCGAAAACAAAATCTTGTGATACAAATATATTGTGTCACATTACAAGAAAAGAGTTAATCACAGTGAACAAGAAACAAAGCCTTACAAAATGCCTCAATTACTTCAAGATACATACAACATAGGCTCCCAGGCAAGAACATACAATTCTTAAAAGAGGTATCAATTTATTAACAACAATTCATGTATAAGGAGGGGTCACCCCACCTGGAAGACACCTGCCCGGGAGGTCAGATAAAGTGCAAATGTTAATTTGTTACAAAATAGATTAAAAAAAACATCATAGCATTGTTATCAATGCTAAAAGGCAACACTGATCCCAAAAACAGATTGAAACCGATTAAATCAACATTAAATTCCTTCTCTTTGATAGCACATTTTGAAATCGTTGAATACTCCTGGGCTGCCAGGGGAAAATGAATGGCTTGCTTCTTGATAATAGGGAATAGATACATTTTGCTAAGATCCTGATAAAATTTACAGAAGATGGAGAAGACTTTGAGGTGAAACTTCATTGCATAGGCATATCACAATACTGGCCACATCATGCTGCCCCAGAGGAAAATTCAAATGCCATCTTATAAAACCTACAGGTAAACGCGTTAATAACATTCTCTCCCATGAAGAGTCTATCCACCCCAGAAATGGTGCAACACCTCGGTGTTGTGCAAGGCTGTGTACTCTCTGAAAGTGGTTTTGGAGGACTCATTCACTGCTCTAAGATTATGTCTGTTTCTTTTAAACAGAGATTTAACCCAAAGCCACAACTTGCTTAGACAAAGTATCAGGACTGTGAAAAAACTGCATCTCCACCAGGTCCTCAAACACAGACTTCACTTAGCGAATCCAGGGGATATTCAGCACTCTATCGCATGCCAGGCAGTCTAGGACAATTTCCCTGTTGAGGGCAGCATGCGGATTAGTCCATATCGAGCACCACAATAACAGTGGGACAAGATTAATGGAGTCCTCAGCATATTTCATCCCTAGCTCCTGGTGCAAAATGAAGGTGAACAGGTGGGTGGAACACCCAGGAGTCACCTCAGTACTCCATTTTTTATCCCCTGTAGTAGCTTGGGGTTACTGTAGCCTCCTACACCTGCGTTATACAAGAAAATGGGAAGACATTTCCTCCTATTTACCTTGAAAACGTACTTGGCCGAGCCGTAAAATTTACACTTTGCAGCTGAGGTACAGGACCCCCAGTTCCCCATGGAATTGAAAACTACACCCAGGTAGGAAAAATCCTGGGTAAGTGCCACGGGATGACCTTGCAATTCGATACCCCGCATCTTAGTTTGCTTCAAGTTTTATGTCATGATGAAGGTTCTGGAGCGATTGGGGGCCAGACCCAAGGAACCCATGAAGGTGACAAATTCAGGGAATAATATCTTTAAACCACTGGGCTTTCTAGATAACAGAACCGCATCATCCACATATAGTAGTACGGGGACCATTTGCCACCTATATAGGAGCCATCGGAGACCTTGGCAGACAGGGCAGGACCTAGGCCATTTAAATATAGCAGAAACAGCAGGGGGGCTAGAACACACCCCTGGCGTACCCTGCGTCTAATCCGAAATCCCTATGTCCTCTCACCTGAGGGGCCAAACCGGACTGAAGCAGAGAAGACAGCTCTCAAGAACTGGACCAGGTTGCCATCAATCCCCATGCCATTTGGTGTATCCCAGAGCTTAGATCTCACCACGGTGTTGAAGGCGTCGGACAAATCCATGAAGCCCAAGCAAACAGATCCCTGCTTAGAGATGGTGTATTTGCTTATCAGCAGGTACAGGTTTAAACATTGCTCCGATGTGCCTAGTCCCTCATGGAATCTGTACTTCCCCTCAGACATGATACCGGTTGCCCCAACCCAGTCCAGAAGGCGGGCCCAAACTATTCTACCGACCAGCTTGATGGCAGACTCCAAAAGCAAAATTGAGCAATAACATTCAGGGGACTGGGGATTACCGTTTTTAAAGACGGGGATAATAATGGCTAAGCGCCAGGATTGTGGTAAACCTGTCTTACAGAGGGCATTAAAAACTTTTATAAAGTAAAGGGGCTCAGAGATCCTGGGCAGTTTTATATAGATCCATTGGCAACCCATCTGGACCGGAAGCCTTTTTGCATGGGATTTTGATGATTGCCTCCCTTACTTCTTCTACAGAAACTTCCACTAGTAAGGGAAAAGCTACCTCTTCCTCAATGACCCCAAAAATGCTTGAAGAGCCATAAACATTTTTAAATTGCTTGAACCAGGCTCCCTGGCTTATGGTGGTTTTACCCCACTGACGTGATGTTACCCATGGTAGCCCAGAAAGCTCTGGTGTCATTCAACCTACAGGCCTTCACCAATTCTCGCCAGGACTCTGCCTCTATTTCCTTCTGCCTGGCCCTTATCACAACCCTGTAGATGTGTCCTACAATTGCACACTGTTAGCGCATCCCTTGGTTTGGCCTTTCAGGCCACATACAGACACTTTGATGCCTTCCTGCATGACTGGCCGAACCATTTCAATCCCTAAGGCCTTGTTCTGCTGGGTTTTGTCAATAAGCCGTATACCACTAAGCCTAGTTCTACAAAGTGGGTAGGCACTGCGTGAAAACAGTCGGGTGACTTGAAGCAAACAAGTACCAATAATAGATGGTTGGAGCATTGATGCTAAGATTGTGGCCATATTCACATTTCTCTACACCAGGCACTGCCATTGCATCTTGGTTTCAAGGGATTGCAAAGTTAGGATCATCTGGCCTCCCTACCTCCTCGGTATGCATAATTCCAAACACAGGGGGTTATGATCACAGTGGGGTCTTTCGTTTATTTTGGCTTCCAAAACCCAGGTGCAGAGTTCCCGAATTGCGAAAATGTAATATATCACGGTGGAACACTCCACCCTCTCAAAAATAGCTTTAGTTGAGTACAGGAGATCATAAACTTCTGTTACGCTCAAAAGATTGTACAGTTCAATAAGTTAGAAAAGGGCCTGACCCCCCCCACTTGTCTCTAGGTTGTCTATCACACCCAATGGTAAGGCTATCGAACATGGTTTGTGGATTCTCCAGTAGTGTAGACCCCAATTTAACATTAAAATCACAGCCAAGGATAATATTATAGCCATTGTGCAGGGATGCTAGAAGTTCCTCAAGACCTAATATAAATTCAGAGAGCACTTTAAGGTTGGCAATATGGTCTGTGTCAAAATAGCTCTTATAGAAATGTATTACGACAATACACATAGCATTTGGCCAAGTAATTAGAAGAGCTTGAATTAAAGGGCTATCAGAAGAGATTAGAGTGACTTTGCAATTACAAGTGATTTTAAACCAAGAAGTTAAGCCAGCCTTGGCCCGACCTCTAGCAGAATAAGCAAAGCGGAGAGAGCATGAGCGATAACCATCCAGAACAATTTCCTCGGTGACCCAGATCTCCTGTAATAGGGCAATATCATGCTTACGTATATAGAGCACCCGGTCTTCATAGGCCATCTTACTGGCTAAACCTGCAACATTCCAAGAAAGGATATTAACGCAGGTTTGGGTATAATCATTGCGTGGCATGATTCCCCCTATGCTCTAATGGGAGCTAATTAGATCCAAGGAAAGGGGGAGGTGGTGACCACCCTGGGCTCCTTGGGAGGCTGGGGGGGTTGGCACATTATGGGGGCTGAGTCAATCGTTTTCAGATAGGTCAAACAAAGGGGAGATTCGATCAAAAATCAAAAACTGGTTCTCCGCCTTACCTGAGGAGGAGATGGTTGATCAGCTCTATGTCCCACAGGGATCAAATCAAGGAGGGATCAGTGGATTGTATCCTCACAATCCAGCCCCAGAAGGCTAACAGAGGCGTGAGGCGGGTTGCGACAGAACTGTCGAGAATCGCTTCTCTGCTAGAAGGATTTCTTTGTTAAGTGCACCCATCGACTTTTCAATGTAAACTTCCGGGGTGATGATTATCTTGGCTGCCACCCCTTCCACATTCGGACCTTGCTTACACTTAAGCATCATCATTCCCCTGTGGCACCAAAAAACATAACCGGCCCCTCTGTGGTCGCCAACACATGTTGATAGGTGCTTAGGTTTGGGCCAGGATGGAAGAACTAATGGCAGTAGCACAACCAGGTGGTGTTATAGGGATTCTGCACACACACAGAGCTATGCACAGGATAATAGGACCTCGGAATATAGTGGTGAGCCAAACATAAACCTTAGCACCTAAAACCCCAACCCAACTAGCCTTAGCGTCCCATTAGCAACAATGTACCAATGATTAGACAACCCAGAACACGGTATCTCTCTCTCTCAGGACTCGTAGTAGCAAGAACACCCTTTCGTCACTCACTCATACCTGTCCACAACCGGCGTAAGAAGAGACACAGTATAGGTTAAAATGTTTATTTCAACATACGTGCTCTAAGATACAGTACACGTGACAGTACTATCAGCATAATGCATAAGAATAATATAATCAGCATAGTTACAACTCCATAGAATACTAACGGGGAAAGCATTTCATAAAGCAGGGGATAGAGGGCTGAATGACCTTACCACCCTCCCCGTGCTAATAGCTATTGTATTATAGAAATAGAAGACCTCTGGGCTTTGACAAGCGAACCCCCATACCTCAGTCTCTAGATGCAAAGACTACATCAGCAGACTATAACAGCTCTTCTCTCTGGAAAGGTTTTCTTCAAGTCCCCTCAAGAGGGAGAAACGCAATAATAAATGCCCACCAATTTCCCCATGGCAGCTGTACATAGTGTTATGTCTAGGTGCGAGGGACTGGCCATATCAGCAAGAACCAGGGATGTGTTTTTCGACCTTGTAACTGTTGTTCAGACTGAGCCCAAAAGGAACAGGAGAAAAGGTGAGAAACAGAAAATGCAGACAGTTGTAAAATAACTTGGCAGGAGCAGAGGGCGACAGAACAACGTCTAAGAGTAACGTGCGCAAAAGTCATCATGGCAGCCCGGCCTATGCCAACGTATCCAGGCAGGCCAGGAGGCCACAAACCACAAGACACCCTCCCCTGGACAGTCCATCGGCCAATACTAAGGACGAAGACAGAGTTCAAAACACCTGAGCAGAACAGAGGCGTCCACAGCGGAAGGAGTGGAACGCGGCAAGGTAGCAAAAGGACAGTCAGCGAGGCAGTCCACGGACAGTGAACGGCAAATCAATCCAAAAACGTGGAAGTGCAGAAATATGCTATATTGTCCAAGAGGACATCATTGGAATCGTCAAAAAATGTAGACGCCATCCAGTCCAACAGGTCAAAGCTGCAGGAATGCTCCTCAGAGGACGGAGCATCCAAAAGCAATGCGGGACAGCTTGCGTGATATTCAATATAGCTTTGTTGTAGGAGATTCTGAGCAGCCGCCCAGATATCCCATTGTGCCAAAATCCCCAGTGCAGTCGCACGCGTCATGCAGCCTGCAACGGAACAGTCCCGTTCATGGGCCTCTAAGGGACCCATCAACCGAACGAAATCCGGAACAGACAACGACGTATTGGAGAGGCAATAATCCATGGCCCAGGTGAAAGGGCAGCGAATGCAAGACATCACAGGTTGCACGCAAGTGAAACACGCAAAGCGAAAAGAAAGGGTATAGGACACACTCAGTGTCGCCAACGGCAGAACTCCGAAACCAGATAAAATGCGCTCACGGAGCAGCATTAGGCGTCCGGGGTCGAGAATGGCCCATGGGGGAGCAGCCATTGCGAAGGAAGCAGATCAACAGCAGTACACCAGCCGCCAAAGCAAGGATTAATGGAAAGCCACCAAAGACACTGGAAAAAATAGAATGAATAAACGCCGGTATCACCCCAAAAATAGTTTGGAAAGAGGACACTAGGCCGGACCCCACCACTTTAAAAAAATGCACTAGACCTTCAGTGTTAGATGCGTTAAAAATACGGTGAATTAATTCACCGAAATGTTGTGGGAGGTTAGTGTTCAAAAGGGCCTGTATTTCACTGTGGGTACTTGCCACCTGGAGAACAAATGTCTCCTGGGCGGAAGTGATAATAACCTCCTCGTTCAATTATAGCACCTTTATTCTGCTCAGCTTATTGAAATCCGCCTCCATAGTTGGAATGGAAGGCCAAATAGAATTATCTACGATGTCGTGAGGGGGAGGAAAAAGCACATTCTTGCAGCAGACAACCCTGTGCGATACAGTAACAATATAAGGGATGCCGGCCTGCATACCACAGCAATAGTCGTTATTTAAAAGCAAATAGCTACCATTAGTAAGCAAAGTAAAGGTAGGAGAAATAGTAGGAGCAGGAATGCCCTTTAACACACAAGCCAGATTCGGAGTGGAAACGTTACAAGCTCCGTGCAATTTAATATGTTTACAAACAAGGGAATGACCCACTGTAGAATCGCATGACTCCCCCGTGAGAAAAACTTCCTTGTCATCTCTAAGGCATTTATACATAAAAGGGAGGGACCAAAGTTCATTCAGGAAGGCACTACCCAAAGGCTGGAAACGGCCCACAGGATAATGTTTCATGCATGAACTAAATTCAAACAAGGAAAAAGGCAATGCGATAACCCCATGAACTAGCCACACAGCAGAATCTATTTCCGTTACAGAGAATGGTAAGGGTTCCACTTTCTCGATATGTAACAGAGTGTAAACTGCATCTTTCATGGACATGAACTGCTGTTTGTCAGTTAAATTAAAAGGCAGAAATAAGGCAGTGGTGTTCAAAAAGTGCCAAGGAACCTTACCCAACTTAAGTGTTTGCAAAGTCCACGCAAATTGCATAACTGAACGTAATTGATTTTGACCATGATACAACACAGAAACATCATCGTGTACAATATCAACAACAGAGGACACAATATTCTCCAACGTATAAATGCGGGAAGACAGGGTATTAATACTATTGTCAACAACAGCAAGCACCTTTTCCAGATTTGCTTAGTCTATTTCCCGTAAACGGGAAGCAGCCTCCATTTGCGATAGCTTCCAGAGTTCATTATAAGCTTCATAAATGAACCTCTTTGGTCGTGGACCACGAGGTCCCAATATAAAGTCGGACAGATCAATATTGCCTGAAAGGAGGGACAAATGTTGTTTAACAGAGTCTAGGGAAGAATGTTGCAACCATTGTTTACATAATTTACCAACAGAATAGGTGGTGACAGTACGGGAGTTAGAAAACCTAGGATCGGGCTTGTCCTGAGTATAGCCAGAAACTGTGTCATGAAAACGCAGCTGGCACTCATTAGATGATATGGGCCAAGACAACCAAGGTGACTGAACAAGCGTAGACATATTAAACGAATTGTTCTGAAACAAAACCTGTAAAGTCGAAAGGGACATATTGAAGTGCGAGCTGTGGTTTAGAGTGGAAGACAGGGATGGAATTGATGGTGCATTCATTTGTTTTGTAGTAGCCAGACCCCAACATGTAGTCTGATAGATCGAAGGATTCAAAAACACCATTTGGGCTGGGATTAGGCAGGCACGGTGCAAGGCCTCGGTGCCTTGCACCTGCCAAGGCTTGAAGCCCCAGATTGACTTTAAATCCACAGTTTCCGTCCAGTATTCATAACCACCCACAGCCAAGGCCTTTAAAATGGAACTCGAATAAAGCAATTTAGTGTGGGTCAACATGAATTTCTGTGTGAAAGGGGCAGGTAATTTAAAATAATAGGACCCAGGGTTCGATCTATTAAAATCAGTGAAATAAGTAAATTTATTTCGAAGAGTCCGGGAGCTACCCGATAAAGGGTTTGGGCAATGTTCCCATTGAGTGTAGGTCACAGGGCTACGTAGTGCACTCGGTTTATGGACAAAATGGTTGCCCCAATGCTGGTAACAGTATAAATCGGCATAATTCGCAGAATTCATATACAAATCCTCAGCATTAAATGAAGCATAATATTTCAAATCAGCAAACAATGCTTCAACTGCATGCACATCCCAATCATCAGAATGAATATTACTTTTTACTACATCACCCATGGAAACTCGAAGGACATTAGGTACATTAATAACTTCTGTTGGTCCATGAATTTGAAAATTTACCGCATCCCATACGATGCCATCAGCAACTGGAAAAGCTGAAATGTTCACCAATGTGTGGTCACGCTTCATGATGTGAGATGAGGAATGTGGAGCCAAAGTTCCAGCAACACTGTTCACAGCAGAGCGTTCAGGCAAATAGTGACCATTGATCAGTAGAAAAAACACTGTGACAAAGCCAATGGACATGAACAAAAAGATCAAGAAAAGTACCAACCAAATGTATGTCCAAGGGGAATCAAAAAATTGTCTCTAAACCAGGATACAAAAATACTGAACTTGGACGGGACAATCGACGTGGTGGAATCTGAGTCAAAGGAATAACGTGTCGGACTCAGTGGCGTTGTTGGTAAATGAGCCACAGATTCTGTTTCGGGATAGGTATACTCGTTTTCGTCCATGCAGGGGGTATCTGGAGGTTCGAGTATACTTTCAGGCAAATCAATCATCTCAATTGTAACATCAGTGACCGTTCGGGCAGGAGGGCCTCGAACGCAAGTCCGGTAAATTGCAGGACAAGAAACCGCTGGTGTAACACTATTTAGGATCGGCCAGTTGTTGTAGCTTGACATTTTCCACTGAGATGGATCTGTTTTCCTTGCGACCAGGAAGCGGTGGTAAGATGACTGTACGTGTTCCCTTCAAACCCAGGACTGGAACCGGTGCACGATAAGAGGGGTCGAATTCTTTCTTGTTCTCCACCTTCTCTCGAACCAGGTCTCCAATCTTCGGAAGCCAGCCGGCAACCGGAATCTGCAGGGCAGTATCTGTGGCTGAAGGTAAATGTGCGTTTGCAAGTTTGTCTCGGGCTTCTTGTAAGTCCTGTAACATAGTAGAATGGTTATCTACATCAAACTTGGCGGGTTGCGCCGCCATGTCTAGACCATCAAGGTCAGGCACAAACATTCTTATGCCAAAGAGCATTTCGTATGGGGTCCGCCCACCCAGAGATCTTCTAGGGAGATTATTAAGTGCACGTTGTACGGTATACAAGTGGGCCAGCCAGTTCCTGCCAGTACCTAAGACCCTAGCTGTCAAGGATTGCTTTAAATCACGGTTCATTCGCTCCACAATTGAATTACCCTCAGGTCTGTATGGAGACGAAAACTTCACCCGCACCCCCAGTGAACCCATTGCGTCCTTGTACGCCTTAGAGGCAAACGCTGGACCTTGGTCAGAATGGAAGGTACCGCATGCGAAGATTCCCACAAAGACACGCAAATCCCTGATGACATTTCGAGTGTCAGCACTCCGTTGTGGCCAGACCCAGATGAAACGTGTGCACGAGTCCACTGCAACTAAGATATATTTATAGGCAGTGTCTGAAGAAAATGGACCGCAGTGATCCAAGTAAACACACCCAAAGGGTCTGTTAGAAATGTAGAGCGAGGTCTGTGGTGGTCGTGTAAACGTAGAAGGCTTAATCTGTTGACAGACGTCACAAGAAAGCACATAAGTACGGGTGTCTTTATATAAACCACGCCACCAGTACCGCTGCTGCAAGATGGAAACGGTCGTAGACACTCCAGCATGAGCCAAAGCCATGCCTTCGTGTGCAGCCGTTATCAAGGAAAGTCTGCGGTCCGCGTTGGGGATCAGCCAATCACCAACGTCTGGTATTGTTACATAAGGAGCCTGTTCGGGACCTAACTGATAAGAATATTTGGAAGGAAAACCCCTAGGGTAATTAGCACCTTCCTTTGTCGCAGCAATAGCGGCCAAAATATCGGTGTCAATTTTTGACATGGATCTGGTAACTGCTGCTACTGAACACGTGACTACTGCTGATCTGGCTGCTTCGTCTGCCAGACCGTTACCAACAGCGTGTGCGCCCACCCGCTGATGGCCTAGGGTGTGAACCACTTGTGTGAGTGGCAAACGTTGTCTCAATTCTGCCACCCAAACCCAAAGCATCTTATGCTTGATTGTGCTACCTTTAGCGTCTATATAGTCCTTTTGTGACCAAAAGAATAGATTGTCATTGTATGATTGAACACAGTAATAAGAATCGCATACAATAAGTGTGGTCACATCCGGATTTACGAATTCAAGCGCAAGCACCAATGCGCGCAGCTCGGCCAATTGCGCAGTACTGTCCCCGAGTGTTTGAGTATGCACTACAGTGGACTTGAACTCTCCGTTCACAAAGGTACCTGCAACAATAGCACATGCGGCTGAATAAGCATGCTTGGACCCCGTGGCCGGTTGTGCCGAACCATCGGTGTAGATCACACAGTCGTAATCCTCAAGCGGCAGTAAAGATAGAGGAGGAGGATGAACGAATTCATACTGTAAAAACTCCTGAGTCTGTAGAGAAGCATCAAAAATGAATGTGACATCCGGAGACGTCAAAGAAGTTGCCCATTGTATCCAACGGGGATGCAAAGCTTTAGAGTTCGGTACACTTGCCTTTGTCACTGCTTCTAGAGCAGGATAGGGCGTTACCACTAGAATGCGCTTTCCCTGTGCCAGTGCGCGCTCCTTAAGAATCGCCATTTGCACTGCAGTCAGAACTTTCTCCACAGATGAAAAGCGCAGTTCTGCGGACGTGTACAGATGTGACTTGTATGCGATTGGTACTGTCACCCTCGTTAAAGGTTAAATACGTGAAACCCACTGCCCCCGGAATTATTCTAATCACCAGGTTTGTGTGGTTATCACGCGTCAACAGGTACCTAGACTCAAGAAGGTCTGTCTGCAAAGACTGCAGAATGTAGGAATGCTCCGGAAGCCAACAAGACTTCGAAAAGTTTGGTTGTATCAAGGCATACAATGGCTTGATACGCTGGGCGTATTCGGGAATATAAGTACGCCCGAAGTTCAGGAAACCCAGCAAAGACTGAAGTTTTTCAGAGTAGTAGGAGGGCCCAAAAGTGCACATTTTTCCAAGAAGTGGGGGCTAAGCCCTTACCTTCATTGTTGAGCTCGTAGCCCAAAAACAAAACTGTTAATTCAGCAATGTGTGATTTGGAAAAGTTAAACTTATAACCTAATACCGCAAACTCGAGAATAATGCGGTACACTCTGGAAAGATGCGGGTATAACTCGTCGTCTGTCAGGTAAATATCATCGACGTACGAACATGCATCTGGGTCTATGCCGTCTAACAAAGAGACAACACGGGCAGCGAACACTCCTGGACTGTTTTTGTAGCCCATAGGGAGTCGCCTTAATTTGAACTGTTTACCACCGGAGGTAAAAGCACTCCATTGGCTACACTCCGTGGCTAAGTTGTGCGTGTAAAATCCATTGGATAGGTCAAGTGTCGTTTTATATTTTTTACGAACAAGACTGTCTACAAGCGCAGAACTGTGGGTATTTTGCACCGCAAAGGTCCGACAATGAGAGTTCAAATGCCGGTAATCCAATACTAGGCGGTACGATCCATCGGGTTTAGAAACCGCGAAAAGGGGGTTATTCATGGGTGATACGCATGTTTCTATTACTCCCTGATATTCTAACTGAGTCAGAATTTCAGAAACGGGGCCTTTGGCTTCACGTTTAATGGGATATTGGGGTTGTGGCTGCGGTAGGGACCGTAAAGGTATCTCATGGGGGGAAGAATCTTCATCCCAACCCACGTGGTTGCGGTATAACGCAGGAGCCAGGGACACAGCCCACTCAGCTGCAAGAGCCTCTGCTTTGTCCTTTGGGACATGTCGAGAAAAGCTCGGAAGGATTACCTCCTCCCCTTTACGCGCAGCAAGTACGAATGGGGGTGGCCAATCCGCCTCCGCTAACAAAATGTTGTATGAAGAGGTCAGATTTTCCCAAAAAATCCCTTTAATTACACGCTGTATATCACCTTCAATTTGGATGACAATATTAAATAGTCTATCAGGGGGTGCCACTCTGGTGTCTGCTGTTTCAACAGTAATGAATGTTTCAGTTGCTGTCGCCTCCATATGAGGACGTAGCGCCTCCCGCACTATGGTAACTTCCGCGGCGCTGTCTAGGAGGGTTACTGCCCACGTCCAATTCAGGAGTCTCGTTCTCACCGTCTGTGGCATATTTCGCTGTTACAGCGGCAACTTTCTTCTTCTGAAATTGTGGGCGAGAACGTTGAAAGTCTTCTGCTTTCCCTCTGACTTGTTGTTGAGGTTGATCTCGTCCCTGGGGAGCCTCTCGACCCCTTCCTCTATCCTGGCGATCCCCTCCACTGGCTTGTGAAGTTGTCTGTGCCTGTGAAGAACGAGGAGAACGCGTATCAGGGATCTGAAACCTATCCGGAGATTTAAGTCTCGCCCTATCGCGCAAATGATATGTGCGTTCAGAAGAGACAGAAACAGGGGATGCGCCTCGCGACCGCGGCTTCTTCTGTTGCTTACCCTGTTTTTTCAACCTCCAGCTCTTTTTAGTAAAAACTGGTTTCTCATCTTTTTCAGATTGAGTTTTAGGTTGTTGTTGTTGTTGTGTTTGCTGTTTTGCAAAAGGCTTATTGCCCAGGCTATTTCGGCCAATAGTTTTATAAGCCTGGGTTATAATTTTCGGTAATTCGCGCGGCTTGTCCAATTCTGGGACTAAAGCCAAAGCATTAGCTACTTGAAAGTTCACTGCATCGCCCTTGACATTCGCAAGGATCAGCTCAGCTACTACTTCGAACACTCCCACCAGTCTCATCCCTAATTCCACAGCCGCTTCAGGGCCATGTTCATCCTGTACTTTTTTAATTACAGAGGGGAGAACCGTCATGGAAGGAGTGCCGAAACACTTTGAATAAACTGCTGCGAATACCCTACCCCAGTTGTTGCATGCTGTTAACTCGGGGATTAAGTCTTTTGGCAAACTAATTGTAAGAATTCTGGGGCATATTTACGTTCCCTGGCGCATCCCTGCATATCAGCAGGGATGCGCAAGGGAAAATGCGTCACGTAAGTTTACCCTTGCGCCACGTCCGATGCGCCACATTTACAATGCGGCGCATCGTGGCGCAAGGATAAGCAGATGCGTGATGCATCTGCCGGCGGAAGGTTGGCGCAGTGCTGAAGTTGTGTCGCAAGCGCGACGCAACTCCAGCACTGTTCCAACCTTCCCTATCCCTAACATGGTGCGTCAATCCTTACGCCTGCTTGAAGCATGCGTAAGGATTTGGCGCTCAGCGTCGGAAAAGTGACATAGTGAAATCTTGTAGATTTCACTACGTCACTTTTCCGAGCGTACCTGCGCCGGAACGCCCCCTGCGCCGGTACGCCCACATGAAACCTGACGCAGGTTTCATGTGGCGCAGGGGTTTACTACGTGACGCATCTCCCTAGATGCGTCACGTTGTAAATATAGCGCAACGCGAGCGCATGGTTTGCGTCGCCGCTGCGTCACTTGCGTGACGCAACGGCGGCGCAAAAGTGGCGCAAGGGGCTTGTAAATATGCCCCTCTATGTTTATCCACCGGTGTCGTGTTTGGAAAAACTGCCTCCAACTGGTCAAATTTTTCTGCAAGCCAATAAGGTAAATCATCCTTATTTTGTGGACGTTTGCCCATCACTGAGTTCACCATGACGGGACTTATGGTCACTCCGCCTGCAGCAGCTGGATGGCCCGCAACTCCAGGTGGGGCCCCTGGATGTTGCCTGTAACATATTGCACTAAAGCGCGATGCACTCGCACCAAAGCCGAATACATATTGCGCAGGTCAGCGACTGGTATTTGCATATATTGCGGATGTGGGGTGTACCCGGCCAAAACAGGCCAAGTGGCCCCATCAATAGACAAGGGGCCTAAACGAACCGTGGTAACCGGTTGGGGGAGGGCGCCATCAAACCAAACACGGTGCTGCCAAGCCGTGAGCGGTACTTCAAGATTCCTATACGGTCTATAGTGATTAAGAACTGCGGTGGCTGTATATTCATGGAACAAATTGTCCGTCCCATCCACCGCCGGAAATGTGACCCAAGAGTAGAACACTTCAAAGTGGAAAGCCGGATCGGCCTGTACCACAAAGATCAGCTCGACACCCGCGTCAGGCACTCCATACACTGTTAAGTGTGTCCGGAGCGCTGCACGGCTATGTGCCGCAATTTGAACAGCCATTGTAGGCTAGATTAGTCGACAATCTAAAATGAGGCAGCACAAATAGGGTTTTAGCTACGAAACCTTTTAACAACCTCAAGCTTGAAAGAACCTATAAAAACGTCAGTATAGGTGGTATAACCGTCACACACGCTTCCGGAAGCGTCTGTGAGGGGTGTTGTGGACAAGCACAAGCACTACTCAAGCGTCTCGCAGATAAGCAGCCCACTCGTTGGTCGCGCCATGTTATAGGGATTTTGCACACACACAGAGCTATGCACAGGATAATAGGACCTCGGAATATAATGGTGAGCCAAACATAAACCTTAGCACCTAAAACCCCAACCCAACTAGCCTTAGCGTCCCATTAGCAACAATGTACCAATGATTAGACAACCCAGAACACGGTATCTCTCTCTCTCAGGACTCGTAGTAGCAAGAACACCCTTTCGTCACTCACTCATACCTGTCCACAACCGGCGTAAGAAGAGACACAGTATAGGTTAAAATGTTTATTTCAACATACGTGCTCTAAGATACAGTACACGTGACAGTACTATCAGCATAATGCATAAGAATAATATAATCAGCATAGTTACAACTCCATAGAATACTAACGGGGAAAGCATTTCATAAAGCAGGGGATAGAGGGCTGAATGACCTTACCACCCTCCCCGTGCTAATAGCTATTGTATTATAAAAATAGAAGACCTCTGGGCTTTGACAAGCGAACCCCCATACCTCAGTCTCTAGATGCAAAGACTACATCAGCAGACTATCACAGCTCTTCTCTCTGGAAAGGTTTTCTTCAAGTCCCCTCAAGAGGGAGAAACGCAATAATAAATGCCCACCAATTTCCCCATGGCAGCTGTACATAGTGTTATGTCTAGGTGCGAGGGACTGGCCATATCAGCAAGAACCAGGGATGTGTTTTTCGACCTTGTAACTGTTGTTCAGACTGAGCCCAAAAGGAACAGGAGAAAAGGTGAGAAACAGAAAATGCAGACAGTTGTAAAATAACTTGGCAGGAGCAGAGGGCGACAGAACAACGGCTAAGAGTAACGTGCGCAAAAGTCATCATGGCAGCCCGGCCTATGCCAACGTATCCAGGCAGGCCAGGAGGCCACAAACCACAAGACAGTGGAAATCTTAGTTAAAATAAGAAGGACTCCATAATACCTCAAAGAGTAGAGCCAAAAGGGGGTGGCCCACCCTGCCTCCTCCAGGCTCCGACGGGCATGGATGAGCCCGACCTAGGCCCAGGCTTTGCCTGGGCATGGCCCGTACTCGTCCCACGCAGCGGGCACAGGTGTGTCGCTTCATAGTGCTGATCAGTGGGCGGCCTCGCCCCTCTCCAAACGTTGGTGCAATGATCGCATGGTGATCTGTGGGACAGGAGGTCCATTCAGGCAGATAATGCAGGACTGGGCTTGGGGCTCGGCACCCCCAACACACAGCAACAATGTCCCTCAGCATCCGAAGCAGCGGGCGCAGGTGCAGCACTTTATAGCGCTGATCAGTGGGTGGCCCAAATGTTGGCACAATGACCGCACAGTGATCTGTGGGACTGGAGGTCCCTTCAGGCAAGTAATGCAGGGTTGGGCTTGGGGCTCGGCATCCCCAACACACTGCAATGATGTCCCTCAGCGTAGCTGTATTAATGTATAAAAATAATGATTTTATAATTGTTTTTAGCAGCAGGATATTGGGTTTTCAGGGGACAAGGGAGGGGAGATTTTTTAAAGTGGTATTTTAATTAATATTTAATATTAACTATTTTTATGATACACAAATTAATATTGTAAAAAATATTAACTTTGTGACATTAGTCATTTTATTAAATAATAATTTATAATAAAATATACATTATTATAATAAATTACAATTAATATTTTGTTGTAAATATTTAAATAAATATTTGAATCAGAAAGATAAAAAATATAACAAAATATTAAAGTAAGTATTTTTTTAATAAAAAAAGGATTTTGTAGTTTTTAAAAAGAAATCTTTTTCATTATTAAATATTTTAAATATTTCATATGTAGAAAATATTATGTCATTGTAGAAATATTTTTTTACTCTTTACTTTAATTATTGTTAATTTTGGATTATGATTTTTTAATTTATTTTACAGTTCAGAGTTTAGGAATTTTAGTAAAGTTTAAAAAAATGTATTAATTGTTAACAGTGATAGAAATATTATTTTATATGTTAATGTTTAAATATGAATAGATAGATTTGTAGTTTGTTTAGTGTATTTTTAATGTGACTATAGAGTAATTATTGTGCGTATACATTTTTAGTTTTAGTCTGTAGCACCCTGCATAAAATGTTTTGGATTGTAGTGGAAATAGAATTGTTCACCCCTTTAGTGTCCAATACCTTCCCCAAAAGGTATAGATTGGAGTGAGAATAGTAAATGTCATCCATTCAGTGTCCAACACATTCCCCAACATGGTATAGATTGGAGTGAGAATAGTAAATGCCACCCTTTTAGTATCCAACACCTTCCCCAAATTGGTATAGATTTGAGTGAAAATAGTAACTGTCACCCTTTTAGTGTCCAGCACTTTCTCCGACATAGGGGCCGATTCCGATTCAGGCCGGAAAACGTACCGACCGACTCAGTACGGGAATGTAGTCCGACTGACACGTACCGGCGCTGTCCGATCCGCGTAGTACGATGGTATGCATGTGAATTACGACCGACTCGTACGGAACACAAGCCGAACGACCGAACCGCACAGAAAGCAGCCATCCGGCCGGAAAAGCTACGCGAATCGAACCGACTGACACGCACCAGGAATGAACCCGACAGATACGTACCTGCGAACTCCGACCCGCGCAGTACGATGCAATGCGTGTAAAACCAGTCCGAGTCGCACGGAGCTCAAGCCGTACGACCGACACGCATAGAAAACAGGGAGCCGAAGCAACCCAACACTCCGCAACGGACGCGTACGCCGCACATGAAACCCAGCAGAAAGACAATGTGAAAGACTCGGAGAAGCTCGCACGAGACAACTGCAGCGTCCGACTCGGTCAGAAGAACGTCTCCTACATGCCCAAAAAATACAAAGGAAAAAAAACAAAAAAAAGGGCCAAACAAGCAATGACAAAGTCAATGAATAGTGGGGGGAAAAAACATGGAACAAAGACACACCCACAACTCCACCCATATAAAGGCCACAAATCCTTACCATGATCCTTTGCAAATTCAACTGACCAGCCAGCACAGAACACCATCAGACAGCAACCACAGACACACTCACAACTCATCCATCACACAAGCCACACACCATTAGCACTTCCCTAATAGCACCCTCACATACACCCAGCAAAACTGACACTCACCCACCCACACTTGCACACTCACACACACATCAATCCCCACCACCACCCATCACCATGCCCCCAAAGAAGAATCCAAAGTTCCTAGACAGTGAATTGGAAGTCCTGGTAGATGAAATCCTAAGAGTAGAGCCACAGTTGTTTGGTACATTGGTCCAACAGACCCCCATGTCGCAGAAAACCAAGATGTGGGAGAGGATCGTCGACAGGGTGAACGCACAATCACCATGTTTGCGCACAAAGGAAGACATCCAGAACAGGTGGTATGACGTGCGCCGGAGGGTCAAGGACCTACTCAAGAAGGAATACGCCTTGAGTCATCGCACCGGCAGTGGCCCTCCTGCCAAACCAGTATACCTCAGGTCCTGGAAGGAGAAGGTTCGGGCCATCCTACCACCAGAGAGCGTACATGGACTATCAGACATCCCAGAGCCTGGTGAGTACACAACCAATATACCCAATATTGTGTGACAATACACACACATCACTGTCAAGGGGATAGTGAAACCATGCACCGTTAGCAAAGGCACAGTAACCAAAACATAATCATCCCAAGATGTGTATGCTAGTCAGACAAACACAATACCTGCCATCTCATAGTGAAATGTAACTGTGTCATGACATGTACAAACCTAACAACAAATAGAGCAAGGCAGTGGCACAAATCTAACCAACAAACACTGTCAGACATTTTGCCACCACTAGAACACCACCTCACAGGGAAGCTGACTGAAAGGAAGGAATTGTGTGTGTGCTGGTGAAGTGAGTGTAGCCAATAGCATGATGGGAGTTGTAGTCACAGATATTGGTCATCCTCACAATTGGCCCATCAACACCACTCTGAACCATGCTCAAAACACAGGGAGTGGAAAAGAACTGACAAGATGGCTGACACTGGGTACTGCTGTGGGGAGAACAAGCCCCTGCAGGGTGCTGTGCTCAAAACAACAGCAGGACACCACTGCCTGACATCCTGAAAGCCAACTTGCACTCCCTGCAATGGAAGCACGTTCCATGGTGGGATATCTGGCTGGGTGGGAAGGAGGACTGACAGCTCTGACCATAGTTACCAGCAGCTTTTCTCACACACCCCTTAACACAAACTCCACACAACTCACCTGGGAGAATGCATTGCCTCACACTCTAATTAAATATCCCACAAAGAACTACCACACTGGGTTATGCTGTGTGAAGCACAGGGACACTTTTGGGACTTGTAGCCAAACAAACGCCAGGACAACACTGTCAGCCATCCTGTCAGCACAGGCACACTACCCCACAGGGAAGCAGAGTCAAAAGGAAGGAAGTATGGGCATGCTGGGAAGGGGGGTGTAGGCAATAGCATAATGGGAGTGGTAGTCATAGCTCAACATCCCCCACCCGCATGGCCCGGCAAGCTCACACTGAAGCATGCACACCTCACAGGGAGTGAAAAGCCACTTCAAAGATGTCTGACAATGGTGCTCTGTTGTGGGGTGCACAAGGCCCTGCTGGGAACTGTGCACCAACAAACAACAGGACCACACTGTCAGCCATCTTGCCATTGCTGTCACACTCAAACACAGTGAAATCCACTCAAAAGGAAGTAAGTATGGGCATGCTGGGAAGGGGGGTGTAGGCAATAGCATGATGGGAGTGGTAGTCACAGCTCAACATCCCCCCCCCGCATGGCCCGGCAAGCTCACACTGAAGCATGCACACCTCACAGGGAGTGAAAAGCCACTTCCAAGATGTCTGACAATGGTGCTCTGTTGTGGGGAGCAGAAGGCCCTGCTGGGAACTGTGCACCAACCAACAGCAGGACACCACTGACTGACATCCTGACAACCAACTTGCACTCCCTGCAATGGAAGCACGTTTCATGGTGGGATGTCTGGCCTGGGAGGAGGAGGAGTGCCAGCTCCGACTACAGCTACCAGCAGGCCCTTACACACACACCACTTCCACTAACTCCAAACAACACACCTGGGACCGTGCTCCACAAGAGAGTGAGTGAAAAGCCACTTCCAAGATGTCTGACACTGGCCTCAGCTGTGGGGAGCACAAGGCCCTGCTGGGAACTGTGCACCAACCAACAACAGGACACCACTGACTGACATCCTGAGAGTTAACCTGCACACACTGCAAGGGTGGCATGCTTCATGGTGGGATAACTGGGCTGGGGGGAGAAGGAGGTCCGGATGTCAGCCAAATACCACCAATGCTGGCCATACACACACCTACTCTGCAAAAACACATTGCACACGTGGGGCCAGTCACTCCCAAAGTAAAAGCCCTGGCAAGATGGCTGACACATGGGCATGAGAAATGATGTGCCTGCAATTCACACCCATGCACTGGCCAACCCAAACACGTACACACTCACAGCCATTGCAACTCTATGTTTACACACACTGTCAGGGGATGCAGTGTCCATGGGTGCCCCCTGGCCTGGCTGTGAAGGTGTGACTTGCAGATGACAACTGTGGAGAATCAGACAAACTACATAGCACAAAACACACAGGAAGTCACAGAGACATCATTGACAGGGGACACCTGACAGTGAATGCAATGGACACACCAATATACCGGACACTGTACCATGGTGTCAGTCACACAAGTTGCGGTTGTGAGCTGCATTCCACTCCCACATCGTTCGGCAACATATGCATCCTTCACACAACACACCACTCACTGTCATAGACACTGTAGACACAAGCACCAAGCTGGACTGCATTTTAGGAGACATGCTACTCACAGCAGCAGAACTGCAACACACACCACTGGCCATCACTGTCATGACAATGGAAAAGCCAGAGAGCTGCCGTGCCTAATCCTTATCACCATGGAGGACATTGACAAGATTAATCACGTTTGCACGTACAAAACTCAGCAACAACATCATTAGCTACATTAACAACATCACTTGTATGAAATGAGACGTGAACTAGGAACCCAGACAACAACACAGATACTCCCAAGAGATCCCAGGCATACCGGACAGTGACCATGTTGTCCAGACACACCAATGTGACGCACAAAGACTGGCAAAAACTGCCACCACACATGTCCCAATCTTGAAAGATATCCTAAGTGGAATTGCACGTATGTCCCTGTTAAAGGACAAATGTGGACAAGGATGACACACCTGTGTCAGGCACGTGATGGCCCTTGAGTAGCAATGGCCATGTACAGCCAATGTATACATGAGCTGGTCATGCACACACCTCAACATTTACATACAAATGCTTCAGGTTGGCAGGACAATGTGCTACAACAATATCAACCTCTGGCTGTGACAACTTAGCACAATGCAATGTACAGGCACGCATCCAGATGTACAGTCACAACTGTCATGTGTTTGAACCATTGATGCCTGTAGAAACATAACATACATTGTGTGTCTCTTCCAAACACAGGTGATGATGGGGACACAGCAGCAGATGATGAGGAGTCCCTGTCCCAGGCTCCGGTGGCCCCTGAGCTCTCTGGTGTGGAACAGCCTCTGCCCTCCTCGGATGGCGAAGACCTACCTGGTCCCTCCGGTGTGAGTCATCATGCAGCACCAGCAGGACCACCATCTGCACCCCCTGCACCCACTCCTCTAACATCTGCCAACACACAGACCACCCCCGCCGACACGGACAGACCAAGGACACTGAATGACAACAGCACACGGCCCCCGGCCCACCGGGAAGCAATGGACAACAACCCCAGTACCAACCCCCAAGGGGGCCTAGGGTCATCTGTGCGTGCCACCACAGGTCCCGCACGTGTGGCCAGGGGTGGTGGGAGGGGTGGTAGGCAGAGGTCGCTGTTTGCAGAGGGGTCTGGACTGCATGATGAGCCACAACTGGTACGCATTGCAGATGCATACCAGAATAGCACCGGAGAGGTCAGCCAGGTAGTGGGGATCCTCAAGGACATTCAACAGCAGCAGGCTGCCCATCATGCCCGCTTGGACTCCCACATGTCCCGTGTGGAGACACACATGTCTGGCATGGAGTCCAAGTGGGACACATTGGAAGAACTGACAGCAGTGCAGAGGGACATATTGACATGCCTCCGCCAGATTAGCACCAACATGTCCACACCTCCCTGTGTGCCCACAACATCTGGTGCCGCAACAACTGCAACTGCCACAGGGAGGGAGGATGACTCTGGTGGAATGTCCTCTGCACCGCAGCGGCCTGCACGTGAGGGTCCCCCCAGAAAGAAGAGGGGTCGTCCGAGGAAGGACAACTGAGAGGCAGATGGCCAAATACATCCCCCAGGAACCCAACACCTGTTCTGGAAATTCTCCTTTGTGTGCAAACTGTTCACCCTGTCGAATACAACCCAACTCTCCCACATGACATGGGGAGTTTAAGTTGGACTAATGTATCAGATGACTGTGGACTTTACTCAGGACATTTCTGCTACCAACACTTCCAACTCATCTGGGAACTTTGGATTCCAATCCCAATGTACAGCACCCACCATCCTGTGCACTATCCTCACACATGTATGTAAATAAACTCACTAATACACCATACTTGCCTCTGTTGTGATTCCAACATGGTATTTTGTCATGGAGATGATGATCAGCTAAATGACACTGTGCATGCTAACTGCTATAGCAATTCCAACACCGTCATGTGAGTCATGGCGACGTGACACATATGAGGGAGACACACCACTAGGGAAACACAACACATACACACCAGGGCCATCTAACTCATCGCCTACACTGATGTTGCCAGGAAATACAGTGGAATGAACAGACACCACACCTATTCAGAGTCGTTAACTAGCCCATAGGTGCAGTAAGCAAATGTCAGTCAGATGTGTGACCACAGACAACGCACATCCCAAACTGAAGCACAGGTTTATTACACATTTGCAACATGTTGTTTCCACTACAGATGCAAGGTAATCCCACGTGGCAGTGGCCACACAGTCAAAAGTGTTGAAGAAATAAAGTCCAGGGGTGTGTGGCACATCACCTGTAGGGAAACGACTGCTTCCACCCTGGAAGTTGAATCATGGTGTCGGGGGATCACAGTTGACCAAACAACTCTGAAAGTACCTTGTGAAGGACAGACATGACACACAGTCAAAAGCACTGGAGAACAGGACAGAACTGCAATACTCATGCCCAATTCATGTCACAAGATACCTACACAAAACCAAGTTAGCATGTCAACACTGTTGGGGAGTACAGAATACCTGTAAGGACACATCGCTGCACGCATCCAGTCAAGTAGCACATGGCCACACTCAAACAGCAACAGAGCACCACCAACACATATCATGCAAACTCAAATCATTGACATAACATCTCTGTATACTCACAATCAGCTGAAGAAGTTGGTGATGAGCTGTGTGCGGACATCACCCTCATCATCATCATCATCACTGGCATCGTGGCCCAGGCCAGGATCCTCCACAGGTGGCGGATGTTGGTCATCGTCATCCAGGATGAGAGGCAACTCCTTCCGCACTGCCAGGTTGTGTAGCATGCGATACAAAAGGGGATGATGGACGGAACGTTTGAGCCAATCAAACACTCACCCCCAGTCAACTGATCTGGGTTTAATCCATCATCATTCTTTAGCTCACTCCACCACCCCAGTTCAGACATGGCCATATGCAAATCAGTCTGACCCTGTGCCTCATGGGAACAGTCCAGCCCGAACTGCCAAGCCATGTCTTCCCTGGACCGGAAACAAGCATCCTAGGACCGGTTTCTGGCATTTCAGCCGTCATCAGCCAGGCTTGCTTTTGTATCACTTTGTTCGCCCTAAGTTGGCGGGGGTATGCCCAGACGTGGGTCCCTTGCTCACTTTGCCACTGGATTCAAGCAAGCCTGGCTGATGGCGGCTGGAATGCCAGAAACCGGTCCTAGGATGCTTGTTTCCGGTCCAGGGAAGACATGGCTTGGCAGTTTGGGTTGGACTGTTCCCATGAGGCACAGGGTCAGACTGATTTGCATATGGCCATGTCTGAACTGGGGTGGTGGAGTGAGCTAAAGAATGATGATGGATTAAACCCAGATCAGTTGACTGAGGGTGAGTGTTTGATTGGCTCAAACGTTCCGTCCATCATCCCCTTTTGTATCACTTTGTTCGCCCTAAGTTGGCGGGGGTATGCCCAGACGTGGGTCCCTTGCTCACTTTGCCACTGGATTCAAGCAAGCCTGGCTGATGACGGCTGGAATGCCAGAAACCGGTCCTAGGATGCTTGTTTCCGGTCCAGGGAAGACATGGCTTGGCAGTTTGGGTTGGACTGTTCCCATGAGGCACAGGGTCAGACTGATTTGCATATGGCCATGTCTGAACTGGGGTGGTGGAGTGAGCTAAAGAATGATGATGGATTAAACCCAGATCAGTTGACTGGGGGTGAGTGTTTGATTGGCTCAAACGTTCCGTCCATCATCCCCTTTTGTATCAGGTTGTGTAGCATGCAGCAGACGATGAAATTCTTGCACACCTTTGCAGGGGCATATGGGAGGGCCCCTCCTGTCTTGTCCAGGCAGCGAAAGCGGCTCTTCAGGAGACCAAATGTCCGCTCGATCACTCTCCTGGTCCGACCATGTGCCTCATTGTAGCGCATCTGGGCTGGTGTCACAGGGTTCCTGAGGAGTGTCAGCAACCACGGCATGTTGGGGTATCCGGAGTCACCTACATACAGACAATTGCACATTAGCTGAGTTGGAAAAGAGGGTGGAATACAACATTGCAGAACACACACAATGGTACAAAGTCAGTACACACCAACAAGCCAGACACGCTGGTTCTGCATCTGTGACATCATCCTCGGGATGCGACTTCTCCTCATCACGTAGGCATCATGTGCAGAACCGGGGAAACGTGCACACACATGTGAGATGCTCATATCTGCAAGACATACCACCAGAGCATTGATAGAATGGAAAATGTTCCTGTTCCTGAATGCCTGCTCATGTGCCTGTGGTGGTACCAAAGCCACATGTGTCCCATCAATGGAGCCAATGACATGTGGCATCCTCCCCAGGGCATAGAAGTCACTCTTGACGTCAGTGAGTTGTTGACGTTTAGGGAAATAGATGTACTGGTTCAAGTATGTTAACATTGCCTCCAAAACATCGCGTAGCACATGGCTGAACATGGTCTGTGACATCCCACCAGCAGACGCCACAGTGTGTTGAAAGGTACCGGTGGCAAAGAAGTGTAGGGCTGCCATCACCTTCACCTTGGGGGTCAGCGCTGTAGGGAATGGCTGGCCAGGTAGCAAATGTGGGGCCAACTGCCCCGCCAATTCCTCAATCAGCGGCCTGTTGAAGCGGTACCGTCGGATGCAGTCACGTTCCACCATGGTTGCAAGGTCAGGGAATGGTCTATGGACAGCTGGTGCCCTGCAGTACATAGGTGAACAAAATAAAGATTGACAGTCACCCCACATATGTGGCATTGACCATACTAAATATCACATGATACATCATTACGAGACACAAGTACTTGATGTGTGTGCCGTTCTGTATGGACATATATGGCACCTACATGGCCATCATCTAACATCTCAGTTCAACATGTGTTGACAACAAGTTCCAGGTTGTGCTATGGGAAATCATTCGGCTGTGTCACAGTACCCATGTACTGCTGTCACGTTCCAAACACACACCACAGTGACAAGTGAGGACAGATGTGCCCCAGGCATCACAGCTCTTTGACAGGTAGATTCCCAGGGACCCTGTATTACCACATGGACACTGGCATGACATGGCGTATCATGTACACGCCAGCAAAACAACCATGACTCCCACAGGTAGTGGCCCCTGTTGCCTCTGCAGGACAGACATGGACGTCTGTGACACACACACGCACAACATCAAAGTCGATGCACAAACAACGTGGATGTGGAGACTGTCTCCCATTGTGCACATGGAATCAGAGACATCTGGAACACAACATGCACACAGACTGTGGAGGGCCATCACAATTGTGGCAATGGGTCACCCTGTGACGTACATACCATCCCACATGGGACTCAGGGTGTATGTGACATAACATACACATATACAACCTGGAAATGTGACCATGCCACATGCTCTGAACTGAACAGTTGCACATCACAGTGGTCATGTGCACAACACACAAAGGATCCTGTCCCCATGAACACGTGCACAGCCTGGGAGTGGCTGCCCCCAAGTGCCACCCAACAAGCCACATGTTGACCACCATACACACACAGGTAATGCAGCCTTACATGCCTTAGGATACAGTGTGGACAGGCTGTGGTGTTGTAGGTGTGCCCCAGAGTCCCTGGCAACTAATTGTGGCTGGCATACGTTCACCTGTGACAACCATGGTGACATATGCGAGTGACTTGTACAGGGACGCGTCGTACAGCAATGGACCGATCGGTGCGCACGCATTGGCCATTGCATATGATGTTGACGGATGCGTGTTGTGTTTTGAAATACGCGTCGTACAGCAATGGACCGATCGGTGCGCACGCATTGGCCATTGCATATGATGTTGACGGATGCGTGTTGTGTTTCGAAATACGCGTCGTACAGCAATGGACCGATCGGTGCGCACGCATTGGCCATTGCATATGATGTTGACGGATGCGTGTTGTGTTTCGAAATACGCGTCGTACAGCAATGGACCGATCGGTGCGAACGCATTGGCCATTGCATATGATGTTGACGGATGCGTGTTGTGTTTCGAAATACGCGTTGTACAGCAATGGACCGATCGGTGCGCACGCATTGGCCATTGCATATGATGTTGACGGATACGTGTTGTGTTTCGAAATACGCGTTGTACAGCAATGGACCGATCGGTGCGCACACATTGGCCATTGCATATGATGTTGACGGATGCGTGTTGTGTTTCGAAATACGCGTTGTACAGCAATGGACCGATCGGTGCGCACGCATTGGCCATTGCATATGATGTTGACGGATGCGTGTTGTGTGACGTAATACGCGTCGTACAGCAATGGTCCGATCGGTGCGCACGCATTGGCTACGGACTGACATGGTAACGGACGCGTTTTCGAAGCTTTTACGAGTCGGATGCAGTGAATTCAGTTGGCCACCCACAACAATGTTGCAAATTCATGGGTGTCATGAAGTTGAACTTTTGAAGGATGCTGTGGGCATGTATAAGTGGTGCAATTCCATGGATTGGCCAGATTCAGAAGATGCAAACGACTTGGACCTATCACTTTGGACACATGGGACAGTATCTGCCTCTGCAGCACACATATAATGCTGGCTGTTCTCCTGAGAGCTCACTTGCCTGCACTACATGCTCCAGGACGACATCTGCCACCACCACTGCTGCTGTCTCTGCATCCTCTGGCTACTGCAATGGCACGTACTGTGGAGAGAGCCCCAGCCTTCAGCACTGAGGAGAACAAGGCCCTGCTGGACAGC
This sequence comes from Calotriton arnoldi, assembly GCA_963921515.1. Taxonomy (NCBI): domain Eukaryota; kingdom Metazoa; phylum Chordata; class Amphibia; order Caudata; family Salamandridae; genus Calotriton; species Calotriton arnoldi. Next base: position 785,921 of record CAWUFW010007332.1, on the reverse strand, counting down.
CTCCTTCCACAGTACAGCAAGCTGTATGGGAAACCAGGGGAGCAGGTGAGTGTGCTGTCCACTGCCTTACTAATTGTGCATGTTGTCTGACTAGCAAGACTTACAGTGTGTACACCAGTGGCTAGCATGCTCACTGAGTAGTTGTCACCCCCCAAAGTGTGTAGTTACATGCACTGAACAGGTATAGTGCAGTAACAGTGCATTCCAACAAGGTTTTACTTCCCAGGCAATGATACCATTTAGTAACTGCTGGACAACTGTTCATAGCCATAGCTGCACTACCTGTGTACATCATATGCCCCTATGATTGAGACATGTATATCCAACTGTGTGATGGACGGATATGTTGCATGTGTAGTTATGGCCTTTTCACTTTGTCATCCTCACAGGTTGATGCCCACCAGAAGCAGGAGATCTGGCTGACCATCGCCCGGGCAGTACGATCTGTGGGGGTCTACAGGCGCAGGATCCGCAACTGCCAGAAGAGGTGGCAGGACCTTCGTGGCTGGACCCGGAGGATCGCAAGGGTCCAGCTGAAGCTGTCGCCTCCTCGCAGGAGGGGTGGACACCGGACCCTGACCCCCACATGCTCCAGATTCTGGCGGTGGTCTTCCCTGACCTGGATGGGCAGCTGAAGGCCAGACAGCAGCAAGGAGGGGGTAAGTGCTAGCCTTTTCTGGGTACTATGACTAACATGCTCTATGCACTCCTTTAGCCTGGTTCCACTTCCACAGTACGACTGTCTTGTCGTCCTGGACTCATGTCCCTCACTTGTGTCATGCCCCCTCCTCTTCTGATACACAGGTGTGGCCCTTACAGTCTGTGACTTAGGTCACTTGGGTACTGTGTACTTGCAGTTACCTGTGGTTCAAGTTGGGACAGCATCAGTTACAGGAACTTTGTTGTGGGCTGCATGGGTGGTACAATTGCTCACACAATGCCTGTGATCTGACATGTACTCTGGGTATGGCTTTAATATGTGTTCCAATTGCTGCTCTGACTCACCACATGTCTGGGGTATGTGCCACACACCCATGCTGCAGCAGAGACCAAGGTAGGAGCCTCAGAAGTATGTACATCATGTGTGTGACACATGCATAGCCACCTGCCTAGTGTTCAGGGTAATACCATGTTGCACATGGACCAGGACTGTAATGCCTACTCCGGACATCGAAGGCACTCTGTTCTCCCACTCCCGTGTGTCAGCATACATATTGGGCATTGTGAAGAGTGCACTCTGGTGTCTGCCTCTGTGTCACCGTGGTGTGGCCTGGCTTTTTGGACTCCTGGAGTGTTTAACAATTTGGGGTGGCCAGCCATCTGAGTTGTGACTATAGGATCTGCATATTGGTTAATGCATAGGTCTCTGATCCCTTGACTGTGCACAATGGTGTATGAAACATTGAGGTGCAGGCAGCTTTGGTTCATTCTCATCAGACGGTGAAGTGCTCATGTGTATGGATTTGTGTTTGCAGTCACTCAAATGTCTCATTTGAATGATGTGGGATCATCTTAGTCCTCATGATGTGGGTGGCCAGGGGTGCACATGTGCACCTGTCAGCTACAGGGCTTGCATTCCCAAAACTTCCATGATTGTGACACAGTGTAGACTGGTGTTGTGTGTATGCACTGCCCCTGTGACAGGAGACAGTTATGACTGACTTGCCAGACAGGCCTGTGCCATGACATTCAACTTGCAAAGGGTGATCCAGCAGTAGTGTGATATGTCCTGCATGCACACCATTGTCGCATTGTCTATCAGGACATGAGGACATCATTGTGTCTGGTGATGGAACCAAAACCCGCATATCGACAGAGACTCTGCCCATCACTTTTCCTGACACATGTACTGAGTCAGTGGCAGGAGATGGCATGTGTTTGGAGTGACACATTTCCATATGTTCTCTTGGATGTCCAACAACTGTGTATGTGGTGCATGTGTGCACATATGATTAGTCGCATACAACAGGCACCAGACAGATGGGTGCATGGACAGGTAGGATATGTGTGGCATGAATGACTGTCAGGCAGACAATGGGCTTCTTCAAATCAGTGTCAGCCCTTATTGTAATGTCTAGCAAATGATGGCAGGGCTTGCTCTGTGATGTGCTGTACTTACTGTGGTGTGTGTGGTCAGTACAGGTGACTAATGTTGCTCTGTTTATCCTGATTGTTTGCAGATACATCCACGGCCACAGGAGGAGACAGCTCCACGGACCAAGAGGAGCGGCAGAGCCAGACTGGGTCCACTGCAGGGGAGACCGAGGTTCCCAGTGGCACGGAGGGTGAGGGGAGCCACACTGAGGAGACCTCAGCTACGACCACCTCGGCTGGGGAACACAGCACTTCCAGTGAGGACTCCCTTGTGGAGGCGGGTGCCAGCAGACCACAGACAAAATCGAGCAAGTCTATCCCCGCCACCACCACCATCTCCACCCTCCCATCTGCTCCCATCCCACATGTCCGTGGAGGCTCCCGTGTAGGGGAGCGTGTCTCCTTCATGCCAGGCAACGCACCCCCTGCCTCTGTCTCCCCTGCTGCCCTGAGTGTGGAGTCTGTGGACTTGCTGAGACAGATCCATGTAGGGCAGACATCAGTGCTGAGTGTCCTCCATGCACACACAGGTCTGTTGACACAACTGGTGTCATTCATGGAGTGCATGTCATCTTGCATGTCTGCCCTACATCGGACCAATCAGTCCATGGTCTCCTCACTGATGGCAGCAGTGTCCCTCCTGCAACAGTCCCTCACCCCTCCTACCTCTGCCCCATCCACAATCCCCAGCACCCTACCTGTCCCAAGCACACACACACCGGCACAGGCACCCACCAGCACAGACACAAGTAGCACACAGACACACATGCCAAAATCCAGACGCACACGCACGCACAGTCAGGGGACTGATACCTCACTCACAGGGGATGGGGCCCAGGCACACACACATGCATCCACGAGCACTCCGCAGTCCTCAGATACCTCTCCCTCCAAAACCCCTTCCCTTGCCTCACCTGCAACCCCCCCTCCCAGAAGCTCTTCCTCTGTGAGCTTGGCCTCTTCCCCACAGATCCATCTGACCCAACGCACAGGCGGAAGAGGCGACCACCACACACAGAGGGGAGTGCCCCTCACACCCGGACACCCTCCCCCAGGCACAGGCAGACTGAGGACCCCATTAGGAAGTCCCCCGGACCAGGAAGGGCAAGACCCCACCACCACCACCACGCAGCTCCACCACACAGTCTCTCTCCTCCATCCCCCAGGCCACCACTCCACAGGTTCCCCCGCCACACCCTGCCCCAGGTTCCCCCACACACCCATACCGCATCCCCAAACTGCTTAGGCCCTCCCCCTACCACTTGCTCTTCCACCCCCAACCCAGATGCTCGACCTGTTTGTGCCACTGGTGTGGAGACCGGGTCCCCGCCTCTGTCCTGCCCACCTAATCTGCCCCCCCCCCTTCCACTCCCTTGGAGTTATGCACTGCAGTGGAGTCCACAACCACCCCGTCTGACTTGGGCACTGCAGTGGGGACCCAGTCCACTCCATCTGACCGGCCCACTGCAGTGGTGCCAGCACCCACACCATCTGACTTGTGCCCTACAGTGGTGCCGGACCCCACTGAGTCAGACACCTCCACTGCAGTTGCCGGTGACACTCCTGCACCCACCACCCCTTCACTGCCTCCTTCTGGCATCCCCTGATCCTGTCCCTGCGGTGCCTGGCCTGCCCCTTGTATGCCCCTCTGAGGGGATGTCCCCTGTCCGTACCAGTGCAGGCAAGCAATGGGTGACAAGTTGTCACATGTCACCCTGTTCAGACTGTGAATGTGGACTGGCCATTGGCCTTAGTTTCTTTTGGACTTCCAATTTTTCATTTACATTGGCTGAATAAAGCATCTTTTTGTTTACTAGTGGTTTTGCTTTTGTTGTACATGATGTAGATGAGTATCATCATGCATTTGCTGTTGTAATAGTGTTCAGATCAGGAAAATGAGGTGTTGCTGTGATGGACTCCATGTGGTCCATGGGATATGTGTCCTAATCTAGTCTGGATCCATAGCATCCTTTGCTGCAGTCTGAGGGTGTAATGTTCAGCATTTGACACAGGGATGTACGTTTTGCATTTGTAATTTAACATCTGTGGCTTACACTGATGCACATCTGGTGTGCTTACCACTGTTCAATGTTTCTATTTCCCTGACTGTGTGCCCATCTCCACTGGACATGCAGTTTAGCACATCAATGTTGAAGGACTCATCTGTGTATACAGTGCAACTTGCTTGACACGTGTATTGGGTATATGCAGGTGACTGAAGTGACACTCCCGTACCCAGGCTGATGTGAGCAGAGCTTTCAGTGTGTTGTAATTGTTGACTCACTGACCGAGTGTTCTGCTGACATGTTTGAGTCGTGCACAGACAAGGTTTGGCACAGCGGATCTTCCACAGGAGTGGAGTGCCCTCATGGCAGTGTGTAATCCTGTGACATTGCCTGGGCCCGTGTTGTGTGTTGTGTAAGCATGTCTATGTATGTTCCCTTCCCTTTTCCTACACCGCCTGTGTCCCTACGGATGTTCCTGTTTGTGATGCTTGCTGAGTTGTCCTGTGTTCATCCAGCATCTTGTACCTGGTTTCTCCGTGATGTGGGTGCATGGCAAACTAATGTTCATCAGGTTGTCATCCCTAGTTGTCTTTGTTGTCAGGGCTGGGGATGTGGGCAAACGTAGATGAGACACAGTCAGGATTCCCCTTGGCACTTGTTGGTTACACAAGTCATGTAATTTACAGTTTGTGGTAGCTTTCAGTGATTGTGACACGTTGTGTGTGTGACTGCTGCCACTCCTCAGGGTCAGAGCTGCAATGTTGGAAGTTGTCTACGTGTGTTCTTTGTGGGTGACCTTGGCTTCTTCATTGGTGTGTGACTGTGGCCGGGATCCCATTGATTGGGGTGGATTTCACGTCATGCCCATGTACGGCGTACTGTGCAGTGTGTCAGACATTCACGAGTCTTGTTGACTGGCCAGGTGTGATGGGTTTCTGCACCTTAGTTCCCACAACCACCCCTGGGATTGTCATGGGTGCATGTGCAATGTCACCTGTCCATGTGAGCTTCACTGCTGCACATTGGTGGAGATCAAGGTGTGTGGTGTTGAGTGTGTGCAAATGTGAGTTGTTGCACGGCTAGACCCCTACCTCCATATTGGCCTTGGCTGACAGGCCGTGCTGATTGATTTGTGCTTGTGTAGGTGTGATGGTAGTTTGTTGCTCAGGACACTTGGCTGTTGTTCACAGTGTGAACGACATCTACCTTTGTCATCACAGTGGGATTATCATGCAGGCTAGTGTCACCACAATGTGGGGTCCCTGGGGGTAGTGTTGTGGTGGGTCTGTCTCTTGCTGTGTTAGTTGCTGTTTCTACAAGCTTGTGTGACATGTGTAATTTGGGCTCCCTCTCATCTAACAATGCCTGATTGCCCACATAGGGGAATCCGATCCATGAGTTACTTTTGTATGGCACTGTAAACACATCTGTGTAATTGGAATTCAGGCTTCCTCATGTGTTGTGTGGTTGCCTGGGGACACTGGCACCCCCCCCCCCATCACCTGTTGTGTTTGATATGCAGTGTGAGGCTGCCTGTTTGTGTTTGTGCATCTGCACCACTGCATTGGCATATCTTTAGTGTGCCATTGCCTGTATGTTGTTTGGAGGATTTCCCATGCTGTCCCTGGGACTCCGAGGTCATCAGTCAGCACAATAATCATGGTTTGTATGTCCCATTGCTGCCATGGTATGGTATTTGTTCACCTCACATCTACAGTCTCCACAGGATATCTACATTTGTGTGTCCATTTGTGCAGATATGTGGGTCTGCATTATGATGGTCACTTCTGGCATTGTGTAATTGATAAATGGAGACAATGTCAGTCCCCATGGGTGATGTTTGTCTGCACATGGCCAAAGGTATGTTTTATTTTCACTGCACTGTTTGCCTCACCCAATCTATGTTGCTATGGGACACAACCACTACTTTGCCACTGATGTGTTTGTTGTTCTGTGACCAGGAATCATCCATGCTGTTTGGCAGTTGCAGCTTTTTCCATGACAACACTTACCTTTTGGTCACTGTGATGATGGGGGTTTAGACCCCATTGCCACAATGTTCAAAATGTGCTTCAGCTATGGACCCCACACTTACCTTTTGGTCACTGTAATGATGGGGGTTTAGACCCCATTCCCACAGTGGTCATGGTCTGCTTGCATTGTGAAGGCCACACACATTTTTGTGTGACACATGTGATAGGGGGTCACATTGTATGTTCAATGTCATGTTCAGTGTTGTAGGCATTTGACACAGACTACACACTCTTGTCATGATGTTGGGGGGATGTCTTTTGCTGACATTCCTTATGTTGGAGTATGCTGGTTGTGTCATGCATTACCCGTCCTATGAGTGGGGATGGTAGTAGTGACAGGCATCCAGCCCCCATGAGTAGGGGTGGTGGTAGTGACAGGCATCCAGCCCCCCTGAGTAGGGGTGGTGGTAGTGGTAGGCATCCAGCCCCCCCTGAGTAGGGGTGGTGGTAGTGGTAGGCATCCAGGCCCCCATGAGTAGGGGTGGTGGTAGTGGTAGGCATCAATTCCCCTATGAGTGGAGATGGTGGTAGTGACAGGCATCCAGCCCCCCCTGAGTAGGGGTGGTGGTAGTGGTAGGCATCCAGGCCCCCATGAGTAGGGGTGGTGGTAGTGACAGGCATCCAGCCCCCCCTGAGTATGGGTGGTGGTAGTGGTAGGCATCCAGGCCCCCATGAGTAGGGGTGGTGGTAGTGGTAGGCATCAATTCCCCTATGAGTGGGGATGGTGGTAGTGACAGGCATCCAGCCCCCCCTGAGTAAGGGTGGTGGTAGTGGTAGGCATCCAGGCCCCCATGAGTAGGATTGGTGGTAGTGACAGGCATCCAGCCCCCCCTGAGTAAGGGTGGTGGTAGTGGTAGGCATCCAGGCCCCCATGAGTAGGGGTGGTAGTAGTGGTAGGCATCAATTCCCCTATGAGTGGGGATGGTGGTAGTGACAGGCATCCAGCCCCCCCTGAGTAGGGGTGGTGGTAGTGGTAGGCATCCAGCCCCCCCTGAGTAGGGGTGGTGGTAGTGGTAGGCACCAATCCCCCTATGAGTGGGGATGGTAGTAGTGCTAGGCATCCATCCCCCCATGAGTAGGGGTGGTGGTAGTGGTAGGCATCCAGCCCCCTCTGAGTAGGGGTGGTGGTAGTGGTAGGCATCCAGGCCCCCATGAGTAGGGGTGGTGGTAGTGGTAGGCATCAATTCCCCTATGAGTGGGGATGGTAGTAGTGACAGGCATCCAGGCCCCCATGAGTAGGGGTGGTGGTAGTGGTAGGCATCCAGCCTCATGAGTAGGGGTGGTGGTAGTGGTAGGCATCCAGGCCCCCATGAGTAGGGGTGGTGGTAGTGACAGGCATCCAGCCCCCCCTGAGTAGGGGTGGTGGTAGTGGTAGGCATCCAGGCCCCCATGAGTAGGGGTGGTGGTAGTGGTAGGCATCAATTCCCCTATGAGTGGGGATGGTAGTAGTGACAGGCATCCAGGCCCCCATGAGTAGGGGTGGTGGTAGTGGTAGGCATCCAGGCCCCCATGAGTAGGGGTGGTGGTAGTGGTAGGCATCCAGCCCCCCATGAGTAGGGGTGGTGGTAGTGGTAGGCATCCAGGCCCCCATGAGTAGGGGTGGTGGTAGTGACAGGCATCCAGCCCCCCCTGAGTAGGGGTGGTGGTAGTGGTAGGCATCCATCCCCCTATGAGTGGGGATGGTAGTAGTGCTAGGCATCCATCCCCCCATGAGTAGGGGTGGTGGTAGTGGTAGCCATCAGGCCCCTATGGGTGTGTATGGCATTGGTGATAGCCATCCCGCCCCTATGGTTCTGCTGTTGCTAGTGTACGTCATTTCTGCATCCCTATGTGTGTGTGACATATGTCGGGTACGTGTCGTTTATTTGTGTAGTGGGTGTTTGACTTACCGTCTGCGCCGTACGCGTCCGTAGCGGTTCCGGTAATAGATGTACAGTATTGGTAGGACCTGCGCGATGGGATTCATGGTTGGTTCGTCTCGTTCGGGTTTCTCGTGGCTTCGACTCATACTCGTAGCTGGCTTGTTCGTCTCGTAGCCGTGGATTGTCTTGTGGCGCGAATCGGAGCTTATGTGCAGCTCTCCCGGATGCTCTGACGTGCCGGACGTAGCGACCAGTTCGGCGCGTACGGAGTGCGCATCGGACTAGTCCGGCCGTAAGGTGCTGTGTATTTACTTCTGTGCGACTCGAATCTGCGTTTCCGGATCCAGCTCGGTCGGTGAACTGGAGCTGGAATGGGTACGTACGGCTCGCTCGGAATTTTAGCAGTAATGCGCATCGTACTTGCTCGCTCGGAGGACTGTTCGAATCGTTCAGGAAAAACGCGTTTGGCTCGTATTTTTTCCGGACGAATCGTATTCGGTGCGCTTCCGGCCGAGATCGGAATCGACCCCATAGCATGGACTGGAGTGGGAATAGTAAATATCATCCCTTTAGTATCCAACACCTTCTCCAAATTGGTATAGATTGCAGTGGGAATAGTAAACTTCACCCTTTTAGTGTCCATCACCTTCTCCAACCTAGTATAGATTGGAGTGGGAATAGTAAATGTCACCCTTTTAGTGTCCAACACCTTCCCCAACATGGTATGGATTGGAGTGGGAATAGTTAATGTTGCCCATTTAGTGTCCAACACCTTCCCCAACTTGGTATAGATTGGAGTGGGAATAGTAAATGCCACCCCTTTATTATCCAACACATTCCCCAAACTGGTATAGATTGGAGGGGGAATAGTAAATGTCACCCATTTAGTGTCCAACACCTTGCCCAAATTGGTTTCGATTGGAGTGGGGATATTAAATTTCATCCCTTTAGTGTCCAACACTTTCTTTAAAATGGTTTATGATGGAGTGTATGATGGAGTGTGATTATTCAATTTTAAACTTTTTGCGTGAATCCTTTGTTTAAATTGTATTTGTATGTCGGAGAAACAGTTTGTGTTATTCAATTAGCATTGTTGGTGTTTAGAAATATAACAAAAAAATGGTTAGATACATTTTGTAATAAATCATGTTAATTACATATTTTTATAGAATAGAGACGTGGCACATTTCTCTAATTTTATTTATATTTTTGAAGTTTGTTTGATGTATAGTTTTCATTTTTAAACATATATATTTCAATTTAAAAATAAACATTTATATATGAACGCTATTAAGTTTAATTTATGTTTAAAATATAGTTTGATAGTTTTGAATATATATATATACATTACTATTTATGTTGTTTAAATGATTGTAGTTAATGGAAAAAATTGTTATATTGGTATGAATTTAGTTAGAAATTTTATTGGTGTGAATTGTAAATATTTTGGTCATGTAATATATTTATTTTTAATTTAAACATGTGTAAAAAATATTTTGTGTTTATTTTAAATAAGGGTTTTGTGTGAAAAAAAGATATATTTGTTAATGATAATGTAATTATTTTGGCACTATTATTGTAGTGGATTTTGTGTGAATCGATATTTGTGACATATTATATGTTTATTTAAAGGTGGAGATATTTTTGTTTTCCATATTTGTATTTTCAGTATAAGTAAAAATCAATATTTTTGACAACTATATTGGTGTTCTCAATATTTGTGGTTTTATTAGTTGAGTATAGAAAGTCAGCATTTTTGTTAACAAAATTTATTTTCCAATATTTTTGTATTTCAATATTGTATGCCTTGCTATTATGTCAGCGATCTGAATGGTTCACAGTCATTGACCTGTGTCAAGCATTCTTTTCCATTCATCATCCTCATCGTCCTCATCCTCATCGTCCATTCCTTTTCGCCTTCTGAGTCCCAAAATAAGTTTTTGGTATGGTGCCAAGTTTGACAGAGGTATGCATAGAGCTCCTCAATCTTTATTCAGATCCTGAAGAAAAATCTGGAGTCCTTACAGTTTCCATTTAACTCTCTTCTGGTTCAGTATATCGACGACTTACTTGTGGTGTCAACAACTCAAGTTGCATGCAAACAAGACACCATTGCCTTATTGAACCATTCAGCAGAGAACAGGCACAAGTCATCCCCTACAAAATAACAGCACTGTCAGCGGGAGGTTCTGTATCTGGGACATGACATTAAGAAAGTTGCTAGGAAAGTGTCCCAAGAGAGAATCTCTACAATTCTAAAAATGAACACGCCTCCCAAATGAAGTCAGAATGTTTCTGGGATTGGTAGGCTACTTTTTTCAGTGGATTCCCAGCTTTTCCCTAGTGGCAAAGCCTTTATAGAGGCTTACACACAAGGATGTGTCTGATCCACTACATTGGGACAACAAATGCAGGCGCACCTTCCTTGAGCTGAGAGAAAGTCTCTGCCGCTCCTCGGCTTTAGGAATGCCTGATTACTAAAAATATTTTGTCTTCTACTGTTATGTGAGGAAAAGGTGAAAGCTGTTTGTGTTCACACAGACTCACGATGAATTCAAATGACTCATTTCCAATTTCTCTGCCCCACTTGATCTGGTAGCTACTAGGCCTGGGCGGAGTACCACGAAGTGACCAAAAACTCTGCCGCGCTACGCGGAGTTCCGCAAGCGGCAGAGTGCATTTGGTCATGCCGTTCGCGTTGTTTTCAGTGCCGGATATTTGTCCCGCGCTGTAACGGCACTATGCGCAGCGAAAGAGGGCGCTGCTTCATTTCTGGCCGCTTGAGTAGATTTTTTACCCGAGCGGCAGCTTTCTCAACGAGAAAGGAAGGTTTATCAATGCGAGCGGTCACGACCATCCGTGACCGCCCCTGTTGAGAAATCTGACCACCCGCATTTAGAAATCTCGCTAAGAGGTGGATATTTCTCGCTCACGCTTGCAAACTTGACAGTGGCGAATGCTAGAAAGGAAAAAACTATTCTCTGCAGAGGTTTTTTTAAACTCTGCATGCTCCGCGGAGCGCAGAGTGCAGAAAACTCTGCAAACTTCGCGAACAGAGTGGAGTTCACCGCCCAGGCCTAGTAGCTGCAGTGTTGCTGGGATGCCTAAAGATAGTGGCTGCAGATGGTGTCACAATTCAGTACTGTGAGGGAATAGTGATGTGATACTCGCTTACTGTAATGGTCCTTCACCCAGTCGAAATTTTGTTAACTCGCACTCAAACAAAACATATGACATACAACAGACTCATGAGATATGAGCAGGTTATTCTAGCAGCTGAGAATGTCACTCTAAGAAGATGCCATACCCTGAACCGTGCTACACTTTTGACTTTGCCTGATGAGGATGATGAAGGGGTTGACCATGACCGCCTCGATCTGACAGAATTGTGTGCCAAGTCAAGACCCAATATTCAAGATGACCCTCTGGAAGAGCCTGATTTTACCTTGTTTGTGGATGGCTTTTGTTTAAGAGATGGATGAGGAATTCTGAGAGCAGACTATGCAATGTGCATCTTGGAAGATGTTGTGGAAACCTCCTAATTCTGCAATGTAACATCTGCTCCGGCGGGAGAACTAATCTCTCTTACTAGAGCATACTGTGTCTCTAACAATTTGAGAGTTACTATCTATACTGGCAGTCAACACAGGTTTGGTGTGGTCAATGATTTTGGACAGTTGTGGTCCCAAAGAGGTTTTATCACTTCTTCTGGCTCCCCCATTAGAAATTGAAATTATGTGATGGATTTGCTTGGTGCATTGTAATTGCCTGCAGGAGTATCTATTATGAAATGTGCAACACACAACAGTGGATGGGATTTTGTGACTGCTGAAAAACGCTATGCGGAATAGATGGCAAGGTCCTGCGCTCTTGAGTTCTGCACATTTAATACGGATCATACTTATGACTGAGGGAACAATGCTGTTCCACACATGTTGTTGCTGATACCTGGGGAGAAATCAAGGACATTCAAGAAGAAGCCCTAGAACACAAACAGGAAAAGTGGGTTAGGTCGGGGTGTGAGAAGAATCAGGAAGAGATCTGGGTTTCAACAGATGAGAGACCAGTCCTACCAGATGCCATGTTGTATCGCATAGCGAGGCATTTCCATGGTCCCACTCACATAGGGAGAGATGCTATGGTTCATCTCTGCAAGACCTAGTGGTACAATCCTCATTTCCGTGTCATTGCAAAAAACACCTGTGTCTCAGATGCGTTACTTGCCAGTAGTTAAATGCAGGCAGGAGGACAATTGTGACTATGAGTACACATAGGAGGATCAGGTGGTTCCTTTAATCAAATGCAGCTTGACTTTGTTGAAAGGCCTGCGTGCAATGGACTCTGCTATATCTTGGTGGTAGTCTGCCTCTTTTCAGGTTGGGTGGAAGCGTACTCAACTATGAGAAATTACAGTTTCACTGTGGCTAAATTGTTGTTGAGGGAATTGATTCCGAGGTTCGGCCTACCGGTTTCTCTGGAGCCAGATCGTGGAACCCATTTCAAGAACTAGGTCATGATGATGCTGTGTGGAGCACTGCAGGGTGATCAAAGGTTCCAGTGTAGATTGAGGCCAGAGGCGTCTGGGATTGATGAGCAAATAAATAGGACGCTGAAGTCTCAATTAGCCATAGTAAGGGCGTCCACTTCCCTCAAATGGCCTGATGCCCCTCCTCGGGTTCTGATGAGTCTCTGAAGCATTCCTGATCAGAGGACAGGACTTTTACCCCATAGGATCCTGATGGGGAGAGCCATGAGATTTCCTGCTGTGCCTGCAGCTGCACCTGTAAATATAACCGGTGAAATGATTTTTGAATACTGCAAAGGACTGGCTGGCGTGCTGCATTCTTTTTCTCACCAGGTTGAGTTGGCGGCTCCATTTCCAACACAAGAACAGTGCCATTACCGGAGGACTGGGTTTTGGTGAAGAAACATGCCAGGAAATTGAACCTGGAGCCCCGCGTGCACGGCCCTTCCAAGTCGTTCTTGTGACCAACACTGCCAGGAAGTGCAGGGGTCTCCCAAACTGAATACATGTTTCACACACCAAGAGAGTGAGACGAGCTGGTGAAGAAGTGGTGACAACAACCACTGGTTTGCAGAGTCAAACTCCAGTGCAAAACTAATGCTCAGAAGACGGAAAAGATTATGCACAAGTGTCTCAAAGCCAACTCGAGACAAGTGCAGAGCCTATGGTGAATTAGCCAAGAGTAGCTACAGTGAACCAAGCCACAAAAACTGGAAGTGTGCAAAACAAGCTCAAAAAAGGCACACACACTTGGTCCAAGGATAGCAGAGAAGAGATAGGTGGTCAAAAAGGGCGAGACTGAGAGCTGCTGTGTCAGAGGAACACATTGCAAAAACTATCAATTAAGAAACAGAGACAAGTGAACAAAGTGACAGTGACAGCAGTCAGAAGGTGAAGGAGATAGTGGGCCTTACTCGAGAGCGCATGAGACTGAGGGCCTTATTATGAGTTAAGCGGTCCGACCACCGTAGGAACGTGTCCGCCCCCACCAACAGCCCACGGCGCTGCCGGCTCAAAGACTGCCGTATTACGAGTTGACCACAGGGCCGGCGGTGTGGAGGCGGGGATCTTGCATTGGTGGTGAGTACTATTACCAAATATATTGATGCCTGTGTGTGCATTTTGACTGCTTATGTGTCAGATGCACATATATGCATGATATATGTAGGACGCTACCATAAACCCATTACCTGGGCTCGGCCCATATGTGGGCAGTCCTGGCAATGGGTATATGGTATGAAAAGGACTCACCTGTAGATCGCTGCACACTGGGTCGTAATCCTCGGTGTAAAGATCCTGCTGTGAAGGGAGGACCTAGAGAAAGAGATCCACATTGGAATCTGCCTGGAAGAAGAAGAAAGGGGTGAGTACGCACCCCAGTTCCTTTGTCACCACCACCTTGAAGCTGGCGGTCGGACTGCCATGGTCCACTCGTGGAACAGGCAACTTGCAATATGCATGGCAGTGCAGCTCCCCTGCGGCAGCTGCCTTTCCCCGATCATGAACCTGGCGGTCTGCGGTCTGCTGCTGGTCTTAACGGTACAGCAGCGGTCTTCGTAAGGCCGATCTGCCCAACTTGTAATACAGTGGTTAGACCGCAGAGCTCACTGCACTCAGACTGCCACCGCTGATACAGCGGTCCATGGGACCGCCAAACTCGAAATAAGGCCCAGAGAATCAACAGAAAGTTTTGGAAAAGCCTACATGAATACCATATTGAATATTGAATGATCTTTGATTTTTGACTGACCGAATTCAAATGATATACATCCACACTGAAAGTTTATGATTACATTCAGAATATTCTGAAAATTCTTAGGGTCCAGTAGAAGAGTAGGGGTGTCAATCAGTCAATAACACTTTATTCAGCCATTTCGGCCATAAAAGCACATAATAAAAAAAACAGTTTGCAAATATAATAAATATAGAAATGTCGACATCAAACCAAGATAAAAAGAATCATCTTCAAACAGTTAACTTGAGAAAATGCATTTGCACATATACAGAGAGCTGCGACTCAGGCACTGCACAGCCCGTGTGCCAGTCTTATCATTTTACTTTGCAACTAACAATCTTCAAAATGAAACCCACACTAAAGTAATCTTGAAGTTGGTATACAATAGTGGTACGTCAAATATCTTAAAACCTGGTTAGGGTGAGGCATACGCCTTCCTGATTTGTATGGCCCAACAAATGTAACTGATCACTGAGTGACAAGTAGATTGCGAGTCTAGACGCTGTAAAAATTGAAAAACATCTTTACAAGATACAACGCCTTGTGTTCACAAAATTGGGTGCAGGAAGCGTATTCTCTGAGTACAATAAAATTTACAGAAAAGCATAAAATGAACAGTTGATTGTGATGAGGTCGAATCACATGGGCAACAAGGCAAGGAGGAAGACCAGCAAACTGTTAACAGGAAGGCGACTAGAAAGTGCAAAGTGGATAACCTCAGGCATATAAGATAATGTTATGTTATGTTATGTTAGAAATTTGTAAAGCGGCCGGTTACTCCAATATGGAGTGTCCAATCGCTAGGTTTTCTCTTAAAGCAATCAAATCAGGGTGTTCAGAGGGCCAGCCATAGTAGTTAGATGACCATGGATTGCCTGAAGAACCAGGTCTTCAAATTCTAGGAAAGGTTGCATTCTAAGATCCAAAGGGAGGAGGTTCCACATCTTTGTCGCAAGCAGACTAAAAGAGCTGCCACCCAAACAAGCTCTATGCACTTTGGATATCATAAGCTTAGCTGTTCCCGATGATCAAAGGCAGCGATTTGGCAGATAGAGTTTGATCAGGGGAAATAGGAATCAGGGACATTTCAGATTTACGATTCTGTGACAGAAGCATAAGGCTTTAAAGACCACTCTGGCCTGATCAGGAAGCCAGTAAAGTTTAGCAAGGGCAGGGCCCAAAGAGGAAAGCCTAGGAATATTCAGGAGCAGATGGGCCGCGTTCTGCACCCTCTGCAACATTCTTATTCTGCCTTTAGAAACTCTGAGATAAAAAACATTACAGTAGTCCAAGTGAGACACTACAAGTGCCTGGATAACTGTTTTCTTAGTCGACTCTGTTAGCAGTTCTAAGATTTTGCAGAGCACCTTCAAGATACCAAAACAAGAGCCAGCCAGAGAAGAGATCTGGTAGTCGAAGGACAGTGCTGAGCCAAACCAGACCCGAAGATTTCCTATCTTCAGTTTAGGAACAGGGACCGACCCCAATTTAGAAGGCCGCCATACAGAGGACCAGATGGACGGTGGTGTGCAATCCATAATAGATAGGGCTTCACCGAGTCAGTGGTCAAGATCGGAGAATATGGAGAAAAGAATCCTTGGTACATAGTTTTGCCCATCTAGATTCCCTACGGGACTGATAAAATAATTACTTTACTGCTCCTTTGGCATTAAAATCAATAATGCGAGGTAAATTAAAAAAGAGTAGGGGTGTCAATATTGATGATTTGAATTTGAAATTCGGCTAATATTTTAATAAACCTTTATGGTTTGTCAATGTAATACTCTCCGTCATCTGTGTGGGGCAAAATGTGCTTTACATTATTGAAATGTATTGATTGTTGTGCCATACTCAGTCGGAACTAAAGGTCCATCCAAGTGAGTGCAGCTTCTACTTGAGTTTGCACCAACATTTGCACAGTACAAAGTGATGCAACATCGGCTTACTGCTCTTCCTTCTTCTGCCTGTTAGGATCTCTGATTTAGAAGGATTCAGTTTAAGGCGGTTAATCGTAAACTAGTGGTTGACAGCTTGAAGGCAGCACTGTAGTCCTCACAAGTCAAGATCTGTTGTTTTTCCAGCTTCAGGATGAAATGTGTTTTTCCAGCATAATTGTAGGAGGATCAGTTGAAGAATTGATGAGATCTAGTAGTGGGATAAGGTAAGTATTGAAGAGCAGAGTTCTGCTGACTGAGTCATAAGGCATATCAGAGAATGAAAGATGGTAGAGGTCAGCCATCAGGTAGACCTGTCTGAAAGGTAAGATGATATCTAGTTTAATACGGTTCACTTGGTATTAGGTTCCTCCAATCTCAGTAGGGGACAGGGCTAGTGAACTGTGTTGAACGTGGTCACCATGTCCAGGTGATATGGTGCTTCTCCAGGAAGGAACTCATATTGATGGTCGAAAAGTAGGTTGTTATTGTCAGTCTACGAAGACAGGATCATTGGGAATTGGTCTGTAACAGGCAGTGCGTGCTGGATGTATGGGCCAGAAGTACAAAGCCCTATTACAGCTGTAAACCATGTGTTTTAATTACAGGGCTTGCACCCGGAAAAAGGATTTTCTTAATTTACAAACTCTCTTTTACCAATCAGAAATTCTTATCGGCTCACAGAAGGGATTTTGTGATCCTTTCTGAGTCTCAAGTAGGAGGGGTGTGAAAGGAGTGTTTTCCAAATATTTCTGATTTGGGAAGGAATGTATCAACGGTTTATGGCTCCAGATGCAGTCGCAAACCATTTATGAATTACAAACCCCCAGGTTGGGTTAGAACTGATTTGCAAAGGGAAAGGTGTCCCCTTCCAGATTGAGGAACGCTGCATCTCTCCTCCTTCCCTTCTGCTTCCTAGTAGATCTGTTGCTATTCTTGTGGCCCCTACGCTGTGTCTCTGGGAAATTGTTTTAGAACCTGCAGGCCTTACTGCTTTACAAAGCGCAGAGGGCGGGTGCTGCGGGATTGTGGCCTTTACACACACCGTGTACCCAATGCAACACTATTAAAACATATTGATTGGTTACATTTATTTATCTGCGCAAATGTATTCTATTCCTTATTTTTGAATTCATCTTTTCATTTTTTGAGTATTATGATTGGACACCCTTTATTTAAACTCAGGCGCTCGGGCAGCTGGTTCTGAAACATCGAGGTTGCCGTTTCTCTCCAAATCGAGAGAGGAATGCATTATTGCCTGCTCTGGATCAGGGAAACAAAACTTAAAGGTACCAATTACCTCGAGAAAGAAGAATTTCTTGCCACCTGGCAATAAAACTTAGCCTAATGCAAGAAAATCCAGTGCGTTAAAAACTTTCCTCCCTTTAACTTAATTTGGTTTTGTTTTCTACCCATTAGAAACACTTAAAAGTTTAAACCAAATTGAAATGTCATGTCTAATTTCCTTTGCCATGCTGTTGTAAACACCAGCCGCTTTGTATGCTGGCCTGCGATTACTGTGCAGGCCTACATAGCGGTTCGATGCTATCATTTCACGCGCCTTGTCTTCAGCCATTCGTATAGTACTTCCAAAGCTGTCTGCTTTCCATCACCAGCGTGCCTGCCGAGGATCAAGCAGAAAAGACCTCAGGGGAGTTGACACGTGATTAGAGTACAGTAGCTGTTGTGTTTTTCTCCATTTTTTTCCCTCTAAAGGCTGAGTTGTTTTAAAACAAAGTGATATACATTCACAATGCTTCCGAGTCTGCCCCTCTGACATTAAGTGGAATAAAGGGTCTGTTTAAAGCTAAGTGTTGGCACCCCCTCCTGGCCACCCATAGCCGTCTTCCACATGGCATTTTGTCAAATGACAGGCCACGAAATAATGAAACGACATTAATCATAGTTAATTTTGCTCTCACTGTGTAAAGTACTTCACCGAGGTGCTGAAAAGCCGCACAAAGGAAACTCGCTGTATGAGAAATACACTGACACTAATTTATGAGGTAGAAGGAGATGACGACGTTCCTAGATAAGGTAGCATACAATACTGATTTTGTAGTGAGGAAAGATCTAGAACCGATAACAGCAAGGTAAACAGGCATTGGCAAAGCAATCTGGCCCCTTTGGCAACGCTTATTTTGTTAGTGAAGGCTTTTGTATGAAGACATGCGGCACCGAGTGGCCTGGTACCAGTCACGAGGAACCTGTCAGGCCCTCGCCTAAGTAAAACAATGTCCATGAGCCAAAATGTTTTTAATGCAAAAGCACACACTGCATCAGTCCTCGCTAGCGAAGAGGACAGCTTATTGTGCAGATGTGGGTATTGTGCAAGAACAGAATGCTGTAATTCACTGTCAGGCAAAAAAAATTATTGAAGTGGGCTCACCCTCTGACACATGCTAAATGCTGCGGTGTGTGGAAGCAAAATGCTAATGAACGGATGAAGAGGTATTGTGAAAGATATATATATATATATATATATATATATATATATATATATATTCACTGAAAAAACCATAGGTTTTAGGGACAGTTATAGTTACTTGGACATTGCACTCGTACAAAACCCGTGAAATTCCCCCGTTATAGTTAGTTCAGCTAACTATAACTCGCGCCTCGCAATGCACTGCTGATGACGTCACATATTACATCACTCATGACATGGTCAGTGACATCACTGATGACATCTCAAATGACATCACTGATGACATCACTGATGACATCATCCAGTGACTGTGTGTTTCTGTAAAGTTTAAATATGTTTAATATATATAGGGAAAGGCGTATTGAAGAGTGAGTGGGTGTATAAGTGTCTGAATGGATGATTTAGTAGGTGCGTGACTAACTGTATAAGTGAGTGATGAAACTTATCTTACTGAATGCATGGGTTAGTGACTAAACTGGGTGAATGTCTGTATCCGTCTGTCTGTTGCTGTGTAAGTGGCTGCATGGGTTTGTGAATAGCTACATGAGTGTCTATATGAGTTATTGATTGGTTGTCTGAGTATCTGTATGGGTGCCTGAGTGTTTGTGTGGGTGGGGTGTGTGCGACTCTGTACATAGATGTGTGAGTGGGTGATTCACTGGGTGCATGATTTGAAGAGTGCGTCTGTGATGGACTGCTTGGGTGGGTGAGTGTGTGTATGGGTGTGTTAGTGAGTGAATGTATATCTCAGTGGTACATGTGCGAGTAACTACATATGTAAAAGGAAGTATATATATGTGTTAGAGTATTTAAAAGGCTATACGTGAGAGTGTGTGATTGTGAGAGTGGCTGTATGGATGCGTGTGTGCTTGTATCAGTTATTGTATAAGAGCGTAAGAATGTGCTAGTATTTGTATGAGTAAGTGAGCTGGTGTGTGTATAACTGTATAGGTGAGTAAATGGGTGTGTGATTAAATTTTTGCATGACTGACTAGGTGTGTGAGTACCTCTATGGATGAGTGGCGGTGTGTCAGTGTTTATATAGGTGTATGAGTGCATATGATAGTCCTGTACTGAGTGACCGTAAGTATGAGTGACTGTACGGGTGAGTGAGTGGATGTGTGTGTAGACCTAAGAATCAGTGAGTGGGTATGTAGTTATTGGTGTTGGAGTGTCTTTGTTTTTGAGAATGGCAGTCTGTAATTTAGAGTGGGTGTATCAAAAGTTATATTAGGGTGTGAGAAGATGCATGAAATTATCACATGGTTGATGTCATCAGTGATGTCATTTGAGATGTCATCAGTGATGTCATCAGTGATGTCACTGACCATGTCATGAGTGATGTAATATGTGACGTCATCAGCAGTGCATTGCGGGGCGCGAGTTATAGTTAGCTGAACTAACTATAACGGGGGAATTTTCACGGGTTTTGTACGAGTGCAATGTCCAAGTAACTATAACTGTCCCTAAAACCTATGGTTTTTTCAGTGAATTTCAAAGGTTTTTTAAATGCTAATTTCTAACTATAACGTGCCTGAAACCTATGGTTTTTTCAGTGAATTTCAAAGGTTTTTTAAATGCTAATTTCTAACTATAAGATGTCTGAAACCTATGGTTTTTTCAGTGAATTTCAAAGGTTTTTTAAATGCGAATTCCTAACTGTTAGACTTGGCATCTTTTGGCGTGTTTCCCCTGACTTTTTGCTTTCTGACCTCCCGGTTTTGACTCTGTTTTTGCTGGTGTAATGATTCTGCGCACTTTCCTCACTGCGGTCCAGTGGGAAAGTGCAAGTGCTCCTGTATAAAATACGTTATGGATTGGTGTTTCCATGATTGGCCTATTTGGTTTATGTGTCAGTCCCTTGTAAAGTGCACTGCGAGTGCCAGGGCCTATAGACCAAATGCTGTTGGTGGGCTGCAGCACTGGATTGGGCCACCCACGCAAACAGCCCGTAAAGTGTAACTCGGGCCTGCCACCGCAGAGCCTGTGCGCAGCCTGGGGCTGCCATGTCGACTTGGCAAGTGCACACACTTGCAAGTCCCTAAACCTTCCCTTTGCTACATGTTAGTCACCCCTAAGGTAGGCCCAAGGTACCCCTGTGGGCAGGGGTGCGTTGTACGCGAAAGGTAGGACATGCCCTGGTGTGTGCGGCATGTCCTGATAGTGAATTACAGCCTAGTTCGTTTTTCACTATTGCAAGGCTACCTGTTCCCCCTAGGCCAGAACGGGCAGTTTTGATTATTACAGTTTATAATCCTAACTGACCCCGGGAACATGGTAGAAATTCGAGTTTAGTATGCCTGGACTCAGAATGATAAAAAGCATCTTTTAGTGAAGTTGGTTTTAACATTCTGTGTTTGAAAATACCACTTTTAGAAAGTGGGTATTTTCTTGTCTAACCATCCAAGCCTGCCTCTGCGAGGTTGTGTATTCCTTGTCTGAAGTGTGAGTGACAGGGGCTGGGGGATGCCAGGAGACAGGGTGAGTCAGCACAGGGCTGAATAGCAAGATCTACATGTAGATGGGTGGGAGGGGTCGCACCTGGGCCCTGAATAGGACAGTGCCTTCCCTCCACAATGCTGGCTCCACCTCCTGTGATGCGTCTGATGTCCCTGGCCTACTCACTGAAAGAAGGGACGGAGACTTGTCAACAAAGTGCTCCAGAACTGGTTTGGACTAGGCAAAGGCATCTCTGCCTTCAGAGAACAAAGGAATTTGGGATATAAATATTGGGGCCCTGACCCCATGAATTTAGATCTCGCTGGAATCAAGGAACCTGCCAAGACGAAGAGCTGGAAGAGCTGCCAGGAGGAGTACTGCCCCTTTGCTGTGTTGTTGCTTTGTTGGGTTGGCCTGCAGTTGCTGCTTCTGTCTTGGGCAGTGAAAGGACTGGACTGAACTTTCTACAAACTTGTGCTGAGTATCTCCAAGGGCCTGAAACCGAGCTGGCCTCCTGTTAAGAAGTCTCAGGGACTACAAAGACTTCACAAGCCTCTGGGTACCGCTTCTGGAACGCTGTTTCAGTTGCCACAGAGGAAGGGAACTGCAACCGACTCCGTCAACCGAATCCATCCCTGGCCGGTGACCTGTTTGCACCGCAGACCGCATCGCCCCGCTTCGCATCGCAACCCTGGTCTCACCGTGGGCGACGTCCGACGCCGCCAACATCGAGCCGCTGCTTGCACCGTGACCTGTGGGCACCGCAGTTCGCATCGCATCGCATCGCTTCACTGAACCAGCCGGACCCGACCGACGCGGTCGCTGCAACTGGCTCAAGAGTCATGACCGCACCGCATTTGGGGCACCGCTCGCACGTCTGCGACGCACCGCTCCGACTCGCACCGCTGTCCGACGCCAGCTCCCGCACTCCGGCTAGGTCGCCTGCATCGCAACCTGTCAGCACCGCATCGAGCATCGTCTCACCCTGCATCGCACGCCTTGGACTCACCGACTCCGTCTGCACGACGCTCATCGAGCCGCTGCCTGCACCGCATCGAGGGACACCGCACCTTGCATCGCTCCGTCTTGCACCGCAACCGTGACGAACGCCGACCGGTTCGTACACTCCGTACCAGCCACAACGAGAAAGGTACTGTAACCGAGTCTGTTCATGACTCTGCTGGCCCGTATCGACGCGGTCGGCTGGAACTGTTAGACTCTGTGGTTTTCAGCATCGCGGTAGGCTCGGACGGAGCTACCGACTCGTACGAACTTTGCTTTTGTGCTATTCCTGCAAAGAAGAAGTTACCGTATCAAGTATTCATTCGTAAAGTATAGTATTGTGGATTTTTGTCGTAATTGGTCTTGTCTTGAGTATATAAAATATTAGTTATTTTTCTAAACTGGTGTGGTGTCCGTTTGTAGTGCTTACACTGTATTACTGTTGGTTATGTGCAAATGCTTTACACACTGCCTCTGAATTAAGCCTGACTGCTCGTGCCAAGCTACCACGAGGGTAAGCAGGGGTTACTTCACGAGTGTAACACCCTTACCCTGACTAGGAAGAAGGGTCCCTACTTGGACAAAGGTGCAAGCCCTTGCCAACTAGAGATCCCATTTCTAACATTGGTGGCAGCGGTGGGATTCGAACCCATTTTGTAAATGCCAATTTTTAAATGTATTAATTGTTATTTTTATTTTTTCATACTGATTTACTACATTTTTTTAAACTATTTATTTTTAGATATTTTATTTTTAAATTACATTGTAATTACATTATACATTACATTACAAAATATACTTTCTCAGAATGAATTAATTTACTTTAAATACTTTGCAAATAGGCAATAGACTTTTAAGTACAGTAGTTACAGTTGTTGCAATGGGCAACACAATTTCAAACACAATGCAACATTGAGCTCAATGCGAATTTCTAGCTAAATGCAATTAGTTACTTTATGGATTACTTTTCTATCCACAGGACTGGATCCTAGATTCAGTCCTGGGACATCTCCTGTAAACAGTTGAGTAAAAGCGTTTTGGTTACAGTAGTGATTTTTAAGGAATATTATTGTATTTTAAAAGTTGACACTTAGAAACTTTCTCACATAGAATCACCAATGTTATCCTATGGGAGGAAATTCACTTAGCAGGTAAGTAGTGTTATCGTGACTTTTCTCACTCAGTGGTGGATCCTGGATCCAGCACTGGTGCATCTCCTGTAAACAGTTGAAAGAATGCGTTTAAGTCATACAGGCGATTTTTAAGGAATATTTGTAGTTTGTGAAAATCGACACTTTGAAACTTTTCTGCTGAAAACCAGACAATGGATTCCTATGGAAGGAAATACAAGTTACTGGTAAGTACGGTTAAAATTACTTTTCAGGGTCAGTGCTGGGCTAAAAGATGCAGCACTGGGTTCTCTCCTGATAACAGGTGAGTAAATCGGAATTCGTATTTCGGCTGATTTTAGAGGAATATTTGTATGTTTCAAAAATCGACACTTAGAAACTTTTTCAGCAAAAAGCAGGCAATGATATCCTATGGAAGGAAATTCAAGTTACTGGTAAGTACGGTTAGAATTACTTTTCAGGATCAGTACTGGGCTGAAAGATGCAGCACTGAGGTCTCTCCTGATAACAAGTGAGTAAATCGGAATTCGTATTTCGGCTGATTTTAGAGGAATATTTGTATGTTTCAAAAATCGACACTTAGAAACTTTTTCAGCAAAAAGCAGGCAATGATATCCTATGGAAGGAAATTCAAGTTACTGGTAAGTACGGTTAAAATTACTTTTCAGGATCAGTACTGGGCTGAAAGATGCAGCACTGAGGTCTCTCCTGATAACAGGTGAGTAAATCGGAATTCGTATTTCGGCTGATTTTAGAGGAATATTTGTATGTTTCAAAAATCGACACTTAGAAACTTTTTCAGCAAAAAGCAGGCAATGATATCCTATGAAAGGAAATTCAAGTTACTGGTAAGTACGGTTAAAATTACTTTTCAGGATCAGTACTGGACTGAAAGATGCAGCACTGAGGTCTCTCCTGATAACAGGTGAGTAAATCGAAATTCGTATTTCGGCTGATTTTAGAGGAATATTTGTATGTTTCAAAAATCGACACTTGGAAACTTTTTCAGCAAAAAGCAGGCAATGATATCCTATGGAAGGAAATTCAAGTTACTGGTAAGTACGGTTAAAATTACTTTTCAGGATCAGTACTGGGCTGAAAGATGCAGCACTGAGGTCTCTCCTGATAACAGGTGAGTAAATCGGAATTCGTATTTCGGCTGATTTTAGAGGAATATTTGTATGTTTCAAAAATCGACACTTAGAAACTTTTTCAGCAAAAAGCAGGCAATGATATCCTATGGAATGAAATTCAAGTTACTGGTAAGTACGGTTAAAATTACTTTTCAGGATCAGTACTGGACTGAAAGATGCAGCACTGAGGTCTCTCCTGATAACAGGTGAGTAAATCGGAATTCGTATTTCGGCTGATTTTAGAGGAATATTTGTATGTTTCAAAAATCGACACTTAGAAACTTTTTCAGCAAAAAGCAGGCAATGATATCCTATGGAAGGAAATTCAAGTTACTGGTAAGTACGGTTAAAATTACTTTTCAGGATCAGTACTGGGCTGAAAGATGCAGCACTGAGGTCTCTCCTGATAACAGGTGAGTAAATCGGAATTCGTATTTCGGCTGATTTTAGCGGAATATTTGCACAATGGTGAAGGGAGGGGCGGGGCCTGAGGTGACATCTGTGCAAACGCGCCCCGTGGCGCGTTTTAAGTTGGGGGATTAAGTCCCCTTTAATCATTCGGGTCCCTGGGGGCCAACTAGCCCACCAGGAACCTCCAGTATGCGCCAGGGGCTGCGTTGCAGAGACGTGTACAGAGGCCACACCCCTTTTACACCTCTCTGCAAGGCAGCTCTGTGGCACTTTTGGAAGTACATGGTGGGCTAGTTGGACTCCAGGGACCCTCAGGATTCAAGGGGACTTAATCCCCCATCTTAAAACACGCCACGGGGCCTGTTTGCACACATGTCACCTGAAGCCCCGCCCTCCCTTCACCACTGTGCAAACGCGCCCGTGGCACGTTTTAAGTCGGGGGATTAACTCCCCTTGAATCCTGAGGGTCCCTGGGGGCCAACTAGCCCAACAGGTATATCCAAAAAGCGCCACAGAGCTGCATTGCAGAGAGGTGTAAAAAGGGGCGTGGCCTCTGTACACCTCTCTGCAACGCAGCCCCCTGGCGCATACTGGAGGTTCCTGGTGGGCTAGTTGGCCCCCAGGGACCCCCAGTATTGAAGGGGAATTACTTCCCCATCTGCAAACGCGCCAGGGGGCGCGTTTGCAGAGTGGTGAAGGAAGGGGGCAAGGCCTGCGGGCCGATCGTTTTTTTTTTTTTCCTCTGAAGGGGGGCTGTGTGGCCCCCCTTCCTTTTTCCTATTTTTGGGCCCTGGGGACCCCATCCTCTAGGGCCTTATCCCCTTTTTTTTTTTTTTTAAATTATACAGGAAGGGGCCGCGTGGCCCCCCTCCCTGGCCGAATCCTACCCCGGGGACCCCATCCCCCGGGGCATGGCCACACTTTTTCATTAATTTTTAAGGAGGGGGGCTGCTTGGCCCCCCTCCTCAGGCCTCCTTTTGCCCCGGAGACCCCATCCCCCGGGGCAGTCTTTTTTTATTTTTTTATTCTTTTTAAAAAATTATTTCTGGGGAGGGGGGCCGCGTGGCCCCCCTCCCGGGCCACTACTTGCCCCGGGGACCCCATCCCCTGGGGCCTGGCCTCTGGTTGGGGACTGTGGGGGGTACCCAAACCCCCCACAGTCCCGCCGGCTCCCCGCCTCCTGCGCGAGCCGGCATTGCTTGTCCACATGGGGAGCAGCTAACATGCTGCTCCCCATGTGGAAAGCAGTGTCTTTGGATATTGGAAGCAGAGCAGGTTTCCCTGCTCTCTCTTCCAATATCCAAAGCAGTTTGCAATGACAGGACGGGAGCCGCGAGGCTCCGTCCTGTCATTGCAAACAGCAGTGTCCCGGGGTAGGCACCCGGGACACTGCAGGAGCCGGCCCTGGGGGGTGGCGGTCCCCAGGGCCACCACAGGCTCCAGGAGGGGGCCGCGCGGCCCCCTCCCATCCAAATGCACAGCCCCGGGGAGGTGGTGGTCCCCGGGGCTCGGGGTCCTTAACGGACCCCCATTTTCAATTTTGTTAGTGCCCGGGGAGGTGGTGGTCCCCGGGGCATGTGGGGGGGCTGGAGCCCCCCCACACATGTTAATTTAATAAATAAAGAAGCCCCGGGGAGGTGGTGGTCCCCGGGGCTGCGGGAGGGCTCAGAGCCCTCCCGCTACTTTCAAATAAAGCCCCGGGGGTGGCAGTCCCCGGGGCTTGGGGGCCCTTAGAGGCCCCCCATACATAAAATAAACCCCCCCCCCCCAGCATGCCCCCGGGACTTGGCCCACCCGGGGGCAAATTTACATCGAAGCGCGGGAGACCGCGCTTCGATTTTTTTTTTTTTTGCAGGATCCGCGCACCCTGAGCGCATCCTGCCGATTTAAAAAAAAAAAAAATGCTTTTTTTTGCCCAGGGGGTCCTTGTGGGACCCCCTGAGCAGGCCTAGGGGGTTAGGGTGTTTCTACCCTGCCCCCTTTGTGCGTTTTGCGCACTTGTTTCTTTTTTTTTTCTCGGCGGGATCCGCGCACCCTAAGCGCATCCTGCCGATTTAAAAAAAAATGCTTTTTTCTGCCCAGGGGTCCTTGTGGGACCCCTGAGCAGACCTAGGGGTCAGGGTGTTTCTACCCTGCCCCCTTTTGCGCTTTGCGCACTTGTTTCTGTCCCTCGGTTCTACCGAGGGACAAAATGACTGCCAACACTTCTTGATTTGGAGTGTTGACAGCCAATTAGCATGCAGCTCGTGATCGGGAGGGTACGCGGATCCGACGCGCCCATAGATATATATGTGATTTTAATTGTGAATTTCTCAGGAACTACTGAACGGATTTACACCATTTTAGCAAAAGGCACCAGTCTGAACCAAGGGCTACCTCTTTGCCAAATTTGGGGTAATTCCGTTCAGCAGTTCGGGCTGTAGCTGCGACTAAAGGTTCCTATGGAAAAATGCGTTTTGGGACCCCCCTTTTTTCTCGGCCCCCGCTTGACGTATCACCCCGAGACTTTCATGGTAGGAGCGGACCGGAGCGCCCCAACAAGTTGGAAGCTTTCGCGAAGATTCGTCAACCGGTGCCAACGTTATTGCAAATAGAATGTCGCGGATTTCCTATGGATAATAGGTCCTAACTATAACTATCTACTGGCGACCGCCAGTAGATAATATATATATATATATATATATTATCTACTGGCGGTCGCCAGTAGATAGTTATAGTTACAACCTATTATCCATAGGAAATCCGCGACATTCTATTTGAAATAACTCTCTTGCCGGTTGACGTATCTTCGCAAAATTTTCAAACTTTGTGAGGCGCTCCGGTCCGCTCCTACCCTGATAGTCTCGGGGGATTCGTCAGCGGGGGCCGAAAAAAGGGGGTCCCAAAACGCGTTTTCCCATGCAATTTTCCATAGGAAACTTTAGACACGGCTACAGCCCGAACTGCTGAACGAAATTACACCAAATTTGGCAAAGAGGTAGTTCTTGGTTCAGAAAGAACCCTTTTGTTAAATGGTGTAAATCCGTTCAGTAGTTGCTGAGAAAATCAAAAGTAAAAAGGTAGTGATATCTATGGCCGAGTAGGGTCCGCGTACCCTCAGCGCACCCTGCGCGCACCGTCCCGATCACGAGCTGCATGTTAGTTGGCTGTCAGCTGGCTGTCAACATTCCGATTCAGGAAATGTTGGCAGCCATTTTGTCCCTCGGTAGAACCGAGGGACAGAAACAAGTGCGCAAAGCGCACAAAGGGGGCAGGGTAGAAACACCCTGACCGCCTAGGTTTTTTTTAAAAAATCGGCAGGATGCGCACAGGGTGCGCGAATCCTGCCGAAAAAAAAAAAATCGAAGCGCGGTCTCCCGCGCTTCGATGTTAATTGGCCCCCGGGTGGGCCAAGTCCCGGGGGCATGCTGGGGGGGGGTTAATTTTATGTGTGGGGGCCTCTAAGGGCCCCCCAAGCCCCGGGGACCACCACCCCCCGGGGCTTTATGTGTAATGGTGCGGGAGGGCTCTGAGCCCTCACGCAGCCCCGGGGACCGCCACCTCCCCGGGGCTTCTTTTATTTTTGATTAACCTGTGTGGGGGGCTCCAGCCCCCACACGCCCCGGGACCACCACCTCCCGGGGCACTAAGAAAAATTACAATGGGGGTCCGTTTTGGACCCCCAAGCCCCGGGGACCACCAACTCCCCGGGGCTTTCAAAATGTAAGGAGGGGGGCCGCGCGGCCCAACTCCTGGAGCCTGTGGTGGCCCTGGGGACCGCCACCCCCCAGGGCCGGCTCCTGCAGTGTCCCGGGGTGCCTACCCCCGGGACACTGCTGTTTGCAATGACAGGACGGGAGCCTCGCGGCTCCCGTCCTGTCATTGCAAACTGCTTGGATATTGGAAGAGAGAGCAGGAAACCTGCTCTCTCTTCCAATATCCAAAGCTGATTGCTTTTCCACATGGGGAGCAGCATGTTAGCTGCTCCCCATGTGTAAGGCAATGCCGGCTCCCGTAGGACACGGGGAGCCGGCGGGACTGTGGGGGTTTGGGGACCCCCCACAGTCCCCAACGAGAGGCCAGGCCCCGGGGGATGGGGTCCCCGGGGCCATAAGTGGCCACGGAGGGGGGCCACGCAGCCCCCCTCCCCAAAGGAAAAAAAAAGGAAAAAAAAAAAAAAAGTGCTAGGCCGGCCCCGGGGGATGGGGTCCCCGGGGCCTTAAATGGCCTGAGGAGGGGGGCCACGCAGCCCCCCTCCAAATAAAAAAAAAAGAGGCCATGCCCCGGGGGATGGGGTCCCCGGGGCCAATACAGGCCCAGGGAAAGGGGGCCACGCGGCCCCCTTTCCGTTTTTTTAAAAAAAATTTAATTAAAAAAAAAGGGGTAAGGCCCTGGGGGATGGGGTCCCCAGGGCCTAAAAATAGGAAAAAGGAAGGGGGGCCACACAGCCCCCCTTCAGGGAGAAAAAAAAGAAAACGATCGGGCCCGCAGGCCCCGCCCCTTCCTTCACCACTCTGCAAACGCACCCCTGGCGCGTTTGCAGAGGGGAACGAATTCCCCTTGAATACTGGGGGTCCCTGGGGGCCAACTAGCCCACCAGGAACCTCCAGTATGCGCCAGGGGCTGCCTTGCAGAGAGGTGTACAGAGGCCACGCCCTTTTACACCTCTCTGCAACGCAGCTCTGTGGCGCTTTTGGAGGTATATGGTGGGCTAGTTGCACCCCAGGGACCCTCAGGATTCAAGGGAGTTAATCCCCCGACTTAAAACGCGCCACGGGCGCGTTTGCACAGTGGTGAAGGGAGGGGCGGGGCTTCAGGTGACATGTGTGCAAACAGGCCCCGTGGCGCGTTTTAAGATGGGGAATTAAATCCCCTTCAATCCTGAGGGTCCCTGGGGGCCAACTAGCCCAACAGGTACGTCCAGAAAGCGCCACAGAGCTGCGTTGCAGAGAGGTGTAAAAAGGGGCGTGGCCTCTGTACATGTCTCTGCAACGCAGCCCGCTGGCGCATACTGGAGGTTCCTGGTGGGCTAGTTGGCCCGTAGGGACCCTCATGATTCAAGGGGACTTAATCCCCCTACTTAAAACGCACCACGGGGCGCGTTTGCACAGATGTCACCTCAGGCCCCGCCCCTCCCTTCACCATTGTGCAAATATTCCTCTAAAATCAGCTGAAATACGAATTCTGATTTACTCACCTGTTATCAGGAGAGACCTCAGTGCTGCATCTTTCAGCCCAGTACTAATCCTGAAAAGTAATTTTAACCGTACTTACCAGTAACTTGAATTTCCTTCCATAGGCTAACATTGACTGGTTTCACTTGGAAATTCTTCTAAGTGTGGAGTTTTGGAACTTTAAAATATTCCTCTAAAATCAGCCGAAATACGAATTCCGATTTACTCACCTGTTATCAGGAGAGACCTCAGTGCTGTATCTTTCAGCCCAGTACTGGTCCTGAAAAGTAATTTTAACCATACTTACCAGTAACTTGAATTTCCTTCCATAGGCTAACATTGACTGGTTTCACTTGGAAATTCTTCTAAGTGTGGAGTTTTGGAACTTTAAAATATTCCTCTAAAATCAGCCGAAATACGAATTCCGATTTACTCACCTGTTATCAGGAGAGACCTCAGTGCTGCATCTTTCAGCCCAGTACTGATCCTCAAAAGTAATTTTAACCGTACTTACCAGTAACTTGAATTTCCTTCCATAGGATATAATTGCCTGCTTTTTGCTGAAAAAGTTTCTAAGTGTTGATTTTTGAAACATACAAATATTCCTCTAAAATCAGCCGAAATACGAATTCCGATTTACTCACCTGTTATAAGGAGAGACCTCAGTGCTGTATCTTTCAGCCCAGTACTGGTCCTGAAAAGTAATTTTAACCGTACTTACCAGTAACTTGAATTTCCTTCCATAGGCTAACATTGACTGGTTTCACTTGGAAATTCTTCTAAGTGTGGAGTTTTGGAACTTTAAAATATTCCTCTAAAATCAGCCGAAATACGAATTCCGATTTACTCACCTGTTATCAGGAGAGACCTCAGTGCTGCATCTTTCAGCCCAGTACTGATCCTCAAAAGTAATTTTAACCGTACTTACCAGTAACTTGAATTTCCTTCCATAGGATATCATTGCCTGCTTTTTGCTGAAAAAGTTTCTAAGTGTTGATTTTTGAAACATACAAATATTCCTCTAAAATCAGCCGAAATACGAATTCCGATTTACTCACCTGTTATCAGGAGAGAACCCAGTGCTGCATCTTTTAGCCCAGCACTGACCCTGAAAAGTAATTTTAACCGTACTTACCAGTAACTTATCTTTTCTTCCATAGGAATCCATTGTCTGGTTTTCAGCAGAAAAGTTTCAAAGTGTCGTTTTCACAAACTACAAATATTCCTTAAAAATCGCCTGTATGACTTAAACGCATTTTTTCAACTGTTTACAGGAGATGCACCAGTGCTGGATCCAGGATCCAACACCGAGTAAGAAAAAGTAACGATAACAGTTTTTACCTGCTAAGTGAATTTCCTTCCATAGGATAACATTGGTGATTCTATGAGGAAAAGTTTCTAAGTGTCAACTTTTAAAATACAATAATATTCCTTAAAAATCACGACTGTAACCAAAACGCTTTTACTCAACTGTTTACAGGAGATGTCCCAGGACTGAATCTAGGATCCAGTCCTGTGGTTAGAAAAGTAATCCATAAAGTAACTAATTGCATTTAACTAGAAATTCACATTGAGCTGAATGTTGCATTGTGTTTGAAAATGTGTTGCCCATTGCAACAACTGTAACTACTGTACTTAAAAGTCTATTGCCTATGTGCTAAGTATTTAAACTAAAGTAATTCATTCTGAGAAAGTATTTTTTGTAATGTAATGTATAATGTAATTACAATGTAATTTAAAAAATAAAATATGTAAAAGAAATTGTTTCTAAAAATGTAGTAAATCAGTATGAAAAAAAATAATATAAAAATTAATACATTTAAAAAACCATTGAAATTCACTGAAAAAACCGTAGGTTTCAGGCACGTTATAGTTACAAATTAGCATTTAAAAAACCTTTGAAATTCACTGAAAAAACCATAGGTTTCAGACACGTTATAGTTAGAAATTAGCATTTAAAAACCTTTGAAATTCACTGAAAAAACCATAGGTTTTAGGGACAGTAATAGTTACAAATTAGCATTTAAAAAACCTTTAAAATTCACTGAAAAAACCATAGGTTTCAGATATGTTATAGTTACAAATTAGCATTTAAAAAACCTTTGAAATTCACTGAAAAAACCATAGGTTTTAGGGACAGTTATAGTTAGTTGGACATTTCACTCGTACAAAACCCGTGAAATTCCCCCGTTATAGTTAGTTCAGCTAACTATAACTCGCGCCCCCGCAATGCACTGCTGATGACGTCACATATTACATCACTCATGACATGGTCAGTGACATCACTGATGACATCACTGATGACATCTCAAATGACATCACTGATGACATCATCCACGTGATAATCTGATGCAGCTCCTCACACCCTAATATAACCTTTGATACACCCAATCTAAATTACAGACTGCCATTCGCA
Source organism: Calotriton arnoldi (assembly GCA_963921515.1). Classification (NCBI taxonomy): domain Eukaryota; kingdom Metazoa; phylum Chordata; class Amphibia; order Caudata; family Salamandridae; genus Calotriton; species Calotriton arnoldi. The sequence goes on along the minus strand of CAWUFW010007332.1, from coordinate 753,620 downwards.
AAACTATAGACACTCCAACACCAATAACTACATACCCACTCACTGATTCTTAGGTCTACACACACACATCCACTCACTCACCCGTACAGTCACTCATACTTATGGTCACTCAGTACAGGACTATCATATGCACTCTTACTCCTATATAGACACTCAAACACCGCCACTCATCCAAAGAGGTACTCACACACCTAGTCAGTCATGCAAATAATTAAACACACTGCCATTTACTCACCTACACAGTTATACACACACCAGCTCACTTAATCATACAAATACTAGCACATTGTTACGCTCTTATACAATCACTGATACAAGCACACACTCATCCATACAGCCACTATCACAATCACTCACTCTCGCTTATAGCTATTTATATACTCCAACACACATATATACTGGCTTTCACATATGTAGTTACTCACACATGTACCACTGGGACATACATTCACTCACTAACACACTCTTACACACACTTACCCACCCATACAGTCTATCACAGATGCACTCTTGAAACCATCCACCCAGTGAATCACCCACTCACACATCTATGCACAGAGTCGCACACACCCCACCCACACAAACACTCAGGCACCCATACAGATACTCAGACAACCAATCAATAACTCATATAGACACTCATGTAGCTATTCACAAACCCATGCAGCCACTTACACAGCAACAGACAGACGGATACAGACATTCACCCAGTTTAGTCACTAACCCATGCATTCAGTAAGATACGTTAAATCACTCACTTATAGAGTCAGTCACGCACCTACTAAATCATCCATACAGACACTTACACACCCACTCATTCTTCAATACGTCTTTTCCTATATATATTAAAAATATTTAAACTTTACAGAAACACACAGTCACTGGATGATGTCATCAGTGATGTCATTTGAGATGTCATCAGTGATGTCATCAGTGATGTCACTGACCATGTCATGAGTGATGTAATATGTGACGTCATCAGCAGTGCATTGCGGGGCGCGAGTTATAGTTAGCTGAACTAACTATAACGGGGGAATTTCACGGGTTTTGTACGAGTGAAATGTCCAACTAACTATAACTGTCCCTAAAACCTATGGTTTTTTCAGTGAATATATATATATATATATATATTTTTTTTATTTTTTTTTATTTTTATTTTTTTTCACCAAACTCCTTCTCCACGTGTCAGTTTCACCGGGCACAAAGAAAGAGCGCGGACCTCATCAGTCTTCAATTTGCAATGTTTATTTGTGCTCCCCAAACAATGCTGCTGCCATGATGCGTTTCGTCCCTCTAGGGGACTTGATCACATGGATGAGGTATTGTGAAAGATATATATATATATATATATATATATATATATATATATATATATATATATATATATATATATATTTTGAGGAATAAAGAAATTTTGAATTGCCTACATTGCAGTGGTTCGTGGCTCTTTGGTGCTTTGCTGCGCGCTAAGAAATAAGTACGCAGAGGCACGAGGAACTTCCGATACGGTGATATATATATATATATATATATATATATATATATAAATCTACTGACGGTCGCCAGTAGATAGTTATAGTTAGGACCTATTTTCCATAGGAAATTCACAACATTCTATTTCCAATAACTTTGGCGCCGGTCGACGAATCTTCGCGAAATTTTCAAAACTTATGGCCCGCTCTGGTCCGCTCCTATCCTGAAAGTCTCGGGGTGATTCGTCAAGTGGGGGCCGAGAAAAAAGGGGGGTCCCCAAACATATTTTCCCCATGCAATTTTCCATAGGAAACTTTAGACACGGCTACAGCCCGAACTGCTGAACGGAATTACACCAAATTTGGCAAAGAGGTAGTTCTTGGTTCAGAAAGAACCCTTTTTGTTAAATGGTGTAAATCCGTTCAGTAGTTCCTGAGAAAATCAAAAGTAAAATCACATATATATCTGGGCGGAGCCTAACCACACATGTCATTGTGAGATCTGATTGGCTGTCAGCACTTCATCCTGGAATTGCTGGCAGCCATCTTGGGACCAATATACATGATAGTACCCCATTGAAATGCATTGTAGTGAATCAAAGATTTTGAGGGTTACCAAAAGGAGAACTATAAAGGGTGATAACAGACTTTAGTTACATTAGAATTCATTTGTTGATGGTACCATACTAATTTCAGGAATTGTGGTGTGTTCTAAGGTGATTTTACCCTGTGAAAAACCTTCTGCTGGGATATCATGAATCATGTTTGAGAGAAAACTATTTTCACATGCTTGTCCCATAGAGTTTTGGAAGGTGCTCCAGAAGCTAAAATGAGAGCATATTTTCTGTAAATTCACATTATCTTTCTCAGTCATGTGAGAATGAAGTCTGACATTCTCAGTAAAACATGTACATCCAACAAGGGCAGAGACTGTCAGTTGATTCCTTTGTGTTCTACTGCAGCTTCCCAGAGTGTTCTAAAGAACAACTAGAGTGCTAACAGCCTTACTTATGACAAAATTATGGCACACCTGAAGCCATCTTGATTGGAATAAACTGGTAACTCTTAAAACATTTAATTTAAAAAGGAACAAAATGAGGGGGTTCATTTTGTCATAGAAATTATGGTTAGTGCTGTAGAAAGAAAAATTAGGACATGTTTTAAGTGAGATCTCAACTATCTTCCTGTTATATTTCAACAGGAGCAGCCTGCCAGTTGATTCCTTTGTGTTCTACTGCAGCTTCCCAGAGTGTTCCAAAGAACAACTAGAGCGCTAACAGCCTTACTTATGACAAAAGTATGGCACACCTGAAGCCATCTTGATTGGAATAAACTGGTAACACTTAAAACATTTAATTTAAAAAGGAACAAAATGATGGGGTTCATTTTGTCATAGAAATTATGGTTAGTGCTGTAGAAAGAAAAATTAGGACATGTTTCAAGTGTGATCTCAAATATCTTCCTGTTATATTTCAACAGGAGCAGCCTGTCAGTTGATGCCTTTGTGTTCTACTGCAGCTTCCCAGAGTGTTCTAAAGAACAACTAGAGTGCTAACAGCCTTACTTATGACAAAATTATGGCACACCTGAAGCCATCTTGATTGGAATAAACTGGTAACACTTAAAACATTTAATTTAAAAAGGAACAAAATGAGGGGTTCATTTTGTCATAGAAATTATGGTTAGTGCTGTAGAAAGAAAAATTAGGACATGTTTTAAGTGAGATCTCAACTATCTTCCTGTTATATTTCAACAGGAGCAGCCTGCCAGTTGATTCCTTTGTGTTCTACTGCAGCTTCCCAGAGTGTTCCAAAGAACAACTAGAGCGCTAACAGCCTTACTTATGACAAAAGTATGGCACACCTGAAGCCATCTTGATTGGAATAAACTGGTAACACTTAAAACATTTAATTTAAAAAGGAACAAAATGATGGGGTTCATTTTGTCATAGAAATTATGGTTAGTTCTGTAGAAAGAAAAATTAGGACATGTTTAAAGTGTGATCTCAAATATCTTCCTGTTATATTTCAACAGGAGCAGCCTGTCAGTTGATGCCTTTGTGTTCTACTGCAGCTTCCCAGAGTGTTCTAAAGAACAACTAGAGAGCTAACAGTCTTACTTATGACAAAATTATGGCACACCTGAAGCCATCTTGATTGGAATAAACTGGTAACACTTAAAACATTTAATTTAAAAAGAAACAAAATGAGGGGGTTCATTTTGCCATAGAAATGAACAACATTCCCAGCACGACTACCTACACTACACAAGCACCACTGCACTACCCTAAACCCTAAAACACTACCCCCAGCACGACCCCCTTCACTACCTAAACACAACTGCACTACCCTAAACCCTAAAACACTACCTCCAGCACTACCCCTACACTACACAAACACCACTGCACTAACATAAACCCTAAAACACTACCCCCAGCACGACCCCCTACACTACCCAAACACCATTGCACTACCCTAAACCATAAAACACTACCCCCAGCACGACCCCCTACACTACCCAAACACCACTGCCATACCCTAAACCCTAAAACACTACCCCCAGCATGAACCCCTACACTACCCAAACACCACTGCACTACCCTAAACCCTAAAACACTACCCCCAGCACTACACCCTACACTACACAAACACCACTGCACTACCCTAAACCCTAAAACACTACCCCAGCACTACCCCCTACACTACCCAAACACCACTGCACTAACATAAACCCTAAAACACTACCCCCAGCACAACCCCCTACACTACACAAACACCACTGCACTACCCTAAACCCTAAAACACTACCCCCAGCACGACTCCCTACACTACCCAAACACCACTGCACTACCCTAAACCCTAAATCTACCCCCAGCACGACCCCCTACACTACCCAAACACCACTGCACTACCCTAAACCATAAAACACTACCCCCAGCATGACCCCCTACACTACACAAACACCACTGCACTACCCTAAACCCTAAAACACTACCACCAGCATGACCCCCTACACTACTCAAACACCAGTGCACTACCCTAAACCCTAAAACACTACCCCAGCACGACCCCCTACACCACCCAAACACCACTGCACTACCCTAAACCCCAAAACACTACCCCCAGCACGACCCCCTACACTACCCAAACACCACTGCATGACCCTAAACCCTAAAACACGACCCCCTACACTACACAAACACCACTGCACTACCCTAAACCCTAAAACACTAGAACCCAGCACGACCCCCCTACAGTACACCAACACCACTGCACTACCCTAAACCCTAAAACACTACCCCTACACTACACAAACACCACTGCACTACCCTAAACCCTAAAACACTACCCCCAGCACGACCCCCTACACTACACAAACACCACTGCACTACCGTAAACCCAAAACACTACCCCAGCACTACCCCCTATACTACCCAAACACCACTGCACTACCCTAAACCCTAAAACACTACCCCCAGCATGACCCCCTACACTACACAAACACCACTGCACTACCCTAAACCCTAAAACACTACCCCCAGCACGACCCCCTACACTACCCAAACACCACTGCACTACCCTAAACCCTAAAACACTACCCCCAGCACGCCTCCCTACACTACACAAACACCACTGGACTACCCTAAAACACTACCCCCAGCATGACTCCCTACACTACCCAAACACCACTGCACTACACTAAACCCTAAATCTACCCCCAGCATGACCTCCCACACTACACAAACACCACTGCACTACCCTAACCCCTAAAACACTACCCCCAACACGACCCCCTACACTACCCAAACACCACTGCACTACCCGGAACCCTAAAACACTAACCCCAGCATGACCCCCTACACTACCCAAACACCAGTGCACTACCCTATACCCTAAAACATGACCCCAGACACTACACAAACACGACTGCACTACCCTAAACCCTAAAACACTACCCACAGCATGACCCCCTACACTACACAAACACCACTGCACTACCCTAAACCCTAAAACACTACCCCCTACAGTACACAAACACCACTGCACTACCCTAAACCCTAAAACACTGCCCCCAGCATGACCCCTACACTACACAAACACCACTGCACTACCCTAAACCTCCTACACTATACAAACACCACTGCACTACTCTAAACCCTAAAACACTACCCCCAGCATGACCCCCTCACAACACAAACACCACTGCACTACCCTAAACCCTAAATCTACCCCCAGCACGACCCCCTACACTACCCAAACACCACTGCCATACCCTAAACCCTAAAACACTACCCCCCGCACTGAACCCCTACACTACCCAAACACCACTGCACTACCCTAAACCCTAAAACACTACCCCCAGCACTAACCCCTACACTACCCAAACACCACTGCACTACCCTAAACCCTAAAACACTACCCCAGCACTACCCCCTACACTACCCAAACACCACTGCACTAACATAAACCCTAAAACACTACCCCAGCACAACCTCCTACACTACACAAACACCACTGCACTACCCTAAACCACTACCCCCAGCACGACTCCCTACACTACCCAAAGACCACTGCACTACCCTAAACCCTAAATCTACCCCCAGCACGACCACCTACACTACCCAAACACCACTGCACTACCCTAAAACACTACCCCCCAGCATGACCCCCTACACTACACAAACACCACTGCACTACCCTAAACCCTAAAACACTACCACCAGCATGACCCCCTACACTACTCAAACACTACTGCACTACCCTAAACCCTAAAACACTACCCCAGCACGACCCCCTACACTACCCATACACCACTGCACTACCCTAAACCCTAAAACACTACCCCCAGCACGACCCCCTACACTACTGCACTACCCTAAACCCTAAAACACAACCCCCAGCACGACCCCCTACTCTACCCAAACACCACTGCACTACCCTAAACCCTAAAACACTACCCCCAGCACGACCCCCTACACCACCCAAACACCACTGCACTACCCTAAACCCTAGAAAAGAAACCCCCACCCCATGCCCAATCCCCCTTACCTCTCACTCCTCGTGGTTCCTCTCTCCTCGTGGTTCCTGCTTCACGTCGTCTCTGAAGGGCGGTGCACGTCGTTGTGAGGAAACGGAACAGCCTCTGTTTCCTTACAACGACGTGGATCATCTACATGTTTTTTAGAACGCATGGTCATTTACCATACATACCTTTACAACAAAATTCGTTGTAAAGGCATGCGTGGTAAATGACCATGCGTTCTAAAAAAATGCGTAGTAATGACTTTGCGATGTACAACGCATGCGTGGTAATGCATGCGTTGTAATGGTATCGCGAAGTAAAAAAGTCGTTGTAACGGCTGCTTACCGATCGAAGCTGGCCCCTGTTCTTCAGTGAGACGTTTATTTGATTAATTAGGAGGAAGGAATGTGGTTTTTGTACCGAAAAGTGCATTCCCGGCTGTTGTATTGTGAAAGTGTCCGCGTGGCCTGGTTTCACTTCCGGTGAGAGAGTGAAAGAGTCTGTTTGGATCTAAAGGAGTTCTGTTGTTGGACGGGGCCGGCGCGAAACGTCATCAGAAAACATAGCTAATGGAAAGCGTCCTCCCTGAAGTGTGGAGCAGTGCCATGAGAGGTCAACGAGTGTGCATCCCACCGCAGTATGACCGTACCGCGTGACCCATGTGCCGCCTCCAGGGTACGGGAGGCAGAAGCGGCATCGCAGGTCCTCTTGAAGACCGTTGTAGCACTAATTCTACATTTTGGTACTAGGGCATTTTAACTTCGTTGTTCCTGCCAGATACAAAGAGAAGATCCTGTGTTATTCAGTGCCCTCGTTACCTTTTTTGTGGGTTGTGGTGCTTGTCACTTCGCTGCCCCGCCGGTGCGCACGACTGGGCACCCCACCTCGTGTGCCATCTGCAGGGCCTCTGCCCTCTGATCACTGGTTTTGGTTTCTGGAGTGGCAACATAAACAGTTGCTCCCAAAGGACTAGCCTGAACACTTAGGTGAATATCCCCTGCACCAGCATTCCACGGAAATTCTTTCCTAGCTCTCCCACGTCAACGAGGACATCATAATAGCACGGCTCCGCTCGCGACACCGTATGACGTCATCGGAGCCATAAGAGGACCTCGTCGGCGTGCTGACAGTTCCACCCATTTTTTCCGTGCCACCGAGGCCAACAGGCGGACCGAGACATTTTCACATGTATACATAGTAGAATAAATATATATATATTCACTGAAAAAACCATAGGTTTCAGGCACGTTATAGTTAGAAATGAGCATTTAAAAAAAACCTTAGAAATTCACTGAAAAAGCATAGGTTTCAGGCACGTTATAGTTAGAAATTAGCATTTAAAAAACCTTAGAAATTCACTGAAAAAACCATAGGTTTCAGGGGCGTTATAGTTAGTTGGACATTTCACTCGTACAAAACCATAGAAATTCCCCCGTTATAGTTAGTTCAGCTAACTATAACTCGCGCGCCCGCAATGCACTGCTGATGACGTCACATATTACATCACTCATGACATGGTCAGTGACATCACTCATGACATCACTGATGACATCTCAAAACCCTAGGGTTTTCCGGCGCCGCCTGAAAGGAGCCAACGCAGACAGAGGGGTCTACATGTTAAATAACCAAGTTTTTAAACCCCTGCGGAAGTTCTCATACGAAGATTCAATTCGAAGATCAAACGGAAGGGAGTTCCATAAGGAGGGTCCCAAATGAGAGAAGGAACGATCGCCCATGCGCACTAATCTCGTCCTAGGAACAATAAACTTGGCCTGGGTAGCTGAGTGCAGAGCACGAGATGGCACATAAGGATGAACAAGAGTCTTCAAGTAGGGAGGTACCTTTCCAGATTTTATCTTGAACATGAGACTCAGTGCCATAAACTTAATGCGGCTTTCAATCCTGAGCCAATGGAGATCCCGGATTGAACTGGAAATGGGAGCAGTTTTAGGTATCCTACAAAGCAGCCTCGCAGCAGCATTCTGCGCTAGTTGTAACTTGCGTAGCACCTCCTTGGCGGCACCCAGATACAAGATGTTGCAGTAGTCCAGCTATCTCAAATAATTTTAACTTGTGCCAATTTAACTATAACTCGTGCCCTCGCCATGCACAGTTTTCTCATCAATAATTTCATTACAAATGTTGCAGTGATATTATCAGTGATGCCATAGAAGATGTCATGTGTGATGTACTATGTGGGGTAATATTTTATTACTTTACTTAAAGCCAACCCCCCGTGCATGGCCTTTGGCTGTGTGCAGCGGGTGTTGACGTAGGTCCCGGTGTGTGGCCAGTCCGTGCAACCAACCCTCTGCAGGCAGCCAAAAACCCACCATGCGCGGCCTTAGGCCGTGTGCAGGGGGGATTGGTCCATGGCCCGGTCTGTGACCAGGCCCTGTGGCCAACCTTCCCACCCATGGGCAGCCAACCCTCAGCAGCACACGGACTTAGGCCGTGCTTGGCAGTTCTTTGGCCGCAAGGCCTGGCAAACTGCCTACAGGCACCCAAACCCCCCCCCCTGTGCTTGGTGTGAGATTGGCAGCAGGGGCTGGCATCTGGGAATGCAACCCTACGCCACGCACGCAGCCTTCTGCAACATCAAAATATAAACAGTAAGCCTATTGGCTTTATCAAGAGGTGAGCATATCAATATATATGAAGTAGACCTATAATCTTTCTCCAAAAAAAAAACAATAATTGTATTCAATTCTAAATTCCAATAATTTACACAATGTCATTTTTATTTATATCAATCATCTTTATTTCGATCAATTAAGATCATAAAAGACACTTTACAATAAAAAAGACCGATTTCTCTCCATAAATAAATATGAATCTTAACATAACGAATGCTAAAAGTACAAACATGTTAAAAGGACCTTAAAAATTGCAATTAGTATGATAAAATACTTTTAAAAATTCATAAAAATAAGGAAAAAGGGGTAACTGGCTCAGTAATACAGTTAGCATTTCTAGACATGGCTAATGATCTTAGAGCCCTTAACCTTATGTGGCACTAGTGGCAACTACACTAGAAACAAAATTTGATTTGTATCACGAATAAGGGGTGAATTATTGAGTTGATAATAAGAAATGCCACCTGCTAACATAAAAACAACCACTTTACTAAGCAATACCCACGTACCCATTAATGCATCATTTAATCCTTTACAAACACTGGTTTGGGTATGCTGTATTGGTCATGCCAATTTCTGCCATTTTGCTTTCCCGAATTGACCATGTCCAACTTAAAAATTTTGCAATCGCTATTCACACGGGATACCAGTGTCGGTCAACAGTATTCTCAAGGCAATAGCACTACTCCTCACACCCATGTTCTTACATAAAGGGCGCAACCATTTTTTACGTGGAGCATGGTATGCCGGACAAACAAATAGAATATGAGAGTAGGTTTCCTCGTGCTCCAGACACAACTTGCACATGCTCTCATTGCCCCTATGCCACTTACATGTAAATGCATTTAGGGGTAATGTGCCTACCCGGAATTGAAAGTATAGACGTCTGTCCCTGGGTTTAGTGATGGCATCCCAATATTGCTCGTATTTGGGACAGTACTTAAATTCCAAAAATGTACCCGTCAGTGATGAGGGCTCTGAGGTAGTAATATTATTTCTTGTCATCATAGACCAGTATAATCTTTTCATCTCTTTCTTTGGGGGGAATTGCTGGCTCTCAGGCTCATCCCACAAGTGTCGCAGGCCCATGCTAACCAATGTATTTTTTAGGTTTAGCAGCCACTTGATCTTACTTGAGGTGTCTAAGACCCAAACATCTTTAAGAGCTGTTGCATACTGATGTAACTCTGGTGTGGTCCATAGTCTCCGCCAGTACGCTATTGGACGGAACCTAGCAACCTCTTCCAGTCTGCTACAGCCTAGGTCGTAAAAGACTGGTTTTAATGGAGTGCTCTGAGGCAGGCCAATGACACTTCTCACTAATTTATTTTGAGCTAAAACTAATGGCTTCATGTCACTAAAACCCCAGAGTTCTGCACCGTAAGTAACAGAGGCTAATACTTTGGTGTTGTATATCTTAAGTAGAGGGTACATGGGTTGGGTATGTGAGGTCTTAAATTTAAATTCCTTCAGCAAAGCACCAGCCAGATGACTATGCTTAAGGGCCAGGGTGTTTATCTGGGGGTTCCATTTAAGTCTATTCCCCAGCGTGATCCCCAGATAACTAAAAACATCAGTCTGCTCCAATAATTCACCATTAAGAAACACCCTGCCCTTAATTGCTCTGTGCTTGTGCAGGACCATAAACTTGGTTTTATCAGCACTTATCACCAACCCAGGATCTTTACAAAACTCCTCAAATCTTAATAGAGCCCTCTGCAAACCACTCTGGGTCTTAGAGATGATCAGAGTATCATCTGCAAACATAAGTATTGGAATTTTAACACCTGCGAGAGATGGTGCATCTGTGGGAAATGCAGAGAAATAAGCAGGTTCTGGCATCTGGGAATGCAACCCTACGCCACGCACACAGCCTTCTGCAACATCAAAATATAAACAGTAAGCCTATTGGCTTTATCAAGAGGTGAGCATATCAATATATATGAAGTAGACCTATAATCTTTCTCCCAAAAAAAACAATAATTGTATTCAATTCTAAATTCCAATAATTTACACAATGTCATTTTTATTTATATTGCTTACTAAAATAAAGTTAAGGAAAAAACATGAATGGTAGTCTTTCTTTTTACATAGTTTTTATTACTACGTCTTGAGGATGAAAAATGTGAAAGTAAATAGTCAAAGACATTTTTTAAAAATAAAACAAATGTCTCTAAATCTTTCTTTTAACATTTTTCATCCCAAAAAGGCAATCGCAAAAACACCCACAAGATGACCTTGTATCTTTTTATACATCTTCAGGCCACATCAAAGGCAGTCATACAACCAGACACCTAGCAAGCGCTAGACTCCCAGCTGTAGAGCAAAAGCTCCAGCCTGGAAAGTGCTTTAAACAATAACCCAATTTCCCCAGAGTCATGTATTCAACGATGCAGGAGACTCACTGCTTTTTTTTCTAATGTTGCTGGGGGGCTGCAGAACTTACTGCAGCCACCCTTAAAAAAATTGTTTAGTGGTGCTCCTGCCCTTTTTAGGGACATTATATATATATATATATAGCCCTTGCAGGACATTATGGGATGCTCCATGAAGGAAGAGTGAATAATAAATGAGCAGCTGTGGCAGCTCGTTTATTATTTACTTTTTTTGTTTTTGCTTTTATTTTTGGACACCCACTGTTTTTTTCATAGGGGGCCTCAGGGGGAGGTCCACAGCCCATGTGGCCATGGGGGCTACCAATAAGCGGCCCCATTTTACAGAGCTGCACAGAAGCTGGCAATTGTTTTATGTATTAAGGGATACCCCGTTGCCCACCTGGGGCATCCCACACCATTATTATTTTTTTATTATTTAAGGGATGTCCCGGTGCCCACACGGGGTACCCCACACTATTATTTTTCCTGAGCCACAGAGGGAGCTCCAGGGCCCCCGCGGCCCGCCAGTTCACTGCAGGAGCTGATTTTTTTAAATTTTAAAGTGGTTTGCCCCAGGGCCCACCCTGGGCACCCCATAGCATGCCCCTCATTAGGGGCTGTGGGGGGGGGCGGCACAGGGCCCCTGCAGGCCTGCCAGCTTGCAACCATCCCGGTGCAGCGTGAGCCAGTATTGCTCCCACTCTGCAGGGGCAGTTTTCTTTTGCTCCCGCAGGGCAGGAGCAATTCACTCTTTTTCCATGCCTGAGAGCATGGGCAGGGAAAATTGTGTTCCCCACCAAGGAAGGGGGAGCTGCTTTCTGCTCCTGCTGGGTGGGAGCACTTTACTCTTTTGCTGCCTACCCTCTTGGGCAGGGAAAAGCCGGTTTCCCAGGGGTTGGGGACTCCAGGGCACTGTCTCTGAGCTGACCCCGGGGGATGAGTTCCCCAAAGCCATCTAATGGCTCTGGGAGAGGGGGCCGGGCAACCCTCTCCCCATTCCCAAGTTTGTACCCCAAGGGATGGGGTCCTCAAGGCCTTTTCAGGCTCGGGAAGGGAGTCACACATCCCCCCTCTCCTTGATTAAAATGACTACCTCGGGGTCTATAAAAGGATAACTTTTTTAGGCTTGAGGAGCTGGGGCTGCACACCCCCCTCCCTTTTAATAAAATATCAGCCCCAATGGATGGGTTCCTGGGGACTTTTTAGGCTTGGGGAGGGGCACACGTCCCTTTAACAATATATTGGCCATGGAGCATGGGTATGGGTACTCATAGTACGGCCCACGGGCCGCCAGCGGCCCGGCAAGCCTTCCTTGGCGGCCCGCGGACCTTGCAGACATCGTACCTGTGTTTTTTTTTTTTTTTAAAGTGTCAGCAAACACTGCCGGTTGCAGCAGCGCGGACTCTGAGAGACTCTGCTCTATGGGGGCCGGGCGATTCTTTAAAGACCATTCACTTGTTAATGAGGCTTTATTGTATTTCACCTCTTCTTGCGCCCTGCATCTCCACTCTGACTGAGTGGAGATGCAGGGGCGCTAAGAAGAGGTGAAATACAACAAAGCCTCATTAACAAGTGAATGGTCTTTTAAAGACCTGTGAAGTACTCGGGTGCGGCTGTGTGTGTTCCCGGGAAGCTGTCTCAGCCCAGTCTGACACACACACCGGGTGAGGTGAGAGAGGGTGACAGAGAGAGGGAGACAGAGGGAGGGAGACAGAGAGGGGGAGACAGAGAGAGAGGGAGACAGAGAGAGAGGGAGACAGAGAGAGGGAGACAGACGGAGACAGAGGGAGAGAGACAGAGGGAGAGAGACAGAGGGAGAGAGAGAGGGAGACAGAGGGAGGGAGACAGAGGGAGGGAGACAGAGGGAGACAGGGAAACAGAGGGAGACAGGGAAACAGAGGGAGACAGGGAAACAGAGGGAGACAGGGCAACAGACAAAGGGAGGGAGACAGAGGGAGACTGACAGAGGGAGATAGAGGGAGGGAGACAGAGACAGAGGGAGACAGAGGGAGACAGAGAGAGAGAGAGACAGAGTGAGGGAGGCAGAGGGAGACAGAGGGAGGGAGTCAGGGGGAGACAGAGGGAGGGAGAGGGAGACAGACAGAGGGAGACAGACAGAGGGAGACAGAGGGAGGGAGTCATACAGACAGAGGGAGGGAGACAGACAGACAGAGGGAGGGAGACAGACATAGGGAGGGAAACAGAGAGAGAGAGAGAGGGGGAGAGAGAGAGGGAGACAGAGAGAGAGGGAGACAGAGAGAGAGAGGGAGACAGAGAGAGAGGGAGACAGAGGGAGGGAGACAGAGGTAAGGAGACAGACAGAGGGAGGGAGACAGACAGACAGAGAGAGGGAGACAGACAGACAGAGGGAGGGAGACAGACAGAAGGAGACAGAGAGAGGGAGAGGGAGACAGAGGGAGGGAGACAGACAGACAGAGGGAGGGAGACAGACAGAGGGAGACAGAGGGAGGGAGACAGAGGGGGAGGGAGACAGAGGGAGAGGGAGGGAGACAGAGACAGAGGGAGGGAGACAGAGACAGAGGGAGGGAGACAAAGGGAGGGAGACAGAGGGAGACTGACAGAGGGAGATAGAGGGAGGGAGACAGAGGGAGACAGAGGGAGACAGAGGGAGACAGAGAGAGAGAGAGACAGAGTGAGGGAGGCAGAGGGAGACAGAGGGAGGGAGGCAGTGGGAGACAGAGGGAGGGAGAGGGAGACAGACAGAGGGAGACAGACAGAGGGAGACAGAGGGAGGGAGTCATACAGACAGAGGGAGGGAGACAGACAGACAGAGGGAGGGAGACAGACAGAGGGAGGGAGACAGAGAGAGAGAGAGGGGGAGAGAGAGAGGGAGACAGAGAGAGAGGGAGACAGAGAGAGAGGGAGTCAGAGGGAGGGAGACAGACAGACAGAGGGAGGGAGACAGACAGACAGAGGGAGGGAGACAGACAGAAGGAGACAGAGAGAGGGAGAGGGAGACAGAGGGAGGGAGACAGACAGACAGAGGGAGGGAGGGAGACAGACAGAGGGAGACAGAGGGAGGGAGACAGAGACAGAGGGAGGGAGACAGAGGGAGGGAGACAGAGGGGGAGGGAGACAGAGGGGGAGGGAGACAGAGGGAGAGGGAGACAGAGGGAGAGACAGAGGGAGAGACAGAGAGAGGGAGACAGAGGGAGGGAGACAGAGAGAGACAGAGAGGGAGACAGAGGGCAACAGACAGAGGGGGACAGACAGAGGGAGGGAGACAGACAGAGGGAGACAGACAGAGGGAAACAGAGGGAGGGAGACAGACAGAGGGAGGGAGACAGATAGAGGGAGACAGACAGAGGGAGGGAGACAGATAGAGGAAGACAGAGGGAGGGAGACAGAGGGAGGGAGACAGAGAAGGGAGACAGAGGGAGGGAGACAGAGGGAGGGAGACAGACAGAGGGAGACAGACGGAGGGAGACAGAGGGAGGGAGAGGGAGGGAGACAGAGAGAGAGAGAGAGAGAGAGAGAGGGAGGGAGACAGAGAGAGAGTGGGAGGGAGACAGAGAGAGAGAGGGAGGGAGACAGAGAGAGAGAGACAAACAGAGTGAGTGAGACAGAGGGCGACAGAGAGAGGGAGGGAGGGAGAGAGAGAGAGGGAGAGAGAGAGAGAGAGAGAGGAAGGGAGACGGAGAGAGAGAGGGAGGGAGAGATAGAGAGAGGGAGGGAGAGATAGAGAGAGGGAGGGAGACAGAGCGAGAGAGAGAGAGAGAGAGATAGATAGAGAGAGAGTAAGATGTGTGTATGCCCGGTCTGGTGGCTCAGTGGACGAAGGCGTCCGCTGCAGGGGTCTGTGTTCAACCTCATGGTCATAGTTTTTTTGGGCGCTCTAGCCCCGCCCCCTCCCCCACTGACCCCGCCCCACCGGTGCGGCCCTCGGCCACAAACCACACTGTAAATTAGGCCCCAGAGAGAAAGTTTGTGAGTACCCATGCCATGGAGGATGGGGTCTCTGGGGCCTCTTAGTGGCTTGGGGAGGATAAGCCACGCGCTGCCTTCCCCTATAAAAAAATGCACTTCCCTCCCACCAAGTCCATCCTTGTGAAAAAAATTTAAACACACGGGCTCCTTTGTGAATTTGTGGGAAATTTTAAAAAAGAATTTTTTTGGGCCCCAATCATTATTGATGTGGTGGCAGGCAATCAGATCTTAGCATGAGATGTGTCGGCTCCACGGATCTTCCGCGGGGTGATAGATATAAAGTTCCATTGGAAAAACGAATAGGGAAAATGCATTGTGGGACCCCACCTTTGTCTAGGCCCTTGCTTGATGGATCACCCCGAAAGTTTTTGTGCACAAACTAGACAAAAAGTAGCACTTTTTTGCAAAATTTCTTGAAGGGTCGTCATACGGCGCCAAAGTTATTAGCAACACAGTAATTAATTTCCAATGCAAACACAATCCTAACTATAACTACTCAGTAGTGATTGTGGAGTGGAGTGTTGTAGATTAAAGCAGGGTAGAGCATAGTGGGGTGGACTGTAGTGGCACACAGAGCAATGGCATACTGTGGAGTGGTGTACAGTGGAGTGTTGTACAGTGGAGTGGTGTAAAGTGGAATAGCATAGAGGGTAGTGGCATAGAGTAGAGTGGAGTGGCATACAGTGGAGTAGCGTAGAGAGGAGTGGTGCAGAGTGGAATAACGTTAAGTGTTACTGGCGTACAGTGTAGTGACGTAGAGTGAAGTGGCATATAGAGGAATATTGTACAAGAGAGTGCTGTACAGTGGAATAGCATAGAGTGGAGTGGGGTAGAGTGGAGTTGCATAGAATTGAGTGATATACAGTAGAATAGCATACAGTGGATTGTCATAGAGTGGAGTGGTGTATAGTGGAGTGGTGTAGGTGGGGTGGCGTAGAGTGGAGTGGCGTTCAGTGGACAGGGCACAGTGCAATGGTGTACACTGAAGTGGAGTACTGTGGAGTGGCATAGAGTGGAACAGCATAGAGTGTAGTGTCGTAGATTGGAGTTGTGTACAGTGGAATGACTTAAGTGGAATAGCGTAGAGTGGAGGGGTGTACAGTGGAGTGGCATATACTTGAGTGTCATAAAATGGAGTGGCATAGTGTATAATAGCATACAGTGTACTGGTGTATAGTGGAGTGGGATAGTGGAGTGGTGTACAGTGGATTAGGTAGAGTGGAGTGGCATATAGTGGAGTGACGCAAAGTGGCGTAGCATAGAGTGTAATAGGGTAGAGGGGAGTGGCATAGAGTGGAATGGCATAGAGAGGAGTGTGGTAATTAAAACAGACATAGCGTGAAAGTGTGTGAACACATGTAGATGTAATGTGGTAGGAAAATACATTATTAGGTGTAAATAGTAATTTTTGGTAGTATGTGTGAGTAGTGGAAGTAGTGTTAAAGTTATACATTTGAAAATACTTAATTATATATTGTGCCACATTAAGTTCACGGTAAACCTGTGTATATGTGCATAATAAGGCAGTATGTGATTGGCTAATGGCTGTATTTACCAAACGTAAAAGGCAGCCATTTCATATTTAGCACAGTTTTCCTGCGTTCTGCGTTTTGGTGCATTCTGGGTTAGGGTCTTAGATATAAGTAAGTAGTAGGCTTTATTGTTAGTCCCTACCTATTACACTTCATTAAGTGGTAATGGGTAGAGAAATGTATTTATAATTTTCTATGGTTCTCCCTGACTGACACGAAGGATGTGTTCTTGGGCGACTTCAATATTCACTGGAATAACTAAGAAGACACCACAGTCCAGAACCTTACCAACCTTCTTAAAATAAATGACCTTAAACAACTGTGCAATGAAACAACACATATTAAATGCTCCACTATAGATGCAATTATCACCAAAAAGGAGCTGGTCTCACTTAGATCCATCTTATCCATTAACTGGTCCGACCACCATCTCATACTGTTTAATATCGATACCCACCTCAGATCCCACCCAGCCTTAACTGATAAACCTAAGCACTGGACAAGGAACATTAAACAAGTCCCAATAACTGAACTGGAATCCAGGATTTGTGCCCAACTACAGCGTCACCCCCTCACTCATAGCATTGATGACCTCACTGCACACTATAACACAGAGATGACTGAGGTTCTCAACCAAGTGGCTCCACTCAAACTTAAACCATCGAGATCAATCCAATCAAAATCCAATCAAAATCTTGGCTCAACTCAGATGTTAACAACGAGAGGGGACAACTCAGACAGGCAGTAAGACATGGAGACAGAACCCGTCGACAATGCACCTAGCACTGCTTAAAACCGCACAGCTTTCCAAATGGATCCAGATAATGCCCATTTGCAGAGCAGCAAACTGCTGGTGATGAGGGCTGAGTCACTTATGAGAAGACAGAACTGCAGCTGAAATGGAAGAAAGACCAAAACAATAGTTGAATACAGGATTTCTCCGACAGCATTGAAACTCAGTATAACATTCCAAATGAAGCATACCAAGAAAGGAACTCCATACCATTGAGTAGTCTGCATACTGGCACAGCCCCCATTCACTAAGTTAACCTAATTTGTACGTAAAGACCTATTATGGTTTGATGTCATTTATATTATTTGGCTTTCAATACAATTGGCAGGCCTGTCTGCACATCTGCCGGCACACAATTTCTTAATTACCTTCGTTATCCATAGTCGTACTGTTCCTAGTTATGCTTCTTCATAACAAAGATGGGCCCACTATGCTAACTACAAAAGACTAATGAGCGATTGCATGCTTTCATGAAGGACAAGAGAAGATGTTTGTGTCTCAAAAAAGTTTTCTTTTGTTGAGTTAGAACTCCAGGAAACAACAGAATTGGTTTGGTGCACTCCTTTAGGAGGTCATTCCAAAAACGTCCACATGCCAAATTAGATGTGTGTAGAACCGGCTTTATGGAGACCCCTCCCCACTGGAGGGTCAAAGCCAGCGGTGCAGGGAACACCTGGAATCTACGGGTTCTCCTTCTCAATCTTATGTTACCAAAGAGACCAGGACAACTTAGCTATGGAGGGAAGTAAGTTATTTTATTAGCTCGAGCTAAGGACAGGGTCCCAGAATGGCACAAAGACAATTCTACGGAGACTGCTGCTTCACTCCGCAGCGCACACATAATTATAGCACTAGCCACACTCGTTACACAATACAAGTTCCTCATCAGCCTCGGGTGGCGCAATCGTAGCCAGGGAGCATCTGCCTCTGGTTGCACAATGTTCATCGGGTCTGACTTCCGTGCCCAGATGGCGTGGTCACAGAGCATCTGTTTCTGATTGCACAATACACACAGCCTCTGACTTCCGTGCCCAGATGGCGTGGTCACGAAGCACAGTTGTTGGCCGTGGGAGGCTGAATTATCAATAGTGGACAGGATGCGGCTAAGTCTCTGGCGCAACCGGGGGCGGGGTACACAAGCAGCTTCTCAGGCTCAACCACAAGGAGCGGGGAAGGTTAAGCAAGCTCCAACAGAGACACAGAAAGCAATTCTTTACCAGGTTGCTGAGAGCATGGCAACACAAAATGGAGTCTCGGTGGTCATTTTAAGTACAGTTCAAAAGTCCCTCCTTTTGCCATGCAGAGGCAACTATTAGTCATCACCTAGGTCAATGTCCATCATATTCTGGACCTCCTTCTGAAGCATCATCATGGCATTCTGGTGGTGTGAATTCACTGGTTTGGGCGCTAAGGAGGTGGCACAGAGGCCACATAGCGCGGGCATACATTGAACACAGAGACAGCAAGAAAAGAATGCGGCTGCAATGATGGCAACGAAAATCAATATCTTCCATCCCCACTGAGAGACCAGGCCCGAAAACCAACCGGTTAGGGACCATGAACCCTCTTCCTGATGGATGTCGGAAGCAATCTTATGGAGCTTCTGGATTGCTTGATAAACTGTCGGTGCATTATCAGGTATGTATACACAGCAGCTTGTTTTGATCAATGTACAGACTCCTCCACGGTCCGCTAGGATTATGTCAAGAACCATCCGGTTCTGCAAAGTCATCAGGCGGTCCGCTTGAAGTTCAGCAGTGATGTTACTGAGAGCACCAGCAGTCACGTTGATGGTGGCCTCTACCACTCTTGTGAGGTGTCGAATATCGCGACCATTGACCATAGGGCCCCAAAAGGGGAGGACCCCTTTAGCAAAGTCTCCAAATTCTTGCCCGGCTGTGTCTTCAGCGTCAACTACACCTCTCTTCTGGATGTGGTGTGTTGCATCGGCTGTGTAGGTCGGGGGAAGCAACCAAGCGATATAACAGGTGCCAGCCCATGACTTGGGCAGCCAGGTGTAGGCCTTGCTCCCACACACAAAATAGGTATTGAGCGAAGCCACCAGAGCTGGGCGAGTCGAGCCATTAAGCTGGAGCGTGTAGGCGCAGTCACTCTCCCCCACCCATACTGTTCCACTGCTCTCGATGCAGTATCGCCCGGAATGTGGGTAGACAGGGAGGTCCCTGAGGGGCGGCAGCCGTCGTCTTTCTCCACTGCTGATGAGGCTCGACGGATAGAAAGACCCGTGGTTGTTCTCATATTCATCCTTTTCGGGTGAAGCCTTAGTCATATTTGGCCACTCCGTAGCCATAATGTGGGTGAATGCTTGCTTGCTACTAATCTTCCCTAGGGATCGCGGAGATGTGTTACCTGAATAGAAGGCGTCAAAGAATACCGTGTACCCTCCGTAGGCTGAACCGGCTCGAGAAAAGGGAGCAGGAATCAGGGGCATCCCTGTGCCCGCAGTATGGGGCAGCAACCCACATACCCAACAGTTTGTTGTATTCACCACGAGCTGGTGCTGGTGTAACATCTGAATGAAAGTATTGTTAAAAAATTCTGCCCTCCTGGTTTTCAGGTGGGGGGGCAATGACACATGCTGATGAGGCGATTCTGTAGAGGTAGGAGACTCAGGTGATGCAAGGGCAGCGTGTGTTATCCACCCGAGGCAGGCCAGTATGAGTGAAATAACTATGAGTACAAGTAGACAGATCGTGTGCCGGCCATGTATTATCTTTATGTACTTTTTCTTCTTCATTTTCCTGTCCTTCATGCTTTCAGTGTTCATTTTTGTCACCATCATGCCTCACCTGGTCTTCCCTAGTTGCTGCCTGTGATTGGTGGTTGCTTCACCGGACAGTGATTCCAGCAGTCCTATTGACACACTCTGGTCCGCTGTACCGGCACCGGTCAGATATATCCGCCGGCAAATATCACAGCCTTGCAGCGTACGTCAGGCCAGGTGAGGTAGAGGGCAGAGACCTTTGTCTCTTCAGTCCTTTTTTCTGGGTCGAAGGTTGTACCTAGTGGATCCGGGCATTGTTTGATCAGGAAACAAAGGCTCCGGCTGTTGAGTGTCCCGTAGCCTCAAACGAGGAGGAACAGCAGCTTGCAGGATGTCGTCGTCCTCTCGCTCAGATGAAGCCCAGGCAACGTTAGCGTCACTGAAGGGTACAAGGCGTGGGACTTGCTCACATTCGTTGTCTCCCAGGCCCTCCTTGACCCACTGGTCATATGGCAGTGGCAGAGGCACTCGTTTGCAGTGTGTCGCGTGAACCCAATTCTTTCTTCCTGCCACTTTCACTGCAGATCTGGTGGCCAACAACACTTGTTGGGGCGCTTTCCACCTCGGCTCCAGGTTCTTGGTCCTCTGGAAGTTGCGGATGCAGACCCAATCACCTGGCTGGATGGTGTGGCCAGGGCCCTCGGGTTTGAGTGGCAGGATGTCTTGTACCTGATGATGAATAAGACGCAGGTTAGTGGTCAATTCATGTAAATAATCAATCAATAATGGGTATTCAATATCAGAATATTTCTTTGGGCGGGGCACTCCCCAAACATTTGCTGGTCGACCAAATACTATTTCATAAGGCGATAGTCCGGTGCGGGAATGTGCCGTGGCTCTAGTGGATAGAAGGGCAAGAGGCAGGGCGTCCGGCCAAGATAGTCCTGTGGCAGCCTGTATTTTAGCCATTTTTTATTTTAATGTCCCATTGTGGCGCTCAACCAAACCCGCTGACTGGGGGTGATTGGCGGCATGGAATTTCTGTTTGATCCCCATCCCTACACACACTTTCTTCATTATTTCCCCTGTAAAGTGGCTTCCGTTGTCGCTCCAGATAATTCTGGGCATTCCGAATCTGGGAAAAAATTCCTTCAACAAGATCTTAGCAGTGCTGATAGCAGTGTTGTCCTTAAGAGGGTATGCCTCAATCCACTTACTAAAGGCACACACAACCACCAGGACATATCGGAGGTTGTTGCATCTTTCCATCTGAATATAATCTATTTGGAGCACCTCGAAGGGGCAAGATGGGGCGCAAAATTCCCAGCAGGTGTTGGTGTGCCCTTACCTGGGTTGTGCATCAAACAAATCATGCAATTCCTGACTAGCCTCTCAGCATATTTTGGGATATGCTTGTTTTGCCATACTGGAGCTAGCAATTTGCAAATACCTTTTGCACTAATATGAGCTGGGCCATGAGCCATAGTGACCACTGGCAGAACATAGGCATCGGGTAACAACCACCGCTGTTGTTCAGACAGATCCGTCCAGCAGCCATTCTCATCTAATAGGCCTGTTTGCTCTTCCCAGAGAGCCTTTTCCTCTCTAGTTGCCTCCGCCTGTATTTCCTTCACATTTTCAAGAGTGTCCTCATGCATCCCTCCCTCCGGTACCCAATTTGGGGGGCCAGCTACATACATACGGGAGGATTCATCTTTGGCTGTTTCCTTCGCAGTCTGGTCAGCAAATGCATTACATCTTCCTATGTCATCTGTTACTTTCTTGGGGGCGCTACATTTAACCACAGCTATCTTTGAAGGGAGAGTCAATGCTTCTAACAGCCTGCTGACCAGTTGACCATGTTGTATCTTAGTACCGTGAGAGGTTAAAAATCCCCTCTCAGCCCACAGTCGCCCAAAATTATGGGCCACTCCGAAAGCATACTGGCTGTCGGTGTAGATGTTGACGGCCATCCCCGCACTCAATTCACATGCTCTTATCAGCGCCACTAACTCAGCGGCCTGTGCTGATTGGTAAGGAATCCTCTCACTCTCCACCACTGTCTGTAACGTGGTGATAGCATAGGCGGTAGTTGTGCTACCATCAGGAAGTTTGAAACAAGAACCATCCACATACAGGGTACCATCAGGACCAGCAAGGGGTGTGTCAGTCAAGTCCACACGGCCTTTAGTCTCTTCCTCCGTGCGGAGGACACAATCATGTGGATCAGAACTAGGTGTCGGCGGCAGGGTAGGTCAATCGCGCACTACGTGATACTATCGGACCCTATTGGTGTCCTTTTATTACCGCCGACTGCTGTAGCAAGCATGTACTTGTGGATAACCTAGATTATACCTGAGATCGGGGTATGTAGTATTCACTTACCTATATACATATTTTTCAGTGTAGATAGTGTCCCTTTGATCCTGAGGAAGTGCCCAGATCTTTATGACACGATAGGCACGAAACATGTCGATCATTTGAGAGCAGGGCACACACCACTAGTAACATTACGTCTAGTCCTTTGCCCCTCTCACACTTTCTTATTTTAGGCAGTTTACCTTTTGAATAAATATCGACTAGGACTAACTGACCTATTTTAATTCACATGTCTTTCCACATCTACACATACTAGGGCCCTTACCCCCACTGCACCCACCGGCAGGAATAAAAGATCCCCGACAAAGAGCCCCGGTTCCGGGTGCCCGTCAGGAATTGCAGCGCCGACCTGACGAGGGGCAGGCTCAAATGATGAAGCATGACACCCAGTTCTCTGGGTGTGTGAGAGCCCTAGTTCCAACAAGGAGAACTCCTTCTCCTTAAATAACCTGATAGCGGTTGCTTTGATTCCATTGTCTCTATGAGCCCTACTCCTTTCCATTACTTGTCCTGGAGGAACTTCGTACTCGATTTGTACACAGATCAGAACTAGTGTCACCATCAACAAAGGGTAACAATGTGGCTGGATTCAGTGTAGTGCAGCGGCGGATGGTGATATGACTGGCTAAGAGAGTCAACTCATATCCGGACAAACGTGCACTAGTAAGGTGTTGAGTTTTGTCCTATTCAATAAAGTATCAACTGCGTGAGGAACCATAACTGTAAGTGCAGTATCAAGAACCAGACCAGCAGATTGGCGAATGGATATGGCAGCTGCTGCTCTCAGCGCAACTGGGCAACGCGCGTGCCACGGGATCTAAAACTGCAAAAAATATGCACAGGGGCGTTGTCTGTCACCAAAACGCTGTGTTAATACTGACAATGCGCAATCATCATGCTCATGTATGAAAAGAGTAAAGGGCGTCTGATAACTTGGGGTGCCTAGCACTGGGGCTGAACACAAGGCGGTTTTTAGTTCTTCAAATGCACGCTGGCACTCATTTGTCCAAGGTAGCGGGTGAGGAACATCTTTTAAGTGTGAGGGCCAACAAAGGTTTAATGAGTAGAGAAAAATTGGCTATCCATTGGCGGCAGTAGGAGGTGATTCCAATGAAAGCACGGACCTCTTTCTGCGTTTTTGGTGGGGGCATTTTACTGATAGTCTGTATTCGTTCAGGGGTGAGGCGGCGTCCCTCCTTCGACAGGAGATGACCTAAGTAGGTAACCTCATGTCGACAATATTGGAGTTTAGAGAGGGAAACTTTGTGATTGAACTGTGCCAAATGCAGGAGCAATTTCATCATAGCTTCTTTACATAGCGCCTCGGTGTCTGCCGCTATGAGCAAATCATCAACGTACTGGAGTAATGCGGTACCTTGAGGTAGGGACAGAGAATCAAGTTGGCCCTTGAGGGCCTGACTATAAATGGAAGGGCTCTCTGTATATCCTTGTGGAGCTCTACAGAACCAGAAACTTCGACCAGCCAATGAGAATCCAAAAAGATCCCTACTCTGTTCATCAACGGGTATACTAAAGAAGGCATTCTTCAAATCAATGACAGAAAAGAAACATGCCGACGGGGGGACCATAGTGAGTAAGGCAGTGATATCTGGGACCACAGGAAACTGGGGAACTACTATTTTATTTATTTCGCGTAAATCAATGACAAAACGATAAACAGGGGGCTTGGAAGGGTCGGTGCGTTTGAGGACAGGCAAAATTGGGCTATTACACACATTGCCTCTTGTCTCTTCAACCACGCCCTTGTCAATAAGTTCAGAAATGATCTGGAGTAATGCCCTTTCCCCTTCCTTGGGTATTTTGTATTGGGGAAGTCGGGGAGGGCGAGCATTTTCCTTCAGGGTAACAGGAAAGGGGGGTATGGACAAAAGGCCAACATCAGTATCACCTTGGGCCCAAAGGGTAGGAGGGACATTTTGAAGTTCCTGGGGAATGGGATCTGAGGAGGCTAAATATACTGGGTGTGTGGTAGGGGGGCCCATAGTGATGTAAACACCATCAGGAGAACAGTATATGGTGGCATGTAATCTTTTTAATAGATCTAAACCCAACAAATTTTCGCCACATGTGGAAGTCAAAACCAAAGGGGAATTAACCGTGTAGGGTCCTATCGTTAGTTTCAGTGGTTGTGAGACGGGGCTAAACACTGGGGTACCAGAAAACCCCACAGAAATGTTATTTGTGCCAGACAAGGGGGCCCCAGGGACTTTAGACCGAGCAATAGAACTTTTTGTTGCACCAGTGTCGACCAAGAATTGTTCCGTAGAGCCCAGTGTTGTAACGTGAACATACGGTCCCTTCTGGTCAACAGGAATAGGCACGGGTCCCTTCTCTTGTCCTTGGCAATCCTAGTGGGACAGAAACCCCGTCCCTTCTTCAGGCTCATAATCCTCAGTAAAATAATTGCGATCTTCATAATTGGCTGTATCAAATCTATTCTCATGCATGAGGGGTCGCCTGTCCTGTGACTGCGTTGTAAGTCCGCCTCGTCCTCGTCCTCTCTGGGGCCGTTGCCCTGTGAAGAGATCAGCAGGAGCAGAGTGATTCCGGACCAACAAGGGACACTCATCGCGCCAATGACCTTCCTGGCGACAATAAGCGCATTGATTGGGCCCCAGTGGTGGGCGGGGAGTTATGGGGGCGAGTTTCTGAACAATTCGTTGGAACTTCGGGCACCCCTGTTTGGAGTCTGGGGCGGGTATGCCTGTTGGAGTAATACCTTTGTTTTGAGATCTTTAGTCTTCTTATCTGTTTTGTCTCGCTCTTCATTCTCCCTATTCTCATAATACTGGGTCATTGTCAAAATGCCAGACGGGGTGGAAATGGGCCAGGCACTTTCCGACATTTTGAGCTTAGTCCCAAGTTCTGGTAACAAATTGGACACAAATTTATCCACAAACAGTCGGTGTCCCCCCTCTGAAGTCATATCCTGTCCACTATAGTCGGTGAACGTGCTTTTAAATCGTGTGAAAAGGTCTGAGACACTTTCATCTTTCTTTTGCCTGCAAGCAGCTAATTTGTCCCAATTAATACGGTGAGGTGTTAACATCTTTTTCATGGCAGTGAGTATCTGGGCCGGAAGGGCCAAGATCATGGGATCAGGTTTCTCACCGCCAGTTCGAGCTCTGTCGGCCTCCTCAAATTGTTTCCAAGTGTGGCCAAATTCTGCCTGATCATTATGACGTATTCTAGACCATACTTCAGTCGGTACTACCTGTCCCATTAACATATCGATATCTGCTAAAGTCATCACGCAAGACTGGAGGGTCTGAGTCAATTCCTTGTAATAACCTGCTGGATTTTTACGCGGGTCAGGCAATTGGCTTTTAAGTTGGAGGACATCAGACCTTTTCCAAGGGACATAGACCCACATTTGCCTAAAACCCGCTGGTATGTCAGGCTGGCTAGCCACGCCAACAACGCGGTCTCTCCAAACAGGCTGTACCTCCCTCATTGGAAAACCCTTATTTAGCGTGACACCAGATAAAGAGTCCCTATAGGCTACTAACGTTACTAAATCGCAGAATAGTGCGGGGCCCTGAATGTCCCCCTTCGAAACCTGATTGCGAAGGTCAGACAGACCTGGGGGTGGTCCTGATTCTACAGAATCTTCCCACATTTGGATCAGTATGTCACACATATCACAAAAAATGTCAATCTGTTGGATGCGCGTCCACTGATCCATGGTCATCCATATATCCTGAGTGGTGTACATAGTGCCATTTTCCACCCACATACGAGCTTGCTGACCCATAACGAGTTGTTCCTGCGTATTACCTATCTGTCTGCGCAAAGTACGTCGTCTGGGAGTGGGTGGTCTATGCGGAGTTACATAAGGGATATAATCACGGACCACTGACCAAGCATTTGCCAATAGCCCTGCACTGGGGGAAGGTGTCGGATGACTGTCAACAAGAAACGGGTTAGTTGTGACGGGAGTTAAAGGCACATTGGGTTGGACAGGTACGGGACCAGTGGAAGGAGCAACAAGGGAAAGGGAAGGGTGGACCTGCACCGGTACAGTGGCCTGAACAGTGGGGGCATTGGGAGCGAGTGGCTGAGGTATCGGATGAACCAGGGCAGGGGCAGGGGCAACAACTGGAGCGGCAGCGAGGGCCAACTGTGTGGGATCAAGGGCCGGATACATGGCGGGAGCATAAGGTGGAGGGGTGTCTAACATGGAGGACATGAGAGGGTCATCCTCCTTGTCCCGGGCACATTCGGGAACCTTTTTTGTAACGTAACATCCGTCTACCTGCATTCGATGTAATCTATCAAGTATTACTATACCCTCTTCTATTTTCTGATCATCATGATTCTGGGCCTTCTGAATCACACTCATACGCATTGTTTTAGCTTCGCTCTTTTGAGTTTGATTTCCTTCTGCTTGGACTCCTTGCGCCAAACCCAAAGGAATCAAGCATCGCAGGTCTAACTTTTCTCTGAAACAATTTCTCCTCCAGTTTGTCTAATACAGGAGGTTCAAAACTACCGTGCATTGGCCATTGTAACTCAGCATTACCTTTTGTATACTTGTGCCAGAGTGAGTAAAACGCAATCGGGCCGATACCATGTTTAGCATAGACTTCATGATTAGGGGTCCCCAGGGGAGGAATCGGACAAGATCCCTCCAATGCGGAGTCCTGTGCACAATAACAACAGCACCATTTCCGAAATTTACTAAATCCAGGCATCTCTAGACGTGTATCCTGGTTCCAAACATCAAGGGGTTTAGTCAAATATTTACAGCATATAACTGTACCTACCCCTTGGCTTCGGCTTTTGCAAAATTCGAACAATACCAAAAACAAAATACAATTCACCAAAGAAGTGGGTCACTCCTACTCTTACCTGACCGTTAATCTTCCCTCACACGGCAAGTGTCACAAAGGTCTCGATCTCTCAAAACTAGGAACCGGAACTGGGGCGTCAGTCGGGGCCGCAGTCGGATAGCCCATAGGAGGGGGGAATCACGCAATCGGAGACCTCGGGCCCACAAGGACAATTTTCAGCCGATGTAGTGGCGCGCCTCCCTTGGAATTCGATTACGGACCCCTCACGACCACCAGGCTCGATGACGACCACCGAAGACGTCCCACGTTTGGGCGCCAAATTGTAGAACCGGCTTTATGGAGACCCCTCCCCACTGGAGGGTCAAAGCCAGCGGTGCAGGGAACACCTGGAATCTACGGGTTCTCCTTCTCAATCTTATGTTACCAAAGAGACCAGGACAACTTAGCTATGGAGGGAAGTAAGTTATTTTATTAGCTCGAGCTAAGGACAGGGTCCCAGAATGGCACAAAGACAATTCTACAGAGACTGCTGCTTCACTCCGCAGCGCACACATAATTATAGCACTAGCCACACTCGTTACACAATACAAGTTCCTCATCAGCCTCGGGTGGCGCAATCGTAGCCAGGGAGCATCTGCCTCTGGTTGCACAATGTTCATCGGGTCTGACTTCCGTGCCCAGATGGCGTGGTCACAGAGCATCTGTTTCTGATTGCACAATACACACAGCCTCTGACTTCCGTGCCCAGATGGCGTGGTCACGAAGCACAGTTGTTGGTCGTGGGAGGCTGAATTATCAATAGTGGACAGGATGCGGCTAAGTCTCTGGCGCAACCGGGGGCGGGGTACACAAGCAGCTTCTCAGGCTCAACCACAAGGAGCGGGGAAGGTTAAGCAAGCTCCAACAGAGACACAGAAAGCAATTCTTTACCAGGTTGCTGAGAGCAAGGCAACACAAAATGGAGTCTCGGTGGTCATTTTAAGTACAGTTCAACAGGTGTATGACAAACACTCAGAAGATGCATTGGGCCTGGCAAGTTGGACCACTTCCAGCAGAGCCAGGATATCATCAACATGGAGACGAAGAAGCGCAGTAAAGAGAATACTAGGCAACAAGCCTCAATGTGTCACACATGATTTGGATTGATATCCCAATATCCACAGCTGAAGACACACATCTCCAACAAACATGACAACAACAAAAAGTAGATCTGCCACATAGCCTCTCAGAAGCCATCTTGCCCTGCCTAGATTTGCCCTCTAAATGAATCACTGCATTCAGCTGTGTACAGTACATGCAGCTAGGTTCGATTTATACAAATACCAAGTCAAGTCAAGTCAAAGAAACTTTATTCGACTATGCAAGTCATAAAAGCATTACAGATAAAAAGTTAAAAACAGTACAAAAGTTAAAATCTAAGTTAAAACGTTTGTGCAAAAACGGCAAAGGAGGCAATCAGAGCTATCACTATATGATACATTACTTGACATGAGAAGATTAAAAAACGTAAAATACAGACAGTCACATAAGCCTTTACAATCGTGTTGGGCCCCACAAGTCACGTTATGCCCACGTGCACCTACGCGATGTTATAGGATTTTATCATGTTCATTTTCCAGCAATAATTTGTTTGGAACGAATGTGCCACATCCACCTCAAGAATTTAGCCACCGGGATTGCGTACCTAGGTGATGGGTCAGAGCAAAGGATTCGCAGGGCTATGCTGTGTGATCTTGTGCCCATGTTCTTACAGAGCTGCGCCAGACAAACTTTACGTGGGCCGGCATAGGCAGAGCAGGCAAAGAGCACGTGCGGATATATTTCTATATATTTGGCACATATATGGCATTTGTTGTCCCCGGTAGAAGACCATTTGGATGTAAAGCACTTCAGGGGCAAGGATCCTGAACTGAATTGGAAATAGAGTTTTCGGTCCAGAGGCTTTTTAATGATATCCTAATAGGGCTCGAGGCTCAAGCAAGGTTTTATCTGAAGAAACAAATACCATACACATATGTACACACAAACACACACTTGTAAATTTTAAACGTATTTGTGTAGAAAAGTAATGATGATGATCGGTATGGAAAGGCAATAAATAACTGACAAATAAGTCATTGGAAGAGGATGAAATGTGTAATTGGGCTCAAAAGCAAGTACTAGTAGGTTGTTTCAAACAATAGGAAATGCATTGTTCTTGCTAGCTCCTTCGTTGATGAATTCGGCTTCTGTAATTACTATAATGACAAACAAATGACACATCTTTAAACCATATTTAAACAACCAAGCATTAACCAGAATTAACCAGCATTACAAGTCTTTAAACCATCTTTGAACAACCAAGCATTAACCATCTTTACTTACCTGTTTGCCAGGAGTTTGAACTTGACAAGTGCAATGTGTTCATAATGCGGTATCCAGTATACATCATATTGCGACAGGGATGCTTTCCTGCCTGACCCCTCCTGTTATTAGCCTCTCTATGACTAACGATTCTGTAGAATAAAGGAGAGGCATTTGTGTCTCTTGACATAACACACTCGTCATATCCAATTCATGTGTCCCATGTGTTATGTGCCCGGGTTAGGCCCATGTAGCGAAGTGGCTCATTTCTTACATTGTCCTATTTTTCACAAAAACATTTCTGCCATGATCTTTTGCGCATATTTGCGTGCACGACAATGTGGGATTAGTTTCTCTGAAACCTACTTTGTTTACACATCTAGCTTCGCACAACATTATCATGATGCTGAAGAAAATAAGTTTTCACTAGGTCCTATTAATTTCCTTACATTCCTCCATTCCTTGCCATCTCGTGACAAAACCCTGCCTACAGCCTCCATTTCTGCTGACGCAAAAAAAAACTATCACATACCCAAGCCCCCCTGTTCTTTGCAGTTAGCCAATTCATCAACAGAAAGCCATGAGACACCTACGCCCTGTGTAAACAAGCTTGTTTTTCATCTTCTGCTCCCTGCTTGGTAAACATCCTTGACACCGTGATCAGGTCATCTGGAGAATGGTCTGACTGACCGAGCCTTGATCAAGCTGATTGAACAATGGTCTGAATGCCGAGTCTTGATCAAGCTGATTGAACAATGGTCTGAATGCCGAGCCTTGATCAGGTCATCAACTACAAACACCGCCCTGATTGAACAATGGACTGAATGCCAAAAGAGTGGAATAAAAATGTATATAAGGCTTATTGCGCTGTGGAGTAAAGCAGCAGCCTCCTAGGTTTTGTCTCTGACTAGCTTGGGACTCTGTTCCATAGCCCGGGCTATTGTAATAAAGGTGGTTCTCTCTGCAGACGAAGGTTTCCGGGTCCACTTTATTATATAAGGAGGGTAAGAGTAGTCTCGGGTGATTCCCGCACCGCCAAGCCCCCACTCCTCCTTGAGGTGGGCTTTTCTTGGTTCTACAAATGGCGCCTGAACAGGGACACCACGGAGACGTAGGTCTAGCCCGGTGGTCGTGAGGGGGCCCATGGTGGAAGTCCGACGGAGGTACCCTACCCGAGGGACCATTTTGAGTCCGGTAGACCAGAAGTCTTCCCCATCCGGTCTGGGCCACCTGACTGCGTCCCGCTGGTGCCCCCTTTAGTGCAGTCTCTGTCTGGATCTGGACTCGTGCCTACGTCTGCAGAAGAGAACAACATTTTCGGGTAAGGGTGGACTGATCATCCACCACTTGTGCTCTGTTTTCTGTTTGTATTGACTTTTGCAAAAGCCAAGCCAGTGAGGTGAGTATTTTTCTCCCACTGTTGTCTGCCTGAAGTAAAAATATGCCAGTCAGTAGTAAGTTCCGAAAGTTATGTTGTTGCGTATGTACAGAGGACTCCCTTCTGGAGGCAGCCTGCCCGCTTCCCCCAGAAGGAACTCCAAGTTATGAGATGTATGTTAAATATGGGCCATCTGCTATCATGTTTTCTTCCTTATGGGTAAAATATACGAAACGAAGCAATGTTGAATTACAGTGGCCACAGTTTGGCTCCTTTGATCTCCAGGCCCTTTCGAGCCTGGAGGAGCAGCTGCTCCACAAACGGTCTCGTCAAGCCATGTTTGACGCCACCGCGTTGTGGAGGAAAGAAATAGATCAAAAAATGAGAAAAAAGCAAGCGTTGAATAAAAAGAAAGAGAGGATGTCTATGGCTGATCATGCGAAAGCGCATTTAGAAAATAAGGTTCAGGAAGGGGTTGAAATGGCAGATAGGCATCATAGGGCTAAGGCGACAAAATGTTACCACGCCCGTTCTCCCAGGGACCTTGAGGTTGAAGGAGAAGAGGGGGACTCGTTGTTGAATGCTATTCTTGAAGGTCCACCTCCTGCCTATGCTCCGGCTCCTATGTATCCCGCTCTTCCTCAAAATGTTCCTAACGCTCCACCCCCACCAGTGGTGGTTCAGGCTGCCCCACCCATTGTACCACTGCCTGATCCTTTGACTCCCGTCATCCTGCCAGCACCCCTCCCTCCGACAGTTCATACCGCCCCACCTATTGACCCAACCCCGACCATACATTCCGTCTGCTTGATAATCAGTCTATTGGTACCCCTGTTGGTGACTCTTATGCCACCGAACAAGATGGTCCTCCCTTATGCCCAATACCCTGTTTGGATTCTTCGGTACCCCTAGAAAGAGTCTTTGAGGTCTGCTGAACTCGCTGGGAGTAATGAAAGGGACGCTATGCGAAAACAATGTGCATTTTGGGTAAATAATGGTAATATTTATGGCGTTAAAGATATCTGGTCAACGTTTAGACAATGGACGGCCATACAACAAACAAACATGGCAGTATATGTGCACACTTATAATGAAAAGATACGAAGCATTGTTCATAGATACTCCCCGGGATTGATTGATTTAAAACTAACTATTGCCAAGGGTCATGTTCAGGGAGATGATATGCATGAAGCCCTTGTTACCATGATTGTGTTCAGAGACACAACGGCTTTTCCGCCATCTCCGAATGACAAAGCTATGCCTATGAGAGAGACAGCTCCCGTCTTTATCCCTGCAGTGCTTGCCAATAACCAGGGTGTTGGAGCAGCCCCAGCCCACTGGCGTAGGATGTGGGTGCATGTCCCATGGAAAAGAGCGGATGTTCTTCAATTGAAATCCCAATTACCAGACCCCCGTAAGAATCCGGCTCTTTACTATCAGGAATTAGGTCAGATTGTTTTCTCTGGTGTCCTTACCTTAGAGGATATTGACTTATTATTCGGGTCAGTAGTACCACCCGACATATGGGACAAAATACGCCATGCCAACCATAATGCCGCTTTGCATGGTGACTGGACCGACTTTGAGAGGATGGAGAATGACAGAGAGGGAGGGACTAAGCCTGATCCGGCTATTCTGGCTCTCCCAGGCCATGTGTTGCAACTCATGAAGACCCTTTTGCCTGAAATAGCTGTTAATTGGGATAAGATAAATGCATGTAAACAACGTAAGGATGAGTCTGTTGCTGATTTTTTCACCCGCTTCGAAACTGAGTACAAAAGTCACAGTGGATTGGACGCTAGAGCCCCTGGCTCGGGCTCAGTGTTTATTGATAAATTTGTATCTAATTTATTACCGGATCTCTCGGCCCGCCTTAAGAAGGTTGAGAGTACGTGGTCAGCTCAGACTATGGCAGGCATCCTTGCCATGGCCCAATATCATGAGAATAGAGAGAATGAAGATAAAGACAAAGAGGTTAGGAAGAACTAGGACCTTAAAACGAAAGTTTTGTTACAACAAGTTTATCCACCCCGGGGACAAAATGCTAGAGGCCAAGGTCCGCCTTCGGACCAGTTCCAGAGGCTGCCCCAGCGCCCCTTCAGTCTCCTTTACAGAAGTCCATCAGTTCGGCAGGTCCCGTTGATAAAGACCAGTGTGCCTACTGTAAGGCTTATGGCCACTGGGTTAGTGAATGCCCGGTATTAGCCCAGAATATTCAGTCGGGAAAAACTAGGCCCCGAACTCAAAGGGAAGGAAATATGGGACCTCCTAGGCAGAGGCGTGCACCAGATCCTAATGTTCGACCCCGTATGGGTCCGCCCCAGGGTACAGTTAACAGATTTGACAACGGGTATGAGGCCACTAGGACATACTTTAACGATGATTATGATGAGACCGATGAGACAGGTTTCTACCAGCCATAGGAAAGCCAGGAAAGGGGTAATGTAAGAGTGCCGATTCCTGTGGATCAGCAAGGTCCTTATGTCCGGATGTCAGTTGCAGGGGATAAAAATAAGTTTCTCCTAGACACCGGGGCTACTAGATCCTCGGTTGCGCACACCTTGATACCGGAGGCACCCCTTTCTGGCTCTCTCAATGTCTCCGTGGGTTTTTCTGGGGTCCCTGTCACCAACCCCGTCTCTAAGCCTCTCCCGCTGGATCTCGGTCCAGCTCATATGGATGCTCCTTTGATTCTCACGACTGGATGTAGTGAAAATTTGCTGGGTATGGATTTGTTAAAGGCTTTACATGCTACCATTTCTTGTAGTCCTGATGGCGTGTCCCTTACCATATCACCAGATTCCTCTGCCACTATGTTCCTCTCTGGACCCCTCCCTCCCGTTCTGTAGGCCTTACCTTCATCACTTTGGGCCACTTCTGACACTGATGTAGGACATCTCGACATTTCTCCGTATACTGTCCGTATCCAGCAAGGTGCCCAACTGCCCCGGCTTCGCCAGTATCGCCTTCCCCAGGAAGGTGAGGCTGCCCTATTATCTATAATATCAGATCTCATGAAGACGGGAGTAGTTGAGGAGACACGTGGTAATGAGTGTAACTGCCCAATTATTCCAGTTCTTAAAAAATGTATTGATCCCTCTCCCGCGGCCCCCAAATTTATCGGTTTGTCATCGATCTGCGGGCTCTCAACAAAATTACGGTCTCACAGTATCCCGTTGTCCCTGATATCACAGCCCTCTTGACCATGGTCCCAGCGACCGCCACTCATTTTTCTGTTATTGACCTAAAGAATGCGTTTTTCAGCATTCCCATACATCCGGACAGTAGACATCTTTTTGGTTTCTCCCTTGGAGGGCGGAGTTTCCGGTTCTGCCGCGCCCCCCAAGGTTTTACTGAAAGCCCCAGCATCTATAGTCAGGCTCTCAAGAATCAGTTGGACTCCCTGACGCTCCCAGCAGGAGCCACTCTGTTGCAATATGTAGATGACCTCTTAATTGCAGCCACGTCTGCTCCACTTTGTGAACAAGCAACAGTACGTCTGCTTCACCACCTTGCCTCCCACAATCATAAGGTTTCCTTGAACAAATTGCAATTTTGTCGAGAGAAAGTGACCTACCTCGGCCACCTCCTCTCGAACGAGGGAAGACAACTTACCGCTGACCGAGTGTCCCTTATTACCTCCATGCCTCCCCCTTTGACACAGAAACAAGTACGTGCCTTTATAGGCCTCACTTCCTATTGCAGACAATGGATCCCTAACTTCTCGGCCATTGTCAAACCTCTTTTAGCTCTCACTACTAAAGATATGCCAGAAAGAGGTTTTCCATGGACAACTGAGCATGTGGCTGCCTTTCAGACACTCAAAGATGCCTTATGTACAGCTCCAGTGTTAGGCACCCCAGACTATGGCAAACAATTTTTTCTTTTTGTCCATGAGACACATGGCTGCGCTTGCGCGGTCTTAACTCAGATTTTTGGAGACAAACATCGCCCTTGTGCTTATTTCTCGGCTACACTTGACCCAGTAGCCCGAGCCCTCCCCGGATGTTTACGCGCAACTGCTGCTGCACTTATGGTCCGCCAGAGCGCAGGTATTGTTATGTCTTCACCCTTGACCTTAATGGTCCCACATGCAGTAGATACCTTGCTCAACAACACCAAGACACAACACCTTACCAGTGCACGACTTACAGGTTATGAGCTCACTCTTTTTTCCAGTCACATTGACATTAGGAGATGTAATAATCTAAACCCAGCTACACTACTCCCTACTGAGACACAAGGGAAAAGACTGAAGAAGAGACAAAGGGTCGTGTGGACCTACAAGACACCCCCCTAACAGACACTGAGGGAACACTATACATAGATGGTTCATGTCTTAAAAGATCGGATGGAACTACATCTGCTGCATATGCCCTCACCACTCTTGTTACAGTAGTTGAGACAGCACAAATTCCACAGGCATCGGCCCAAGCGGCTGAATTAATGGCCTTGACACGAGCTTGTGAAATCAGTAAAAACATGACTGTTAATATCTATACGGACAGTCAGTACGCCTTTGGGGTGGCTCACAATTTTGGTAGGCTCTGGAAATAAATAAATTTTCTCACCTCACATGGGACTAGAATACAGCATGGCCCCCTGATACACAGACTTCTAGACGCCTTGACATTACCTAGAAAAGTTGCAGTGATTAAATGTAAAGCCCACCAGAAAGTGACTGATGATGTAGGGGAAGGCAATGCCCTTGCAGACCAAACAGCAAGACAGACTGCTCTAAGTAAATCAGATGGAATGTTTGTGACAGGACCAACCAGATGGGTGGTGGAAGGAGGAATGTTGGAAAATACTAGTCAGAGTGTGGTTGAGATTCAATCTCATGCCACTGCAAAAGAACTGCATACATGGGAGGAACATCTGGCAGAGAAAGAGATAGAGGGATGTTGGGTGCGTATATCCGAAGGGAGGCAATGGATGTTACCAGACAGTCATGTCCCCCCAGTTGTCACTATGGCCCATGGCCCTGCCCATATCAGTGCAAAGGGAATATGCAAGTTACTAGAGCCAACATGGTATAATGAAAAAATACCCCTATATGCTGACCGAGTGGTTAAGTCATGTATGATCTGCCTTATGCACAATCCAGGAAAAGGTACAGTTACCCCCGCTGGTGGCTTCTCCCCACCTACGTTTCCTTTTGAGGCCATCCAGATGGATTATATCCACATGGTCAGGTGTGCAAATTTGAAATATGTCCTTGTAGTGGTCTGTGCCTTCAGCAGATGGGTGGAGGCCTACCCCACCAAGGATTGCACAGCTATTACAACAGCCAAAGTTTTGTTGAAAGAATACTTTCCCCGATTTGGGTTGCCCCGTTTGATTTGGAGTGACAATGGCCAACATTTTACAGCCAATGTGGTCCAGTTTGTGTGTTTCAGGCTTGGTGTCAGACAAAAGTTTCATGCTGCTAATCACCCTCAGTCAGCCGGATTGGTGGAGAAATACAATGGGGTACTTAAATTAAAATTGGCCAAAATAGTGGCGGAAACAGGTGTTACCTGGGTAGATGCCCTACCCCTTGCTCTCTTGTCAGTAAGGACGACTGCCCACTCAAGGATAGGATTATCTCCCTACGAATTGGTATTCGGTAGACCAGCTAATGTATGGGGCGCACCAAGGCCAAAGAAATTGTCTGATGTTGAGTTCCCAGTATTGACTGACTACCTGTACCAGTTAACTGATTCTTTTCGTACTCTTTATCATCAGGTACACGCTGCTATCCCCGACAAGAGCGAAGGCCCAGGTCACACCATTCAACCAGGTGACTGGGTGGTGATCCGAAATTTTTAGCGTACCAAGTGTCTGGAGCCCCGCTGGTCGCACCCCCGACAGGACCTTCTGGCCACCCGCACTGCTGTAAAAGTCGATGGGAGAAAGAACTGGACACATGCTACCCATTGTAAAAGGGTGCCTCTCCCCCTCCCGTACGACCAATGGGTGAAAGAAGGACTGTCGGATTGCGACACAGAAGTAGTACCGACCTTTGTCCCTTTCAGTGATGCTCAGCTTCATTACACCACTACGGAAGCCGAAACTGATCGAATCTTAGGGGGTCCAGTCATCCCTCCTCTGCAGGATCAGAGGAAGGAACAAGAAGCTCTCTTTCCAGACCACTCCATACCTTCTTCCACTCGCTACAACTTGAGACCAAGAAAAGGGGCTGGCCCTTGACTCTGTCTGGTGTCTAATAGGCTGTAGGGCTGTGATATCTCCGGCTGAGACCGGTGCTGGTATGCTGGACCAATGGGAAGTCCGTAGGACTCTTGGTATCCACACCCAGTGAAGCAACCACCAATCACAGACAGCCGCTAGTGACAACAGGCTGAGCACAAATGGCAGCGGTCCGAGGGTC
This sequence comes from Calotriton arnoldi, assembly GCA_963921515.1. Classification (NCBI taxonomy): domain Eukaryota; kingdom Metazoa; phylum Chordata; class Amphibia; order Caudata; family Salamandridae; genus Calotriton; species Calotriton arnoldi. The sequence continues at coordinate 715,830 of CAWUFW010007332.1, read as the reverse complement.
TGAAGCGCACAAGAAATATGTCAAACTTCTGAACAATAAATGCTTCCTATCCACGATAGTTATACTTTTTGCTCTCCTCATCCTGCTGGTTGTGGGATGGTTTCTGTTGCTGACTTCTTCCCCAGCTCCTCTGGCTATGACACCGACACCTGCAGAACATCTCCATGCCACCTTGTCACCCCATGAACTACCACGGTGCCTGGAATTCATGAACAATACTTTTGTACAATTATTGCACCAGCATCAGCTTGTGATTAATACCTCGAACTGTTGGGTATGTGGGCTCATGCCACACTCTATGACACACACTGTCCCCTATTTCGTCTATCCATTTTCTGTTTTTGGGTCCTGTCTGGCTTGGAGGATGCTCGTCACCGATGCATATACGATCAATGGAACAACGAGCTCCATCATTGGCGATTTTTATGACACTTTCACCCGAAACAGAACAGGCAATGTCAGTAATCCTTTCTGCCCTACTACGACATCTGACATCTTGAACATCTCCCATGCTGAACGCAATGAGATGGTTGTGTTCAACACCTCAAGTAGAATAATCTTCTCCTGCTTTCGGTCCAGACGCAAAGTTCCCACCAAATTGCAGGCTTTCAATGTGATCAACACGCATGGCCAGGTGTGCATAAAAGGACTGGGGACCCGGGAGGTAGGAGTCAGTGACTGCGCAATAATCAGTACACTGAATATTACCTCACCACCACTCCTAATCGCTTCTCCAAATACCTATTTTGTTTGTGGGCAGTCTGCTTATACCTGGCTTCCAGGAAATTGGTCAGGTGTGTGTTATTTGGCCTTTCTTCTCCCCCCTACCTTTCCTGCTGTTGGGACACATCACTTGACCAATCCCCACCTCCACCATCATATGCCTAGGGGAGTAATTGAGGCCGATGACACTGCAGGACAGGAGGCGGGGGACTTCTTCAAAGGTTTCCTGCCGTTCTTGGGTCCTATGGTCAACAGCCGCAACATACGACACCTTACCCGAGTGGTGGAGGCAACCATTAATGAAACAGCAGGGGCATTGGGCAACATCACCGCAGAGCTTCAGGCGAACCGCCTAATGACACTACAACATCGAATGGTACTTGACATCATCCTTGCTGACCGTGGTGGTGTATGTAAACTAATCGGCTCCAGCTGCTGCATTTACATACCTGATAACGCTTCATCAGTCTATCAAGCTATCCAACGTCTGCATAAACTTTCCTCTGAGATTCATCAACAACAAGACGACTGGTCCCTCATGGGCTGGATTTGGGGCCTCCTTTCCAGATGGGGATGGGGGATCCTCATTTTTTTGCCTTGGGAATAGCAGTCATCATCTCATGCTGCCTGTGTATTCAGTGCTTGCCTACGCTTTGTGCTATGTGTACACAGGCCCTTAAAAGTTCCCCGGTCAGTACACGTGACACCAACGTAAGGATAATGCTTCAACAAAAGATTGGCGACCTAATGCAGGTAGACATTTCCTAAGAACATGTTTTGCCACTCAATGGCAAAAGGAGGGTCTGAAGAAAATAAGTTTTCACTAGGTCCTATTAATTTCCTTACATTCCTCCATTCCTTGCCATCTCGTGACAAAACCCTGCCTACAGCCTCCATTTCTGCTGATGCTAAAAAAAGCTATCACATACCCAAGCCCCCCTGTTCTTTGCAGTTAGCCAATTCATCAACAGAAAGCCATGAGACACCTACGCCCTGTGTAAACAAGCTTGTTTTTCATCTTCTGCTCCCTGCTTGGTAAACATCCTTGACACCGTGATCAGGTCATCTGGACAATGATCTGACTGACCGAGCCTTGATCAAGCTGATTGAACAATGGTCTGAATGCCGAGTCTTGATCAAGCTGATTGAACAATGGTCTGAATGCCGAGCCTTGATCAGGTCATCAACTACAAACACCGCCCTGATTGAACAATGGACTGAATGCCAAAAGAGTGGAATAAAAATTTATATAAGGCTTGTTCGCTGTGGAGTAAAGCAGCAGCCTCCTAGGTTTTGTCTCTGACTAGCTTGGGACTCTGTTGCATAGCCCGGGCTATTGTAATAAAGGTGGTTCTCTCTGCAGACAAAGGTTTCCGGGTCCACTTTATTATATAAGGAGGGTAAGAGTAGACTCGGGTGATTCCCGCACCGCCAAGCCCCCACTCCTTCTTGAGGTGGGCTTTTCTTGGTTCTACAATGCCTTGAACATCATGTACAAGGCCCTTCTACGCACTATGTACAAATGTTGTTCTATCTTCATCCATGGGGCAACAGGGCTATCTACATATCCATAACATCACTGATCTATACTCACATCGCAAAGCTGCTTTTTATTATGAATAAAGAGCATCCCAAAAGATTAGCAGAGGAGACACTTCAGCTGACACCGAGGGTCCCTGCATGCTGAGACTTCACCATGCAGCAGTTTGACATCTCTGTGAGAGGGTGTCCAGTTTGTGACCAAAACTGGCTCCTACATTCTTCCCTGCCACGTATTGGGGTTGGATCGTCCCTTGGGGGAGTCTTGGCTTCACACCTGCACACACTCTAGGTACACTCAGAGTAGGGTTTGCCTAGTAGGAGTATGCCTGATTACTGCCTTTATATGTTTATATGCCTGCATATATACACTGTTTTAGCACCATGGTAGAACTGTATCTACTATTTACACTTTTGGTGCTTGTAATCACTTTCATCTGCTTCTGTCTACTGATTATCGCAGCACATGTATTTTAAACAAGAATAATGTTGGTTCAATAAATATATTGAAACCGTCCCAGTGTGTATTCTCTGTATATTTCTCTGAGCACAAGTAAGCATGAGTGACTGAGCGAAAGGTTCTGATATGTTTCCACGATCCCTGAGGGGTCAGGGTTGTCATGTTCAAGGGTTTTCCAGAAACCTTCGCTCCCTGGTAAGGTTAGGGGGGCTTATGGTGGCACTGTCAGCTAGCTGGTCTCTAGGCCAACATATCCTGAGGAGGTGCCAGAATCAGTCTAGGCACCTCACCCAAAGTTTATGTTGGCCAACAAACTTGCAGGTCCTACGGATTAGTGAGAACTATACGACACATGTTGTCAGAGTTGATACGAGTATGGATCACAGCTTTGAGTATAACAAGCACCCGTCAGAACTCACATAAGTACTTAATTCCTTGCCTTGTTTGTCCCTAAAACTACCAGCAATTTTACTCTAAAATTATGTGTACTCTGATTATTCTCTCTACGTATTAACATAGTAAAATCTGATGAAAGTATCCCCACCCTACCACAAGAGTTCAAAGTAATCAAGGTGCCTCCACTGCAGTTGGGCCAAAAAGCAATTACGTCCTATGGCACACACTTCACAAATACATGGAATTAAGTAAACATAAATATATCAATATTGCTATCCATTAGTGGCCTTTAATAGCAGAGCAATTGATCAAATACTGATTGAGGAACCTGTTTAATCTGATCACATGGCTGATTTCAGTAATTGTAATTACATTTGTATAGTGCTTCGTACCCGATTACGATGCACTAAAGCACTTTATCAAACGGGAAGCATGAAGCTCTAGTAGACTGTGATCAACAGTTTAATACACCAAGGGGGATAGTCACAAGAACGTGTGCTAAACATCTCCAAAAAATGTTAACGCAACTTTACACATCGCAGCCTAACGCGGGAAAATAACCCTGTGTTAACGTGGAATTCACAACACGGCAGTACCATGCGATAGTCCCCCGAAAACGTGGCCAATGTCCGCGATACAATCACCGCAATGGAGATAAAAACACAAACCCCAACGCGTAAAAAGACGCGATGTGCCCAAACGCGATAAGAAAACAGTGACAACCAGCGAGAGGCCAGCAATACCCACTCGTAATGCAGGAAAAAGCACAAGAACAGCATACGGAAAATGCCACTAAAAACTAAATCAACTGCGGAGTACCACGGATGCACCCTGACCTACTGCAGAGGACAACATGAACCCCACAATCCCCATGGAGGAACACCCAGGAATACAGGGCTCGTGGAAGGGCAATGAGAAGAGGAAGAGGAAGACGGGGTACAGTCTACAGGAAAACCCGATTATCGCCACGGTTAAGACAGAACACCACCACCAACTGTACGTCACCTCCAACGTGTCATTGGCAACAAAGAGGCAAAGATGGCACACCACCTCGGACCATGTGAATGCCGTTGCATGGCAGAGGAGGACAATGGAAGAGCACAAGAGGCGCTGGACTGATGTGAATGGCAAAACCAAGCAGAAACTCGCTGCCAACACGAAAGCAGCAACGCACCCCGGAGGAGGGGGGCCAGCAGAACACCAAGAGCTGAATGACATGATGGTGGCCACAGTCCCCAGTCGGGAGACGGTGACATGAGTTGGGGATCCGGCTACTGCCCAACATGACCCAACATTACATCAACATGGTGCGTAGCGACCTGGGAGTGGGGGGACGGGGAGAGATGGGCACAATGGCACACATGCACAATCAAGCAGGGCACACTGCACACCCACAATGACTCTGGATCATGTCCCTGATCCCACGGGAACACTTCAGCACACACACAAACACCAAGTAGTCCCACGAACACCATGTGCTCAAAGGGGCACCCATCCAACACATCAACATTCACACAACCAACACATGCCCACGTGCGAACATGCACATACGTCAGCCACACTGACAATGCAAGAGACACCACATGACCAGTAGCTTGGCTGCAGTCCTATCATCATGGCAATGTACACGGTACGACACTGAGGTGGCTGAGTGTGGACAACACCCGAAAAGGAGCAGGTCACACTCGGACACAACTACCTGCACAAACAACCCCTGACGTCAATGACACATCTGCGGACAAACCATGCCCAAGAGTCACAACTCGACAAAGAGCACAAGTGACCCAAGTCTGCAACATCTCAGCACCTTGGAAGCACAGAACTGACAGGCACACCGCATGAAAGGGATCAGTGGCAGACAAATCAGAGCCGCAGGAGCGAATCACCCACCGTGCAGCATAGCCACATGAGTATAAGTGCACCTCAACATTGACAACATCCCGGTACAAACAGCAACACCTCCACAACAGAACACAGGACACAACTGGTGCCGCAAATGTGCACAACATGGCAAATCACATCTGGCACAGCAGGAAACTGTGACATGACAATGTACAAGTACAACCTGTAACCTGCAAATATGTTTTATTCACACATGCTGTGCTTGTGGACATTTTGTACTGTCCCATGATTGCCAGGGACGGACACAATGTGACGTTCTCATGAGAAGAAATTGTTAATGATGGTGTTCCTACGGGCCATTCCTGCCACAGCTGCAGTGGGATGTGGGCCACCTGCCCCATCGTCCCCATCATTGTCCGGTACTTCTGGAACTGGGATCCATAGGGCATTGGTGCGTACACAGATGTTGTGCAACACACAACATGCAACGATCATCTTGCACACGATGTCCGGGCTGTACAGGAGCTTTCCACCTGTGCCGTCCAGGCACCTGAAACGTGACTTCAACATGCCAAATGTGCGTTCCACGATGCCCCTGGTGCGTATGTGGGCCGCATTGCACTGCCTCTGGGCGGGTGTGTTCGGGTCTCGGAGGAGTGTCATCATCCAAGGGCAGAGTGCATATCCTTGATCACCTGGGACAGTGCAGAGAGAAAAGAGTCAATACTTGGTTTGGCATGATGTGATGGCAGGCCCACTGATCCAGTGACGCCTGTGCTGGCTGTGTGTGGGGTGAGTGTAAGCCAGCCCTCAGGGAGTAGCTGGTGCTGGCAACAACTCCAACAGTCATCAGGCACTCAGAAATGCAATGTCAGAACAACAAGGGAGCATGACTTGAGTCGCACAGGGTTAGTGGCCCCGGATGCACAGCGGCCGACACGGGCCTACCGCCACGGGACGCTGACCTGCGGGAGACTGGGGTAGGGTCATGAGGGCAGAGCAGGGTCTCGTATGTCTCAGAGGTGCCTTCCGCGGAGTGTCTCGGGGGAGAATGGGGGTTTACCCCCAGGGCATGATGCAGCGGGCACATGCCAGCTGTGTCAGGCAACATGGCGGATATGAATGCCACAGACTCATGCCAGACACCAAGTCCGTACCTGCCCGTTGCTGATGACAATCCCCAGGCCACAGGCTCAGACACCAACAATGTTCCGCCGGAGGCTGACGGTCACTCACGGCGCACAGGGTTAGTGGCACCAGGTCAGTCCTTGCTACTGGTTGACCTCCTCCGTAACCGTGATCCGTGTTTCCACCGGACTGTGACGCATCTCCCTCTCAGTCCTCCCCCTGCGTACACTGGCATGGACCCTGCCATTGATTAATGATGACTCAGTTCAAGATGTGGGACATGCTGGACTGCAGTGTAGCCCGGCTGCAGCGGTGGAGTATGTCAACGAATGGGGACCCCTGGGAGCCTGTGTCACGGAGGACAGCGATGGCCTGAGGAGGACGCCAGGGTCGCGGGCATGGGTCTTGGAGCTAGCACCGGCACGTGGTGGGCCCTCTTTGACACACGACGGTGTCGGCAGGTGAGCAGTGCGGCCTTGGAGCGCTGGGGCGGGCAGGCCTGGTCTGGGTATCAGCGTCCTGGGATGCAGCAGGCGCACAGGCTCGCAGGCCCCGCTGCTCACGGCGTCGGCCTCATGGCGGACTGCGATGCGCCGCCCTGGCAGTGACGTTGGCCTTTCCGGGAGTGAACCACACTCTGCGCCACGGGGTTTTTGTCCACACCCCTGCGCAGGCCTGGCGTACTCTGGGCCCGCCCACTACGCTCACGCACACAGGGGGGGACGCAGCGAGCTACATTCCCGCGATCTGACCCACGGCCTGGGGTGACATGGTTGCGTCCACTGTTCACTACTCTTCAGTCACCAGCAGTTGATGTCTGCATGGACATATCTGTGGTTTGCATACTCATGTCTGTCCAGCACATCCACGCCTCACTTGTCGTTGTGTACATTCCCATTCACGGGTCACTTGCATCCTTCGCACATGGCTGCATTCCGCATCTCCACACGTTCAGCTGTTGTGTGGCTGTGGTGCCATGATATAGCTGTATTGTGTGCAGGGGAAGCCCAGGATCACCATGGAGCTGTGTTGTCGTGTCTGGTAGGTGGACATGTTGATTGACATATTGTATGTGGTTTGGTCACGTGTGCATTCCCACAGTTGTGCGTTGTGTGATGGTGGCTTTGAGGTGTGTGGTGTGTTGATTTGGCACTTACCAACGAGCAGTCCAGTTCCATAGATGCCATCCTGGAAGCGCTGGTTGATGATGGACTGTCGGAAGATGCAGGAATCGTGCACACTGCCTGGGTAGTTTGCGACGACATTGGTGAACATTCCCCGGTGGTCGACTATTGCCTGCACATTGATGGAATGCGTGTGCTTTCTGTTGCGGTAGTGGTGTGCAGTATCCGCAGGGGGCACAAGTGGGACATGTGTGCAGTCAATGGCCCCCAACACGTGTGGGAAGCTAGCAAAGGCGTAGAAGCCTTGCTTTGTCTCCAGCTGTTCCTGCGCAGTGTGGGGGAAGTGAAGGTACTGGGGTATGAAGCTGATGATGACATCCAGGACAGGTGTGATGAACTTTGATAGGGCTGGCTGTGAGACTCCTCCGACTCTGGCAGTTGTTGGTTGGAAGGTACCAGAGGCCAACAGGTGCAGCACAGCCAGCAGCTTTGTCTGCGGAGGGATGTTGGTTCTCCGCTGGGTTGGGACCGTCAACCTGTGGGCGATGTGGGTCATGATGCGGATGATGGTTGTCCTTTTGAGCCTGTAGTGGGCGATGACTTCCTCGGGCGTTAGGTCGGTGAGACTGGTGCGTTTTCGGTAGGTCCGCTGTCTTACTCTGCGCTGCCTCTGTGGTGGTCCGGGGGGGGTGCGGGTCCGGGTCCTGGGGGTGGTGGCGGTCCTGGGGGTGGTTGTGGCCTTGTTGGGTCTCCGAGCTGCATGATGAGTAGCTCCATGGCGTCGGTTGTTCTTCGGGTGTGGCTGTGTGTAGGGCTCCGTTGCCTACTGCAGGTAGTCGTCTGGCTTTACACCAGCAGGAGGCAGGTGTTAAATACCTGCTGCTACCGCGGCTTATCGCATGGTTTTGACTCGCATCGCAGATCTGGCAGTTCGTTGTGAAAGTGGTGTTTTCGTGTGTTTTTGCACGGGAACGCCTACTCTGCATCTCATTAGGGTTAGTTGGTGGTGTCCTCCCTGGGTATAAGTTTTGGGGCAGTTATCGCGGGAATACTGGCAATGTCTGCAGTTTGCACCCGCTTGTGAATGGGGTGTTAAATCTATCTCCACTTTTGATGCGTTAAGGTGGAGATAAATCGGCGGTAGGTCCTTGTGAATATTCCCCCAATTGTGTTTATTAAACTAGGTTCTCCAAATTCCTTTCAGAGATGCGTGCACCATTTTTTGTTATATAGTTATATAATGTTGTATAGTTGTAAATTGACAGAGTTCTCGTTCCCTTTATTATGTGCAGTAATACTAAATCCTTACCTCATCCATAGCCCTCAGTCACTTCTCTTTCACTAATAGTCAATATAGCTCACACTGTTTACCAGGGACTGCACCTTCGCATCAAGTCTCTTAAATGCCTCTCTCCTCCACAGTTACGCCATTAGTTCTTGTAGCTCCAGAGTGTGATTTTCTTTCACTTTTGTTTATAGGTATAGGGGAATAAAAAATATGAATCTTTCACACTAAGAATCATATCTCTATCTTCAGTTCCAAGAGTACCCGTTGGGTCTGCACCATATATTATTTTGCAGAAAGCCAACAGGCAGTCCCCATTACCTCTGTCTCTATTCACTAAGTTCTGCTGAGCATACTCCTTCCATGACCTGCTCTCTACTAAAAAAAAAGATTCAAAATATGTATCACGGAATGTCTGTATAGCATCCTTAATAACATTCTCTTTATCGTATCGTTTCCCTGAACATTATTGGGTGGCCAGCATAAGCACCCAGCCCAGTGATAAACTCATAAGAACCAATTCAAAAACTTCTTTATGACATAAATCAGCATACACCTGAAAAAGTTAAAATGTACACAATATGTATGGTGAATATGATTCACACCCACACTAAAACGTATACCATACTCAGCAGTCAGTCAACTGTAGTTCACACAGGCTGCGTAATAATTCCCTTTTTCTGCTTGACACTCTTACACTCTCATAAGACAAAAACTGCCAAGGGTCATATCCATCACCCAGTACTGTACCAGTCCACAGCAAAAAAAACATCTATTACCATCTTATCAGATGTAGAATAAATGAAGAGATTTGCCACATGACGCTGGCCAACAGAGGATTCTAATTTAGTCCCAACACTACAGGTCCCAACCAGCTACATACCACGGCCCCTTTTTGGTGTAGCATGCTACCCATGTAGGCAAGTGCTTTAGCACCCTACATAGGGGTAGTAAGTGCTGGGTGAATGTCACAATGCAATACAGTACAATACAATGTACATAAGGGTTTACATAAATTATATCTATGTGTAAAAAAACTTATTTATGTAATCAATCAATCAATCGGCTTGTAGAGTGCAACTACTCACCCCGAAGGGTCTCAAGGCGCTGGAGGGGAGGGAGAAGGAGGATGAGGGAAGGGGGGGGGTCCGCAGCAGTCTGGGGAATCATTGAGTTCCATCAGTGGAACAGAATGCACATATTATTTTAATCTGGTTATAGGAAAATGGGTGTCCCCAAAGGAGTGACCAAGGACATGAATACAAATTGGTAAACAGTGAACCCGCAAAAAATGTTTTTGGGTGTTCACAAAGTTTTGGAAATGAAATCCTCCCTCCACTCACCTATAGCATTTAAGTAAGACTAGGGTTAAGGTATCTTTGACGCTCAGACAAAAGATGACTAAACTCTCTTATAGAGCAATTATTTACAAAAGACAACATTGAAAATATACAGTGGTAGCCCTGCTGGCACTGGCGGTGATCAGTTCAAAACTGAGCAGGAACACTTTAAAAGAACCTTGAAATAGAGAGCGTCCCCACATTTGAAAGGTTAACGATCTACACGTTACAAATTGCCCGGAGTTGTTCTTGAAGAACAAATCATGTTTGACTTGGAAAATAAACCTCATGAAAAAACTATGATTTGTGTTTTAAGAGATTGATGAACTCCTAGGCTTCTAAGCCTACAGTCAGCAAAACACTGAATCAGCTACACAGGTTTCATGACTGTTGCCCGAAGAGAAAATGTTCTACTTATTGCATCACATATATCATTTTAAACACACATGCAAGGCTGAGTCTCCGAATCCACAAACATTTTCAGCTAACTAAACTATGCCTCTTTCAGCAGTAATTTATATTTAACTTTTTCCATATGCGGCCTGTCGCTTCCTATCGTTTCCGGAAAAACAAGGAGGGAGAAAGAGAGTGAGAGAGAGAGGAATAGAACATGTTCGAGCTTGCTGGATGTGGGCTGCTGGCACTAGGAGAAATCCATGCAGTGGAGCCAGCCCTCATTAATCATGTGAACTACTAAACTGCCAGCTCCTTTCAAGATCTTTCAAGGAGTGTTTTCACCCAAAATAGAGCTGGGAATGTACTGGGCCTACTTTCAGAGTCATCAATCTGTGTATTATGGGATGTGTCAGGCAGCTGTGACAGACAAGGCCTCTCTGTTCAAGGGGTCCTGACTCCCACAGGCTGTCATATCAAGTGCCTGATCAAATTTGACAGCTTCATTTGTACCTACAGAATAGATAAAAGTGCCGTTCATTGGAACAAATGGAGAGAAAAGGGACTCGGGAGTAAATACTATCTTGTATGCTCGAGCCGTAGCACGAGAGAGAGTGGGGAGAGAGAGAGAGGAAAAAGAAGGCTGATTAGCAGCGAGAGACTGATGTGTGAAATGAAGTAATGACTGGGCAGACGTGATGAATTGTGGAGTAGCTGTATATTAGCAATTATGCTAGGCAGTTGCATCTTCCAAACGATTATCTCTAGGAGAGCACGCATACGGGCTATTTTCTTTAAAAAAAAGTAGGAATGCGTGAGTTTTTCAAAAAGATGATGTTCGGTGGACGAGCAAAAGCAAAGCACATGGCCCTGTATAGCTCTGAGTCCTTTTTTCATATAATATGATGCATGACAAACGATGTCCAGGGCCTGAACATTTGTTGTTCTTGTAGTGAGAAAGTTAAGCATTTCTGATTTCTTTCTTTCGGAGGTCTGGTCTTCAGCTCATTTTGTAAAATTCTTCGTGTCTTTTGAATTCAAATGAAAAGGAATCCATTTGGCACATTTGTTAACAATTGTTGAATTCTGCTTTCACTAACCCAGAGAGCCAGCTTTAGTACTGTAATGTAAGGTGCACGCTCTAGAAGGTGCGGTGAAATAAAATCAGAGGGCCACCATCTTAGGCTTACTGCAGTTCATTTTACATCTGTGTGTGGTCTATTCAGTGGAGGATAAAGATACCAGAAGTGGTATGACTGACCCTGGTGCCACTTTTCAGTTGCAACGAGACATGGGGACCCGACATGCTGCACCCCGTGACCTTCTGGTATGATAATCCACATGGGCTACTGCGGATTCAAGAATGTACTCCACTGTTAACCACTACACCTCTATCCATTCTATGCTTCAGTGCCGTCACAGAGTATCCTGCATTCCTTTTCCACAGCAACCAGCATTTTTTGTGCAGGTTGTCCTATACACCACACAGAAAAAAGGTTTTCGTAAGTTACCAAATGATGATTAACAAGCATTGGCAAAGTCAATAGGTCTCGCCTATGCAAGAGCTATTGGCTTGCCAATATGTTTTAGCCAGTTTGTACACCAGCGTGGCTGCTGTTCAGCATGGCTAAAAGTTAGTGGGGTAAAGGAGAGTGGCCTGGAGTGGAGTGTTATTGGGGTGGCGTGGAGTGGCATAAAGTGGTGTGGAGTGGTGTTTTCCGGAGTGTCATACAGTGGTGTAGAGTGTTGTGGAATGTCGTATAGGAAGTAGAGTGTCGTAAAGTGGAAGGGTGTACAATGGAGTAGAGTGTCGTAGGGTGGAGTGACATAGAGTGTCATGGAGTGGTGTACAGCAGAGTGGCGTGGAGTAGATGGTGTTACATAGAGTGGAGTAAAATGGTGTTGAGCGGTGTAGATTATCGTAGAGTGGAGTGGCATAGAGTAGAGTTGTGTAGGAGAGTGGAATGGCATTGAGTGGAGTAGAGTGTTATAGAGTAGAGTGGAGTGGCATAGAGTTTCATAGAATGGAGTGGCATAGAGTGGAGTGGAGTGGAGTGGGGCAGAGTGAAGTAGGGCGCAGTTGTGTGTCATAGAACAGAGTGGAGTATCATGATCATAAAATCTTTATTCAATTGTAAATACAATCATAAAAGCACATAAAACCATATATACATTCATTTTTAAGCATAAAAAAGAATTTTAAATTAAAATACAGTATATACAGATGAAAAATGCAGCTTTAAGACCCTAACCCCATTAATCGTGCCTAGAATACCTACATCTTACAGCAGCATGCAAAAAACCTGAACCGCGGCAAGAACATATACATTAGGAAGTAGTTGTATATACATGAGCACTGGGCAGGCTTGGGCAAAATCCATAGCTTTCAAAATTGGTAAAAGGAAACGCTTCCTAGGAATGCTAAAATATTTAGACAGCAATACAAAATGACGGGTATCCTGTGGATACACATTGCCGCAGCCACAGGGCCTTAATGCGCCTGGGCTCTCCCAGCCACTCGGAGAGGCTAACAGGTGATTTAACAAGTTAAACCTAAAACGAGACACCACAAATCTATCTCTATCGTTGGATAACTTGGAGAGATAAGGTTCCATGCTCTGCATTGACTTTACTAATAAATGCCTTTGGACCATAGGTTTTTCCAATTCCCGCTGTTCATGTTGCATGAAGGCACGTGCAAAGAATAGATGCATTAGCCGTTTTTTCTCCATGGGACACAGCAAATGATGATTATAAAACATGTCTACCCTCCCTAGGCTAGTTAAAGTAGCCTTTACATATGGTAGCCAGGGGATTTTATGCATGTGGTCTACAGATAAACAATCCAACAAAATCGACCTGTTAAGCTGTAAACCTTCACCAGTCCATATCTTAACCCAACAAAGCAGTGGCCTAAGAGCTATAAGATCACTAGTGTATGCTCCTTGTGCACCAAGAATGCTGGGGTGCTTTGAGGCACCCGCAAGATCCGCCTCAAAAAGGTGTTTTCAGCTATTTGAATCCTGTCCACCCACCTGTGGCCCCAAACTTCACTTCCATATAACAACTTTGAGATGCACTTGGACTGATGAAGTTTAATTAAGGAAGCCAGTGGCCACAAACCCAGCCTCTGGGCAAAGCTGGCAACCGCACCAGTGGTCCTTGTCAAATCACAGATCTTGCCCTCCACCAGAGGATTCCAGCTCAACTTGGCATCAAATAATACCCCCAGGTAAGGAAAAGATGGGACCTTAGCTAGAATATGATTCCCAACCCTGAAGGTTTTACAGTGTGTGGACCGAGGGCCAGTTACCAAGATATATGACTTGGAAAAATTAACAGCCAGGTCCAAACTATCCATATAAGTGGTGAACCTGTCCAACAAGGACAGCAAACCCACCGCTGTGCGTGCCATAAGCACCATATCGTCGGCAAAGAGCAATACTGGCAATGGTCTTGTACCTACCCTTGGGCAGTCCACCTGCACTGACACAAGGCTTGTTCCAACCCATTAATATAAATGGTGGAGTAAAGTGGCATGGAGTGGCATGGAGGGAGTTGCGTACAGCGTCGTAGAGTACAGCAGTGCTTCGAGAGTGGCATAGAGTGGAGTAGAGTGTTGTAGAGAGGAGTGTCATAGAGTGTCATAGAGTTTAAGGGAGTAGAACATCATAGAGTGGAGTATCGGGGGTGAAGTGGAGTAGAGTGCCTTATAGTGAAGTGGCATAAAATACAATGGTGCAGAGCAGATTAGTATAGAGTGCAGTGACGTAGAGTGCATTGGTTTTGAGAAAAGTGGTGTAGAGTGCATTAGCTTAGAGTGCAGTGATGTAGAGTAGCGTAGAGTGCAGTGGTGCAAAGTAGATTGTAGTAGCATAGAGTGCAGTGGCATAGAGTAGATTGTTTCAGAGTACAGTGAAGTGACGTAAAGTGGAGTGGTGCATGGTAAAGTGCAGAGGTAAGGCATAGAGTGCCGTAGAATGAAGTGGTGTAGAGTAGAGTGGTGTAGAGTGCAGTGGCGCAGAATAGATTTGAGTGGCGTGTTGCAGAGTGTAGTGGAGTACAGTGCATTTGCGTAGAGTTGAGTGGTATAGAGTAGAGTGCAGTGGTGTAAAGTGCAGTGGTATAGAGTACATTGTCATAAAGCAGAGTGGTGCACAGTAGAGTGGTGCAGGGTACAGTGTAGTGGGGTAAAGTGAAGTATGGATAGTGAAGTAGCATATTGCCATTACAGACAAGACATGTTCAATTGAAATGACCATTATATTTGCACAAACATGCAGATTTACTGATAAAAGTATACAGCGCACAAACGTTACTGTGTGGAAATGTCATCATCTAGTGTATTGATTTGTTTTGATCGTATTAAAATATTTATTTTCAGCACACTTCAGAATTACCCAAAAATATGCTTCATTTGTGCTTTTTTAATTCTGATATATTCTGAAATAACTGCATAGTTCATTTACAGACACTTACATTTTGTTGTGTGCTAGAAAATAAAAATAACAAACACCGAATAGCCAGTATGATTGTCACATAAATCCTCTCACTTTGAAGTCAGAGAAAGAAAAGTAAACAGCTCCCTTGGAAGGCAGAGCCTCACATTTGACCTCTGTCTTTGAATGCACAGCAAATGTCACAAGAAAAGAACAAAATGTAAAGGCTTGTTTACAGAAATCGAGCACTGGTGGAAGAATATGGTAAATAGGGCTTGGGCATCCAAAGGGACGAACTCAGGCAGGACAGATTAGAACAAATGGAGCCAGCAAATAGAAAGCAAGGAAATGTGAGTTGCAAACCACAAAGCCAATGGTAAGCAATGGGTGGAATGCATTCCTAGAAAAGCTTTTCAAATGTCCCCAAGATGTTGCTAGCAAACCAGACAGCTGCACTGTCTGGTAGACTTCGATCTAAAAAGCACATAGAGTTCTGCTTTGCGCCAAACAAAAGGTTTCCAGTGTTGGAGCACCTATTGATACTGGTAAACAAGCCTCATCCACAGTTGTGAAGGCACTACAGTGTACAGTGAAAGTAATTGCGCACCAAGGTGAGGTCACTGCAGTAGAAAACTACTTCCCACTGTGACCTTCTTGCCTTCAGTAGCAAGTACTATGACTCTGCCACCCCCTCCACTGAGGAGGAAACATACCACTACTGCCACAAATTACAGCAATAGCACTAGTAATAATAGTAGAAAAGCTTGCAATGGGTGAGTCGTGGGCTCTTTTTCTAAAGACACCGATCATTAGCCCAAGGAGCCTGAGAGGGGACTCATTCTCTTTCTTATTGAGGTGTAGCTGCATCTTCTACATCCCCACCCAGGTACCCTTTTCCTTGTCTAGTAAACCCTTGGATGGGGGTACTCCCCTTCCTGCCATGAATGTATCTGTGGAGATGGTCATTTTGGGATGTGGCCTACACTGGCGACTGATTGACCTTCTTCTATCCTTTTGTGAACCACCACTAGATCTTACCCACCCCCATTTGCCTGTGTTACTATTCCATGTGTACAGAGTCTTGTAATCGTCTTACATACACTCTGGCATTTATATTGGAAGTAGGTATACTCCGTTGCAATGGTAACGGAGTATACATATCGCCAATATGAAGGTCGCCCGCCCGATTTAATTGCGGGCGGACCTTCAGTTTGGCCATGGGGGAGACTACTCTGTCTTCACCATGGCCAAACTTCTCTGATGGCACTGGGGAGTAAGGGCCATTGGAGAAATGGCTACGTCATGTCCGCCCACCCAATTTAGGTGGTCGGACATGTAGTTGTATTTTACTATTCTTCACCACCAGGTAAAACCTGGCAGTAAGAAACAGTAAAATCGTTATAATTCTCTCCTGCCAGGGGAGAAGACTCCCATGATGAGGGGAGCATTATATGTTTTATTTTCAAAAAGATAATCCTGTTTTGGGATTTTTTTTTTGAAAAGAAAAAAAACTGTTTGCTACAGGGCAGCGTCCTTCTGACGCAGTCCTGTAGCAAAGTGTAAAATGCATTGGCAGGAACTGCCATGGCAACTGTTCCTGCCAATGCCTTTATAAATGACTGCCTGCTTGAGAAGCCACCCACCATTATATAAATCGGACCCTTAGTCTTTTAAGTCCCAATTCACCACAGGAGCACAAGTTTAAAGCCCCTCAAGACCAGAGGGGAGGCACTTAGAGACTCACAGGGTGTCATGCGGAGTACAACAGCAGGGTCCAGTTTAGGTTTAGGTGCTACTGATCAGCTAGGTACTTCTGGGAAAAGGCCTCTTGTAGCTTGTTGTATCCCTGTAGCTGGAAAAGGAGGTCAGCTGTATGACCTTTGGAGTCCACTTATTTTTCCTGGGTACAAGAGGGAGCAGATCCAGTGCTTTAGGGAACCTCTCACGCCACAGATACTAGGTCCCGTCAGTCTTCTTATGATTTTCCGTAGGCCCACAAAGTGTTCTGAAGTGGATGTCTGGAGGTGGCACACTTATGCCTGGAATCAGCTAAAGGGGTGGGGTGACTCCTGAGCATGCCCCAACCAATGGGGTAAATGTCCCCATGCTCTGACCTAACTACCTTTGCAGTAGTTCCTTATTGCAAATGAGCAATAAAGATTCCTTAAAATTTTGATTTTATCTTGTCACGTTCACTGTAGTTTAAAGACAGAGGTCAAATGTCTGGCTGTGTCTTCTGACAAATTGATGCTTATTCTTTTAACATGGAGAATGGTGTTTATTTTTCTTACTCTGACTACAAAGTGAGAGGATTTTATAAAGTGAACTATGTGACAAACTTGCTGGTGTACATCTAGGATGTCTATTTTTTCCTCACACACAACAAAATGTAAATACCAGTAGATGAACTCTATATATATTTCACACTTCATCAGCAGTTAGATAATCACAAATGAAGCAAACATTTCTGTAGGTCAAGACACTTGGTGATGTGCAAAAAATACATATTCTCTGACACTCCATACATTATCTATTGTGTGTGTCCTATATAGTTTTATCAGTAAAACTGCATGTCTGTGCAAATTTAGTAGCCATTTCAATGGAAAATGTGTTCTCTGTAAATTACAGTGCACTACCGTGACATGCGTTAAGAATATATTAACAACAGTGTGCTCCAAAATGCACCACTAGTTACAGACCACACCCTTACACTCTCCTGCTGAATGGGCGTGACTCATTTGTTACCCTTGTTCTTTGCATGATGCTTGGATTTTTCACAATCCCTATGTCTTCAGTAATGTAACATTGATGGTAGTACCCCCACATTGATAATTGCTATAGCACCACTCCTCCAATCGCATACTCTCCCTCCAGCAGCAGAAGGGTAAAGCTGCGATAGGGGCTTACTGTTTCACAACAGTTTCCTAGTAACTTCTTTATCCTTTGTTCCCCTGTCACATATCCGTATCCATGTCTTTTACCAGTCTTATGTCGCTTTGTTTTTTATGCCTGCTGAAAAAAGTTAAATTTAAATCCCAAGTAAATATCCATTTCGCAGACAGTTAGTAAAGTCAGTGTCTTATCGGCTCCAACATGCCCATTTATGGAAATGTCATGGTATGTGCAACCACTTACCTTTGTAACTATATTATCTCAAATGGCTGCTCAGGAGAAGTCATACAAAGGCAACTAGAGACTTTGTTTCGGTCATTGGGACTTTCTGCCAATTTCCACTAGTTGTTTATTAATCATCCACAGTTGAATCCACTCTTGCTTACTCGATACTCCCTCATGCATATGAGGGATATGCTAGTCCAATCATTATCTCTGAATAAACCTAATTGGCAAATATTAAATTTATTCATATAAGATAGGAAAATAATCTTGCATTTTAATGTTCAATATTGGCAACAAAACAGTCAGATAAATATAATAATGTATTTTTGTTTGGGTAAATGGGTGCCAACATTACTTTCTTCTGTACAGCTATTTTAATTGTTCACATCTTATGCAGCCTATAGTTATTTGGTAACAAAAACGTCCCACTTACCACATTACCAGTAGATACCTCCTGTAAATACAGGTGCATCACATATGTATTCATCTAAAGCACAAGAGTAGCAGGGAAGCGAGGAATGATGATCTTTTCTCACAACAGTGTTGACTTGGTGTTTTTCAGGACCTTAAACTAAGTCATGGATGCTCATTTTGTCTACTTTCAGAGAATAAAAGGTGGTGTTGATTATGCAGTGTTTAGAAGCTATAACCCTGAAGTAATACAAACCCTAAAGCTAGCACATTAAACAACTGCAACTTTGAAATGAGTAGCTGTTGGCACTGATACATCTGTGTCTGTTTTTTCCTGCATTATGAATGGTAATTATGGGCACCTTCTCCAGAGCCCTAGTACAGACAGGGTTATTGGGCTAGGTTGTGTTAATCGGATCCATTTACCATTTGTGCCCTAGGGTGGATCCTTACTATTGGCCCCACAACCGAGCACCATGTACACCACATTCAGATCTCCCAAACAAGCCTTTCTAAACCCTTCCCTCTGACTCTTCCCCCCGCCACCTCCATTTACTCATCCCAAACCACCTCCTACTGCTATGATCTCCAAATAAACACTTTCTAGACCCTTCCCTCTTCTATCCCTCCACTATCATTTTCAATCCAACTAACAGACTCACATGCCCACCACTTAAATGAAAATGAATTTCATATTTCCCTATACTAATTCACCACTAATACTGCTTGGGTTCCGAGTAGCGTGCTACTCGCCAAAAAGCACTTTACCGCTTCATCAGGTGTAGCAAGTGCTTTATAAATGCAAACCCTTCCTCTTCTATCCCTCCACTATAATTTTTTCAATCCAAATAACAGACTCACATGTCCACTGCTCAAATTAATTTCATATTTCCCTATACTAATTCACCACTGATCATTTTTGGGTTCCTTAGTAGCGTGCTACTTGCCGAAAAGCACTTCGATTCCTCGTCAGGAGTAGTAAGCGCTATACAAAATAACAATTACAACTGCAATTACATTTGCAATGTGTTGGGAATTTTCAAGACCGTAAAAGTCTTCAGTCACACTAAGCTTGGGCTCTGAGGGCTGGGGGTGTGATTGCTGATTGTACTATGATACTAGTGTCCTCCTACATCTAATACTAAAGCTAGTTTGAGGCAGGCAGTGTACCCACAACAAACCCAGAGAAAGAAGTCTAGTAGGACAAAAGCAGGGTTCTTCAACTACCAGACAGCTGATTCACGAGAAGTGTCTTGACATCCTGTTCTCTCCCTTTAAAATGCACCCCAGGTTTTACATGTCACTCAACAGATCTATCAAGCAGGATTTGACAGTGTGCTGTCAAAAGTAGGCCCACCGTTCCCACTTTGCATAAAATTATTTAGAGGTCATCTCTTCCGATTCAGTTCAGCCTATTGTTTGTTCTTGGGAGGCATTTCACACCTTTATCACATCTATTCAAGGTTAATCACTGACAAGGAGAAGCTGGACCGCCAATGCAAATTACCCTTCAAGAACTTCTGGCATGGAAAAAGTAACTTTCTAAAAATTACTTTTTCTCAATATTTATTAAAAATCCACCTTCACCATTCAATTAGATTTTTAATAACTATTAAAAATAGTTGTTTCATTATTTTTCTAGCTAGTCCCATTCAAGAGATGCAGGATCGGGGCCTGATTCCCAAAGGCAAACTTACACTTTTGTGTAAGTTTACTATTTTTTGGTATTCACAAACTATGAGTTTAATTTTACTAAGAGTAGTTTTACGACTGCGGAGACTAAGTACATAAAAGATAGGCCTTTCCTTTCTTTTTATCCGCAGAGTTCCTTGCCCTGACTGCGGATTCTCTGTAGTTGGACTTGAAGTCTAAGTTTAGACATGAAGTCTACATTTAACCTGAAGTCTCACGACCCAATTCACAAAGGTAAACTTAAACTTCAGATCTAAACTTAGACTTCAGGTCTAAGTTTACCTTTGTGAATTGGACCTCAGTATTTAATATTGCTCCCCAGTGTTTCTCTATAGGCCAGCCTTCCTACAGTGAAACTATCTTTTGGGCATTAGTCACTGTAAGGACATGTTAACTTTAAATTTCTGCATGTCCTATTTTTAAATATCATACATCCTGACTTCTGGGCTACAAGGCCTACATAGGGGTGACCGATTAATATTTAAAAGGGAGTTCTTGACGTGTCAAAAGGGTTTATTTTGACAGGTTGAATTGCAGTTATTATACGCTACAGTCAGGCTACAATGATAGGCCTGAAGTCATGTTTGCACTGCCACTATAGTGAATGGCATAGCAGGTGCTGCAGTTCACGAGTGGCATTTAACTTCCAGGCCCTGGCTACACTTTGTACCATATACTTGTAACTTATAAGCACGTTAAATATGCCAATTAGGAGTATGCCAATTCAACCATGTTTAAAGGTGGAGAATAGGCCCTTTACAACTGGTTAGCAGGGGTAAAGTGCACAGAAATCTAAAGCCAGCAAAAATATAGGGTCCAGCCAAAGATGAAAAATCCAGGGTGACCACACAGAAGAGGCACATTTCCTTCACCCAATTTTCCCTAATTTGCAAAACAAGGCAATTTAAAAAGCCCTTAGTCCTGAAGTCTAAGCTTCTGGCCCATGTATTGACATCTAGAGCAGCATGACAGGCTACTCTCCATTGTCCCCACCATTCCCTTTCAAATGGCAACCAAGGCGCTTGGTGCCTACAAACTGGCCAGAGTACACAGGTCCAACTTTGTTGAGTGGGTGTTCTATCCAGACATGCCTGCGGCACAAACGTCACCAGTGCACCACAGCTAGTCATGCCGATTGGGCAGTCTGCTAGGTACATGTATGAACAAAATGAAACATATCTTTATATGAAGAGTGAGTGGCAGGACTGATAACACTGGCAGGATTGTCTATGACCATCACTACCACCACCACTATGACAAGCGCTGTAGCACTTCTTACCATCAGTGGACACGGCAACAACAGAACTAGAAAAAAGGACATTTTCAAACATATCTGGGAGCAGTATCTTTGGTGGTTACTGCAAAAAAGAAAAACCTACTCATGCACTTTACTTTGGGAGACCCAAAGGCTACCGAACTAGTAACAAACCTTTCAGCAATGACAGAAGACATAGCCTATGATATCTTCATAATACATTCCATGACCCTCTGATAGAAATCAAAGTGCATATCCAATACGGGTTTCATTATTCCCATCTGCTCTGCATACACACTGAGCCAACCAATGTTGAGACTAAACGTTATAATAGACAGAGCAAGGGTACAAAAAGGGGCTGAAGTAGAAGCGTTAAGCGCAGAAGAAAAACTGAGCCAGTGTAGTGAGTTCCCTTTTAGGCCCACTTTCGTTCTCTCTTAATTTGGCGTTTCTTGCCTCTGCTCTGCATGGACACATATAATACACTCGTTTTCGCAACATGGTTTTGAAAGTATGCTGTTCATGTTGCTTGTTGTTCGGGGACTCTTCCTGGGATTTAATCTGCACATTTTGTACAGGGTTGCTCCAAATGCATAACAATATAGTCTACTGTTTTCCTCTGCTCATTCAACAACAGCTCCTAACGTTAGACAAAACACGGTCGCACAGCTGTAACTTCCAACACAGTAGTTTTATCATATAACCTGTTCCTCGTCCCTTTGGGGGCTAGAGAGGAGGATTCTGGCCGAGAGGACTGTTCTGGAATGACAGCAGTGCCTGGCAAGCAGCCCTGCATAAACTAAGTTTACACTCATGATGCAGAACCCCTCACTACATGCACTAGGTATGGGGTCTTATGCCAATTCTAGAGATCGCAAATAGATCCCTGTACTCACACACTAATGGTAGGCTTAGCCAGCTAGATGATTTGCCATGGTTGGGATGTTTATCCTATACACCCTGTTAGTAATGCTAATTACTTTGGTTAGTTGTATCTGCCTAATGATCGCAGCACATTTGCTTCATAATAGACTTCAATAGTTTCAATAAATGTACTGTAAACTTTCTTTATGCCTTTCTTGTAATTACCACTGGCATGCATGAGTGAGTGAGTCATGAAAGGGGAGGATCTGTTTCCACAGTTCCCTTGGGGACTAGAGTGTCATGTTTGAGGTTGTCAAAATTACCTGCTACTCTGGAAAAGTTATGAGTTCAGGTGAGGCACTGTAAGCTAGCCAGGGTTTTGGCTAACAGGTACTGATGTTGTAGAGAGACTCAGTCGCTACATTCTAATGTCCTGTTGTCCTAACACAGTTTTGCTTTACCAGCAGGATCCGTGCAACACCAGCTCATGACTGAGTCCACTATGTAAATTACTCAACCTATGTTTCGAAATTACATATATGACACAGAAACAGGGATGGATGTGACATGTCCTAATAGTGAAATACTGCCAATTTCGTTTTTCACTATTGACAGGCTATCTGTCCCATAGGCTAACATAGGATATGGTTTGTAACATCTTACAAGCCTAACTTTCCATTGGGACAAGATAGAGAAATAAAGTTTAGTATGCTTGAACTCAGGATTTAAAAATACATCTTTTAGTAAAGATGATTTTTATATTATGTGTTTGAAAATTCCACTTTTAGAAAGTGGGTATTTTCTTGCCAACCATTCGGTGTGCCTCTGCTGGTTTGTGTATTGACTGTCTGGTTTTGGAGTGACAGGGGCTGGGGATGTGCATTCACTGTAGGCAGCCACAAGGGGGGTTGAGGTGTGTCCTGCCTTCCCTGGGTGACTCATAGTTGGGCTGAATAGGCCTGGTCTGCATTTAGAGTGGTGGGAGGAGTTTTCACTAGCACCTGAATAGGCAGGTTCTCCTCTGCACAATGCGGTCTCCACCTCCTATAGTGAAGCTGGGCCAGAGGGGGCAGAACTGGTTTGTACTGGGCTCAGTGACCCTTGCCACAAAGAGAACAAAGAGTAAATTTGGTATAAATATTGGGGCCCTGACCCCAGGACTTTAGAACTCTTTTGGATCAAGGAACCTGCCAAGAAGAAGAGCTGGAGAAGCTTTGAGGAGGAACTACCACTTTGCTGTGTTGGCCTGCAGTGGCTGCTTCTGTCTTGGGCAGAGAAAGGACTGGACTGAACTTTCTGCAACTTCTTTGTTTGAGTTTCTCCTAGGTCTTAAGGTAGAGCTTACCCCCTGTTCAAGAAGTCTCAGGAACAGCAAAGACTTCAAATTCATCTGCTACCAGTACTGGGAACTGTGTGTTTTGTGCTGCAACAGAAGAAAAAGCAACCCGATGCCTTCAATGACGCCGCTACCTGCTTGGTGTCCTGAAGGCACCGCAGAGGGCACCGCCGTTCTTTGCACTGCAACCCTGGTCTCACCGACGGCGCCACCTGACGCCGCCACTGAGCCACTGCTTCTTACACCATGACCTGCGGGTACCACACTTTGCACCGCCTTGCTTCACACCGCCACCCTGGTATCCCCGACGACGCCACTCCATGCCAACATCGATGCCCCTGCTTGCACCGTGGTTTGAGGGCACCGCTCATAAGTTACAAAAAATGCCCACCCCGTCCCACACTGCAGCCTTGGCCTACCGATGCCGGCGCCATCGACTCCAGTTTATCAGCCAACGACAGTGCTACGACGCCGCTGCTTGCACCGTGACCTGCTGGCACTGCAATGAGCACTGCCTTACTTCGCACCCCAGCCCTTGTCTCACCGACGCTGCTGGATGACCGTCACCAATCCGCTGCCTGCACTGAGACCTGAGGGCACCGCACTCCGCACCACTGCACTTCGCACCGCAGCTCCGATGCCCGCCAGCGCTCCTGTCTTCAACTGCACGGAGTTCGATCTGCAACACGTGTGACTTCAAGGGCCCGACAACTCCTGCACCGACCTCCGGAAACAACGCCGGCTCTTCGATGCTCACCGCGAGGTCCCCAACACCCTACATTTCTAATGGTACTGTTTTGCGGGTCTTCCCGACACCGTAGCAGGCCCACAATCAGCAGTCAGCCAGAACTGTTTGGATTTGTTGTTCACAACGCCGTGATAGCCTTGGACGGAGCTATCGACTTCAAGGAACTGTATTTTAAGTCTATTTTTGCTTATTGATATTTCTAAGAACTGTATGGTGGATTTTTATCGTTTTTGGTCTTGTTTTGCACAGATAAAATATTGGCTATTTTTCTAAAACTGGTGTGGTCTCCTTTTGTACTGTTTTCACTGTATTACTGTTGGTTATGTGCAAATGCTTTACACACTGCCTCTGAGATAAGCTTGACTGCTTGTACCAAGCTATCAAGGGGGTGAGCAGGGGTTATTTTAGAAGTGTATCCCCCTTATTCTGACTGGGAAGAAGGGTCCCTACTTGGACAGGGTAACAACTTGCCAACTAGAGACCCCCATTTCTAACAAGCATAAACTTACAAAAACATGTAAGTTTGCCTTTGTCAGTCAGGCACTGTGGGGCCGATTCTGATGCGGGTTGGAAAAGCTTCCCGACTGAATCGGTTGGGAAATGGTGTCCGACCCACTCAGATCGGGAAAGTCCGACCGGCGGAGTAGGATGCATCCGGATGCTTCCAGATACGATTTGGTTGAACTCCCATTGACTTCAATGGGAACATTTGTTCCTAACCGCATCAGAATTGGGCCCTCGGTCGGGAAGACACGTTCCCGATCCGATTTGGAAGGAGCAAATGTCGTTAGGAGGCCTTCCTAACCGCATCAGAATCAGGCCCTCGGTCGGGAAGCTTTTCCAACCCGCATCAGAATCGGGCCCTGTGTGTTTAGGGATAAATCAAACTCAAGAAATATGTATAGATTGTGCATGTATATTACAGATGATTTGTCTACAGATGATCTTTTCTCACTTGGAGGATCCTCTAGGAGTAAGGAGAAAATCTGTTTTGCAAAGTTAAGCTTCAAATAAATCTTTGAAATCTACCAGCGAGTCAGGGAGAGGCACTCTGCCACATCAGGTGGATCCTTTGTTCCAGTGTCCCTTCAAGAGTTTTTGTCACCCTAAAAATTAACCAGTTTCCATTTTACAGAAGTGAAGTTTAGCACTGGCAAAGTGGGGCAGTTTAGCCATGGCCCTCATGTATATGCTAAAGAAGAAAGGAACTTAGCTTTTTGGGATGATGTGTAAAAGAGGCATGATGACTGTCTGGGATCTGTCCTCTAGGAGTGATCTAAACCAATTAAGGATTGACCCAGCAAAGCCCACTGCCTGCAATCTATTGAGTAAGATGTGAATTTTGATGCTGTCTCTATGAATGACTTAGCAAACACAACAAGATGATGGACGTAGTGTTGAAACTTTTCAACCACTCGCCCCCCAGTCACAGACCTGGGTTTATTCCATCTTTCTTTCGCTCACTATGCCACCCCAGTTTGGACCCAGCCATATGCAAATCAATCTTGACCCTGTTCCTCATGGGAACAGCCCAGCCCGAACTGCCAGGTCCTCCCTGGACCAGAGACAAGCATCCTGGGACCGGTTTCGGGGCTTCACCCCTCATCAGCCAGGCTAGTTTGAATCCAGTGGCACTATGAATGACTTGTCAGAATGACTGAAACATCTTCAGCTATACAAGTGCTACTCTCCTCTCCTTATGGGACTGATTCTCCATGAAAGCCTCCACAGCTATACAGGCCATCAATGCTGCAATTTATGTCATGGGTAAAGCAAATACCTTTCTCTAAGCTCGTGCATAGCGAAAGAACTTGGAATAGTTTTAACCCCTTCGATGCTCATGACGAGCTCAGCTCGTCATGCTGTGCGGTCGCGCTGTGCGCATGACGAGCTGAGCTCGTCACGACCGCACCCGCGATCGGAATGTCCAGCACCTGGGCGGAATTCCGATCGCGGCGAAGCGGTTAATATTGAATACAGTTTCAAAGAATCTTCTAGTGGAGACACTGGATCACGTCCCAGAACTCTTTAATGGTATACGTAAACTTCAACGTAATGCTCCCCTTTGGTGACACCATTACACCAACAGCAGTCTCTCATGATGGAATCCTTTTCTCCTGCGAAAACAATATTGAACAAGAGGTGAATGACCAAAATAACAGATTAAAACTATTGTGTGACATGGATATTGTGTCAATAATATTGTGATTAGCAAAATATTGTGAAATAGAATATCTAAGGTAAGAATATCGGGTTTCTTTAGTATATGATATCGTTATTAAGAATATTGTTCTAGTCAATATTGTTTACTTTAATGTAGCTGTAATATTGTTTTGTATTAATGTAATACATATTAATTAGTATATTAATTTTAAATGCTACTATTGTTAGTATAATTGTTATTATTTTTTTTTCAATTTAGTTTATAATTTTGAATTTGTATGTTTTTTAATTTAATTAGTTATTTTTACTGTTGTAACCATTGTTGGGTTTGCAGAGGAATAAGGAAGTGAATTAAATTATACTGCTTTGCTGATTTAAAAAAAGTGAAAGTGAGTTCATGTGACTACGTGATGATGTGACACATGTGGGAGGTTCCGAACCCAGTGGGTGCAGCTCGGTGGTCTTGCTTTGCTTTTGGTTCTTGGTTCCCGGCCCCTTGCCCCTGGCAGTAAAAACATCCATAGCCTTAGCTGTTGCCGTAGCAGGGCCAGCAAGGCCATTTGGCCCCCGCCTCGTGGTCTAATTCATACCTGGATGCCTAGAGGCAGTGATTCACGCCAAGACGCATGAGCCTCTGAAATCTCGGGAGTTCAGCTGTCGGCATTTGGGAGACTGGGACCATTACACCGTGCGTGTCCTGCTCCTGTGTTCATATCCATCCATGGTGGTCAGGAGGCTGGGTAATAGTTGCAGGCTGTGCAGTAGTGCAGCAGTGGTTAGAAGTTACGGCCCAAGGGGAAGGAGAAGGTGAACCACAGTGCATTAGGCACTGTGGTGTTGGGGAGAGCTGTGGCACACGGAGGGGGCCTGCAGGTGTCGGTTCAGCTTGTTTGTCGTGTGCCACCCCAACTCTCCCCTTTTTTAAAATTTGAACCACCTCTGCTGCCACAACAACATCTGCTCTTTGAACATCGGACGCCACCTTGAATGCCATAGAAGTGACTGGTGTGATCGTGCCCTCCCCTATTCGGTCCTCCATGAGTCGTGAGCTGCTAAGGCTTTGTTGGTCTTACAACGGTGAGGTGCCACTGGTGGTGGCAATGAGCCAGCCGACTCCTCTGGAGGAGCTTGTCTTTGGGAGAAGGCAGTCAGTGTGGTCCATGTCCAGCAACAGTCGCCTTGTGCCACTTGGCCTCTGTGCAAAGATCAAGGATCACCCAGTCTCTGAACCACAAGGTAATTCAAGGGAACCAGTTGGAGTTTGGTTATAATTTACCCCCCACCCTCTTTCCCGTTACTCATCTATTTTTCACAGCAGTATTAGTTTGATTATCTGGGTGGAATTCCTCTAGAAGCCTTCTTTGGAGCAAATAAGGTGACAATAAGGAAGCTTCGCTCAGGAAGAATGATCCCTTTAAGGGCATTTAATAAGCCAAAATCCAATCCTCTTAGGAACAAGTCCTCCCATCTAAATGCGGTGAAGAGCTCGAACTCCCTTTTTTTCTTTTTCCAAAAGAAAGATGTGGGGCCCAGTGATAACTATTCAAAGTTGGCCAAACAGGAGGACCCACTTGATTGCTTGGATGTAAGGAACCCTGTAAAGAATGATTCCTCGCCTCACTCATCTCTGAGAACATGGCACTCACCAATCAGAGAAGATCTTAAATGCCATAACGAAGATTTCACCTTACCTGATACTGATATTCAGCTGGGAAAGCTATTAGCAGAGGAGATAATTCCCCCTACAACTCCCTTATGTAATCAGCAGAAATCAGCGATAAAGCTTTTTAGCAGTATCCCTACGGAGATATCGGTCTCCGCCCCAGACAATTCAGCCACACCTTATTTAGAGTTACTTGGTAACCCTTCCTATCACCTCTCTGGTCATTATGTTCAGTATTCTGAATCCAGCAAATGCTTAGAAAGAGTTTGGTCATCTATACTTGCCTTACTAGAAAAATCTGCTAATAATAGCAGTCATATTCAAGATACTCTTTTAACAATCCTGAAGGTTTTGGTGGTGGTAAAAGATGATGAAGACTCTTTAAGCTGGGTCTCTCAGTGATATAAAATGAAGGGTGGTAGGCAATTCCCTAGTTCAGTTATAGATGTCCCTTGCCATGCTCTCTTGGCAAAGTCCATGGACAAGGATTGTGGGGTACAAGTTGGTAAACTGGGGTGTTTAGGGATGGATGCCTCTTCTCAGTAGCCCCAGGCTAAACCCTCTCTTATAGATTTTGGGACCCATGTTCGCAAACCTCAGTGCAAGATACCACGCAGAGCTATTAAAAATCATGGGAAGGAGGATAGTACCATCTATTCCCTATAAAAAACTTCTTAATCCCTGTTCCCTGATTCCAGCAGTTGTAAGTCCTGTGGAACTCACCCCCATTCCAGGATTGACACCTTTTCTATCTTTAAGTTTAAAGATATGGTAAAGCGAGTATGGTAGATGCCCCTGTTTGTTACCCACCTTGGAGACAAGAAAAAAAAAAAAACTGCTTATTGCGAAAAATTAAAAAACAGAGAATTTTAAAGACACATCCAAGAAAACTCAATTTTCAGGAAAAAGTAGAAGTGTACTCAGAGGACAAAAAGATGTCTACAACTAAAGATGGAAATCTAAACAATCTGAAGTCCAATGAAACTCATTCTTTAAAGCAAGGGTCATTATCACTTATCCTCTCGAAGTAGGAGTCGGTGACTTAGATGTCGATGTATATTAAGGTTAACTGCTAGTATTGTAAGTATAATTGTTGGGTTTGTAGGGGAATAGGGTGGGAAGAAAATTAAATTATGATGAATGTTATTTGTTTATGTTAATTATTTTTATTAGCAATCAAATATTTAATTGAGGATTAATTAGGTACATTGCTTAATTGTTCAATAGTTATTTTTCCTCTTTAAGTTTAATTTGTTACTTTTCATTTTAATTTTAGTTTTTTAATTTATGTCAGTAATTTGTATTTTAGTAGCAGTATGTTGGGTATGTATGGGAACAAGATGGGAAGTTAATTACATTACAATTAATTTAATTGATATGTTAATTAATTTTTATTGAAATTAAATATTTCATTGTTAATTTATTTAAAGTTAATGCGTAAATTATAATGTATATTTGAATTTTTATACATTTGCTTTTTTAATTCATATTTTAATAGTGAGTTGTTGGGTTTGTGGATTAATAGGGTGGGAAGTTACTGAAAATATATTTTTGTTAAATTAATTGTTAATCTGAATGAATGTTTTTATTGATAATTAATTTGGTATATTTTTAATTGTTTATTATTTCAATATTTGTTTAATTTGATGTATTTATTTATTTATTGTTACGTTTTGGATATTAATATTTGCAAACTGTATTTTTTATTTCTTTAATGTTATGTGTTAATTTAAGTAATGTTTTCAAACAAGTGAGTTTAAATTTGATTAATTAATTTTTTCATTATTTTGTTTTTTGTTTTTGTTTATATTGTATGTATTTTTTTTAATAAAATAATGGTTTTAATAAAATATGATTTACAAATGTATTGTTGTCAGGTATTTCAGTGTTTTCTATAAATGCATTATGGGTTGGATTGGTTTATTCTTACGAAGATCCACACTTTCCCTACTGTTGCCTTGAGTGGAGTAGGAATAGTAAATCTAACCCCTTCGAAGTCAAGCATTTTCCCTACTGTTGCTTAAACTGGAAAGCAAATAGTAAATCTAACCCCTCCAAACTCAAATACTTTCCCTAATGTTGCTTAGGCTGGAGTGGGAATGGTAAATTGCAGCCCTCTGAAGTCCAACATTTTCCCTAACATTGGTTAGACTAGAGTGGGCATAGTAAATCTAACCACTCCGAAGTCAAGCATGTTCCCTACTGTTGCTTAGACTGGAGTGGTATTAGTAAATCTAACCCCTTTGAACTTCAACACTTTCCCTACTGTTGCTTAGAATGGAGTGGGCATAGAAAACCTAATCCTCCAAAATCCAACACTTTGAGACTGATTCACCAACGGCCTCCGCACTCATGGTGGAGGTCTCGTAGACATGGGGGAGTCTTCGCAATCAAGCTGCAATCTCCGCAATGAGAATTCTCATTGCAGGGATTATGTCCTGAGTGCAGAGACTCCTCCATGACTGCGGGCCTCCGCCACACGTGCGGAGGCCCTTTGTGAATCAGGCCCTGTCTCTGCTGTTGGTTAGAGTTGAGTGGGAATAGTACATCTAATCCTGCAGAATTCCAACACTTTAAATCAGACCACGCCAAAGTCCAACACTTTCCCTACTGCTGCTTAGACTGGAGTGGGAGTAGTAAATCTAACCCTGGTGAACTCTAACGCTTTCTCTACTATTGGAGTCAGAATAGCAAATCAAAACCATCCATACACCAAATGAATTAAAACTATACCTCTCTGATGCGCTATAACAAGAGCAAAACATGTTCCATGGGTTGTTTTTATTCTTTCAGGTTGGCTTGTGAAGAAGATCGTTTGATCGAAACGCGTTGCCAATAATATATATTATTTACACTGACCCTGAAGTGCGAGTCTCTTTTGTTCTGGTGAGGGAAGTGCTCACGGGAATTTTCCTAAAATTGCAGCCGGGATCTGACACCCGGAGCTCGCACCGACCCCGAATGGAGAGGAGCCGGTTCCTGTCTGAAGTTTTCCTCTCATATATATATATATATATATATATAACATAATTAAAACTATTCATTTAACATTTTATTATTTTTAACTAATTAACTTTTTTACATAAATTACTTTATAGTCCATATATATAAAACAATTACAATATTCTTACCTGTTTCTGGTCGATATTGTCAGGTCTGCCAGGCGTGGGGCATTCAGAAGGCAACCTCCGACTGCGAGTTGCCTGCGAAGTCCAAGGTGTTAGTGTCTTGGTCTGCCCGAGGTAGGGGCGACCCTTTCAGTAGCAACAATGCCTCCGACACTTGGAAGCGCTTAAGCAGATGGTGCCTTCCAGAAGGAGTCCCAGAGAAGGAAAAAGCCCTGAGGCAAAAAAAACTCCTTATGGCAGCAACCACAAGTAGTATGGAACCAAGCAGCAGAGACGAGCTGGAGACGCATAAAGAAGGAGAGAATCCACCTTGCAGGAACACAGGGAGAAACAGGAGCAAGGAAACACACCGATAGGAACGAAGAAGTGTTGCGATGCAAGGAGCAACAGAAAATGTGGCCTTATATGCTACTGGAGCAGGAATTACTTCCCAGGAAGTTACAAGTCGCCATGATTAACCTGGGAAAGAGAGCTAAAAGCATGAGGAGCCACCATCTTGGGTTGGGTTTCCCAAATACCCAGAATTCCTTCCCAGAGAATTTTGGGAAGAAGGACCAGGAAGAACAGGGAGACACTGCCAGCATATTCCCAGCTGACTCTCCCATGGAAAATAATGCAAGCGTGGGAGATGATAATGACGGGCCAGCCGCAGTAAGGTAGGTGTTTTAGAGACCAAATGCGCCGGCTCGCCAGCTTCTCCCTTGATGTCCTCATGCCGCGAGTCCGGCCCGTCCGGGAGCAGAACGAGTGATGCTGCTGGGTGGGACACCGGCGCAACAGATATTCTTTTCAGCAACATTTCTGACACAATACTCTAGTTGGCTCCATTATCATTATTCCCATTATAGGAACACAATATTATAGTAACAATGGGCCATATGTATTAACATTAGGATTACCGATTTCCTGATTGCGATTCTCTCAGAATCGCAATTAGGTAATTGGTATTAATAATGTATGAAACTCTTTGAGTTTCATTAGCAATTCCTAGTGGGTTGCAAATAGACCTATCTCATGCATATTAATGAGGTAGGTTTACATTTTTCGGCCCATTAGGAATCGTAGTCATCACAGGGATGGTGGCCTGCTGAGGTCAGCAGACCACCATATCTGTGATTGCTTTTTGAAAAAGCAATCTTTTTTTTTAAATGCATCCCGTTTTCCTTAAGAGAAAATGGGATGCATTTAAAAAGAAAAAATGAAACTTTGCAGTTTCATTTTTTGAGAGTAGGCAGTGGTCTATGGTACCACTGCCTGCCTTAGAAAATATTTTTATTTACATTCTCAAAAGGGAAAGGGTCCCTTAAGCACTCCTTCCCCTTTGCAAATGAGTATTATTTTTTTGCGACCGGAATTTGGTTGCAAAACAGTAACACATACCATACCGATTCAGTATTTGGAAGGGACACCCTAAACACGCCCCTTCTAAATACCGAATCGCAAAATGGGATTCAGTAACAAGTTACTGAATCGCATTTTGCATATTTCATAAAGCATTTTTCCGGTTGCGACTGGAAAACGCTTTGTACATCTGGCCCAATATTTTTTAAACTATATGTGTCTCTTGATATGTTTGTTCAAAATATTCTGTCGGCCAACCGGACTAGACCTGGACAGGCCGGAAATCTAGACATTTGTGAGAAAGTATCATGTCCTACACCATGGATGTCTCCAGTTCTAACACAAGAATAAACGTGCCATGTGAACTAATCAATTACATAAGAACGCAAATTTTGCCCACTATCCTTGATATTGTGGCAGAACTAAATAGAGAAAAGAATCTTATGAAAACACCAACCAAACTGGATCAAGGTTCCTGAAATATCAAAATGTTTTCCATGCATGTTGGCCTCCATCATTACAAATGTCTCATTTTTGCATTGTCCGATTTCAAGTTACAGGGAACAGAATGGACACCTTAATGATGTCAGTTATGGAACCTGCGGTGGCCTCCATATTTCAGATCTGTTTGGGGCCTAATGCCACATTCTGTCAGGAATCTGTACAAATGTGATGAGCACATCATAACTGATGTGTATATTCTATTAAAAGACGGATTTGACGTTAAACCATATTTTGTTGCAAAAATTGCATTTAAAAATGGTACATATTTTTAATTTATACCTATTTATGTTACAGCCTTGAAAAAGCGATTTTAGACTGTTAAGAACGTGTTGGCTATTAAATAACGGCTTCTTTCACCTTGTGAATATGGAACTGTGGCCGATGGACTAATATAACTTTGTTGAAGACAATATAGAAAACGTTATGTACCACCTCATTGCCTGAATGTAAGATATGCCTTGAGTAATTAATTATGATGTGTCTATCTGGCTAAGGGTGCTGCCTAAATTTAATATAGTCCAATTATTGGCAGGTTATTTATTTAGTATTCTTAAACCTATCAAACTTTCTATAGCAGCGTTCTTTTTAAAATCTCTTTAAATTCGTGATGTTTTAATAAAATTGGAGGCATAATCTCGACATGGCATACTCCCCTCAAATAGGAATGGCACTGGGTCAACTAGGAGGCACCATGGTTTGTGCACCATATGCCTATTTTTTGCTGTACAATCAGATGATTTAGCAAATCAAGTACAACGTTAATGCTTCAAAACAGAATATTGATATCTCTGAAATCATGCTTATTGATAGTATTGGATGATGAAATACCTTGTTGAAATAAGCCAATCTTAAAATGCTGCATTTTGGAACAATTAATATGCTATATTACACTCCACTCAAACCTTGGGAATTTGGATGTCATAGAGACTTTAACTGCTTAACTGCTTCGAACGTTCCGCGCCAGTGCGGAACGTTCTATTAAGAGGGCGGGGCCGCGTCGGCCAACGGACGTGCGCAGCACTACCGAGGTAGTGCTCCCGACGGCCGTTGGCCGACAGAAGCACTTAAGGGGTTAAGTTCCCAAGTTGTAGGTCTGTAGACTCTGACGTAATTCCTATGCTCTCACAGTGTCCTGCTCTAAAATGATTCTGAGATCAGTTCAATTCCAAGTTAGGTATGCTAACAAAGATGTGCTTTAGACTATCCATTTAGGTTTGGCTCAGATGACTGGATCCTGCTGCAGTGCGTGGGCTTCATTTTTCATTCGATAATTGTGGAACAACAGTGCTGCAAAAATAGATTTATTCTGTTCCCTTTAATTTTAGCCAATGGTAGGGTATGCTCCGTGATTTCTATAATTTAGGATCAGTGGTTTAAAAAAACCAAAGGTGGCAGGGAAATGTGAAATGTATTAATGCACACTGGGAATCCAGGGGAGAGGCCCTGAAGGGGAGACCGTACTGCTCCCTGTCTAAATATAAACTCACTAAGAGTACATCTCAAAATAGCGAGGAAAGGGAAGATGTAGTTCAACAAAAGTTCCCGGATGTGGTGTGGTGGAGGTAACGGGCACTGGTGATGCCTTGTTCAAGGGGCGAGACCCCTCTTAGGACAAGAACCCTCACTCAAACGAAGGTGACATGCTTCATCATAGGCTTCCCTCCTCACACCAGGGCCGCAAGGTCACTGGTGTGAGCTACAACTCTTCAGGGCTTTTCAGAGGAGCTGAGGTGTTTTGATAAAGGGACCAAAAGGCAAGGGTGCTAAGGTGAAGACTGCAAAAGAGGAGAGGAAGAGGACTAGGGGTTACCAGCAAATATACCCCTGCAGCAGAACCTACTGCAGGGGTATATTTGCTGGCAACCCTTAGTCCTCTTCTCGTTTTAATCCTGTCCCAGGAGACCACGGAATAAAAGTCATTTGGCCTCCTGTATACAGTTTTAACTTTCCTCTCCTCTTATGCACTCTGCCACTCACCACCCTTGCCTTTCGGTCCCTTTATCAAATTACAGCAGCTCCTCTGAAAAGCCCTGAAGAGTTGTAGCCCACTCCTAGGAGGGGTCTCTTCCCTTGAACAAGGCATACCCAGTGCCTATTAACTTCACCACACCACATTCGGGAACTTTTTTTGAACTACATCTTCCCTTTCCTTGTTATTTTGAGACGTACTCTTAGTGAGTTTCCAGGGAAATATGAAATCACATGAGGCCTAGCCACTATGTTTGAGAATGTTAGCAGCGATCATAATTTTTGTAATGTGCAATAGTACTGTAATGAAGTTGTTGTTTCAAATTTCAATTTCAAGATAATATTGACAATGCGACAGATACACAAAAGCACCCTGTCCATCAGAAGAGTACGTCATCAGTATCAGCAGGTCCTGCACTTGCTCCCCCTGATGCCTTCTGCAGTCTTGAGCCCTCTCCAGCGCTCAACCCGGTATTCTGCCTCCCCCTCCCGCTCTGTGCCATTGTTCCTTCTTGTGCGCTGTTTTATTTTGATTTTCCCTACAGGCCTTGTTGCCTCATAAGTCAACCTTTCCATGTTGTCACCAGTTAGCCCCCACTGTGCTGCACCTTTTTCCTGCCATTTCTTTCCCAACTCCCAGAGCCCCTCCCTCCCCCAGGACCTACTTAATGGAGGCCGCAGTGCAGTGGAAACGCGCAGCAGGTGCGCCACCGGCGTGTTGAAGGTGCGCCAAAGGCAAGCCTGTCTGCGCCTGGACCGTGCCCAGCGCCAGGACCCTAGCCCCTCCGCCTTCCACCAGTACACCACCGACGAGCTGCTGTCCCTCAACCCCAGGAGAAACACCAACTGCTGCAGCACCACACCGGGAACAGCAGAAGGGCCTTTCGCCTGTCAGCACTGTCGCTTCACTTGCAATGTCAAGACCCCCTCAACTCCGACCCAGCTGACACCCGCCCACAAGTTCAATGCTCCACTGCACGCTGCTCAACGTCTGGTCCCACTGCAAGCACGCCACGGAAATCTGGGACACCATCACCACCCTCGCCCCTGAAGTGATGCTCATCACAGAAACATGGCTCACCCCCTCATCAGTGCCCGACATTGCCACTGCAAAGCCCCCGGCTACAAGATGTTCCACCACTATCACCCAGGCAAACACGGCGGAGGCATCACCATCATCCACATGGTCTCCCTCCAATGCACCACCACGGACCATAGTACAGCGATCATGGAACATCTCAATTTTCAGATCAAAACATACGCTAAAACTACCTTCAGAGGAGCCCTTGCCTACAGACCTCCGGGCCCCGTCCAAGCTTCTGCAATGCCATTTCGGACTTCATCGCCCCCCCGGCGATCGACTCCAAACACTACATTTTCCTGGGAGACCTGAACTTCCACCTCGAAGTCCCCAACGACACCAACTCCACCATCCTCCTGGAGAACATGAGCAACATCGGCCTCTCGCAGTCGGGCACTGCCTCCATGCACATCGCAGGACACACCCTGGACCCAATCTTCTCCACCAGTGACAGAATAATCGTTCTCTCACGCAACCGAGCTAACCTTGACAGACCACATCATCATCCACTTCTCCAGAACACCCACACAACCTGCCCACCCAGCCTCACCTAAACTGGAGCAAAGTCACGGAACTCCTCTGGAGCTCTGCCATCAAAGAAACCAAGCCCGACCTATCCCACACCCTCAACCTCAAACGCAACATCCGGAGCATTCTCAAACTGGATCTCCGCCACCGCTGACTCCATCGCCCCTATGTAAAACACCACCAGCAGCAGACTCATCAAACACACCCGCTGGTTCACTCCCGAACTGCTGACCCTCAAACGTGACTGCAAGAGAATGGAAAGATGTTGGCGCTCCAACAAAAACACCACCAACATCAATACATTCAGGTCTGCCCTCAACAACTACCACCACCACCTCAGCGAAGCCAAGAAGGACGCCCTCACCAACCGCATTGAGGCGAGCGTGAACCATGCCAAGGAACTCTTCAGCATTGTTAGAGAGTTCTCCTTCCCAGTCACCACAGAGAACACGATCCACCACTTCCAGGTCCGCTGCGACAGCCTGGCGGACTATTTCCACCATAAGATCACAGAGATCTACAGCAACTTTGACCTACAACCCACCGACCTCAACCACCTCTGAGCACCAACCAACACCACCTTCAGCCACCAGCTCACCGACTGGAGACAGCTCTCAATCTAAGACACCACTACCATCATTAACTCAATCCACTCCAGGGCGTCCACAGACCCCTGCCTGCACCACATCTACAACCTAGGAAGGAAAGAAATCAGCAGCAGCCTCACAGAAATCCTCAACTCTTCCATCACCACAGCCACTGTCCCCGACACATAGAAGCATGTGGAGGTCAAGCCGCTCCTGAAGAAACCCTCTGCTGACCCTAGCGAGCTCAAGAATTACTGCCCCATCTTGCTACCCCCTTTCCCTACCAAGGTCCTGGAGAAAGCCATCAACCGCCAGCTCACAGAGTACCTCGAAGAAAGCAACCTGCTCGACGCCTCCCAATCCGGTTTCCAATCCAACCACAGCACCAGGACCACCCTGATTGCAGCAACAGATGAAATCAGATACCTCCTCGGCCAAGGTTAAATAGCAGCACTCATCCCCCTCGACCTCTCGGTGGCCTTCGACACCGTCTCCCACCACACCCTCATCACCAGACTGCACTACATCGGCATCCAAGGAAACGCCCTCAACTGGATCTCCTCCTTCCTCTGCGGCCAAACTCAGGTGATCCATCTACCTCCCTTCTACTCTGTACACCAAAACATCATCTGCAGCATACCCCAGGGCTCCTCCCTCAGCCCCACCCTCTTCAACACCTACATGACGCCGCTAGCAGACATTGTTTGCATTCATCATCTTATATGCTGACGATACGCACCTCATCCTCTCCCTCACAGAAGACCCCGACAACACCAGCGCCAACTTCCGAAACACCATGTCTGACGTTGCCACCTGGATGAAGTCCAACTGCCTAAAGCTCAACTTGGACAAAACAGAAGTGCTCATCTTTGGGAATAAGCCCTCTCCCTGAGATGACACCTGGTGGCCCACCGAACTCGGCCCCACACCAACCCCTACCGACCACGCACGCAACCTCGGAATCATTCAGGATAGCCAACTAACCATGAAGCAACAGGTCAATGCTGTATCCTCTTCCTTCTTCCATACCCTACGCATGCTCCGCATGATCTTCTGCTGGATCCTCACCTCCACTAGAAAAACAGTCACCCAAGCCTTCGTATCCAGCCACCTTGACTACGGCAACACACTCTACACCTGAGCCACCACACAGCTCTTAAACCACCTCCAGACTGCCCAGAACACCGCAGCAAGACTCATCCTCAACCACCCTAGAAGAAGCAGCACCACCCCACCTCAAAAGCCTGCACTGGCTCCCGTCCAGAAAAGATGCCTCTTCAAACTCCTGACACATGCCTACAAAGCCCTCCACAGCTCCAGACCCACCTACATCAACCACCACCTGACACTCCACTGACCCACCAGGGAGCTCCACTACACCTTCCACCCTCCACATCTACGACAACTTCGACGAAGACAACCAACACACTGAACCCTCACCAACCACCCCCGACACCCGGAAACCAGCGATCGACAACTGGACAGCCCTCACCACCGAAGACACACTGAAGACAATGCAGTCAATCCACTCAGGGGCCCCCACGGACCCCTGCCCCCACCACATCTTCAACAGAGCCACCGACACCATCGCACCCATGCTCCGCCACACCATCAACCGCTCCCTGGCGACCGCCTCGTTCCCTGACGACTGGAAACACGCCGAGGTCAACCCC
The DNA here is from genome assembly GCA_963921515.1 of Calotriton arnoldi. Classification (NCBI taxonomy): domain Eukaryota; kingdom Metazoa; phylum Chordata; class Amphibia; order Caudata; family Salamandridae; genus Calotriton; species Calotriton arnoldi. Next base: position 677,102 of record CAWUFW010007332.1, on the reverse strand, counting down.
CTCCTGAAGAAACCCTCGGCGGACCCCACCGACCTCAAAAACTACAGACCAATCTCACTGCTTCCGTTCCCAGCGAAAGTCATCGAGAAAGCCATCAACAGTCAACTCGCCACATTCATCGAAGAGCACAACATCTTCGACTCCTCCCAATCCGGCTTCAGAAAAAACCACAGTACGGAAACCGCCCTCCTCGTCGCAACAGACGACATCCGCACCCTACTGGACAAAGGAGAAACAGTAGCCCTCATCCTCCTCGACCTCTCAGCGGCGTTCGACACAGTCTCCCACTGCACCCTAATACGCAGACTCCACGACGCAGGAATCCAGGACAAGGACCTCGACTGGATCCGCTCCTTCCTCTCCAGCAGAACGCAGCGGGTCAGACTTCCCCCTTTCCTCTCGGACCCTACACCAACCACCTGCGGAGTCCCCCAGGGCTCCTCCCTCAGCCCGACACTCTTCAATGTCTACATGGCTCCACTCGCCCCCATCGTCAGAACCTACGGACTCAACATTGTGTCATACGCAGACGACACCCAACTCATCCTCTCCCTATCCAACGAACCCAACACCGCCAGACACAACTTTCGAGAAGGCATGGAAGCCGTCGCCAAATGGATGAAAAACAGCTGCCTACAACTAAACACCAACAAAACAGAAGTACTCATCATGGGCTCAAACCCTGACGCCTGGAGCGACACCTGGTGGCCCCCCGCCCTCGGAAACCCGCCAACCCCCACGGACCACGCACGCAACCTGGGAATCATCCTGGACTCCGAGCTCAAAATGGACCGCCAGATCAACTCCGTCTCGTCCTCCTGCTTCCACACCCTCCGCCTCCTTCATAAGACCTTCAAATGGATCCCCCTCGAACACAGAAAGACCGTCACCCACGCCCTGGTCACCAGCAGACTCGACTACGGCAACGCACTCTACGCCGGAATAAACAAAAACCTCACCTGCAAGCTACAGAACATCCAGAACGCCGCCGCAAGACTGGTCCTCAACCTACCAAAACACTGCCACATCTCCCAGCACCTGCGCACACGCCACTGGCTCCCCGTCGAGGCGAGAATCTCCTTCAAGATACTCACCCACGCACACAAGGCCCTCCACGGCACCGGACCAGCATACCTGAACAGCCGATTCAAATTCCACGCACCCCAAAGGACCCTACGATCAGCCCAACTCTCCTACGCCGTGGTCCCCCGCACCAGGAAGACCAGATCGGGAGGACGCTCCTTCTCCTTCCTCGCAGCCAAAGCCTGGAACGCCCTTCCGCTCCATCTCAGACAGACAACATCGCAACCAATCTTCGCAAGGAACCTCAAAACCTGGCTCTTCGACAGATCCCCTCCTTGATGGAATAGATCCTGCACCCCCCCCACCCCTAGCGCCTTGAGACCCTTACGGGTGAGTAGTCGCGCTTAACAAACTTCTGATTGATTGATTGATTGACCTTCCTTGCCTTGGCATGCATTCCACGCATCCGTCGGAACCGCTGGGGAGGTTGTTCCTTCTCCTACCTAGCCACCATGTCCTTGAACGATGTGCCCCTCCACCTGTGAACCACCCCTTGGCTGGAAGACTTCCGTAAGATGCTCAAGACATGGCTTTTCTACCAAGGCTCACAGAACCCCAGTGTCTGGAGACCCCCCAGGGTGACAAGTCGCGCTATACAAGACTGATTGATTGATTGATTGATCGACGTCCTCTAATGAAAGAGCGAGCTTTCGCCCCCCTCCCAGATGCCTTCCCACTTCTTACCATAATGTTAAACACCCCGGATCTCAGTTTGTTTTACTCTAACTAATGTTCACTGTAGAGGGGCGCAGAGGGGGTTGGGGGTATGATAGGTGAGAACCAGGGTACAGTGACACGATAAAGAACAGTGAGGGGAAGTGGCGTTTAAAAACAGCAGCATTAACCAGACTTGTAACAAACAATGAACCCGCACTAGGGATCCTGAGCTGTGCTAATCGGTGCTCTTTATCATTGCCTTGAAATACTCTCGTTCCGGGACTGTCTGTTGTCTTGTTTTGTGTCAGTGAGGCACTTACCTCATCCTGTTGATGGCCTTCGTGAAACGTCACAGACTTTCAAGTCCTTTCAGTGCTGTCCTCTAGAGTGCTGGGGTGCCCAGAGCTCACTTGCACCCTCCCTTTGGAGGAGAAACCAGTCCTCATCTTGTACCCGATTTCAGTACCAAGCAGGGCATACTCACAACACTACACTAGCAATAAGGCAAGGCCTACCCTAAAAAAGTGTAAAACGCTGTGCCTTTCTACAATCCCATCAGCTCATGGCATGGTGTTTTGTAGCATTGATACAGCGCTTCATACTCCGAGGTGGAGTCATATTCATTTTGCATTTATGGTCCAAGCCCGGGACTCTAGGAATATGGAAAACATAGTTCCAAACACAAAGACGAAACCTCACGGCGTGTATTTGAATGAGTTGGGATGAGCTTTAACACTAGGCTCCAATTGGTCAGAATAGTAAAGGTGCCTGCAAGAGTCTTGGCTCAGCTACATCTGTTAGTGCATGGTCACTGTTGTCTGGGTCTGCACCCCCTGTCCAGATTCTCCTCTCTGGATGTCTAGGTTCATTTTGCATTCTGATTTTCAAATAGGTATCCTGCCACCCTTAATTTTTGTTGTCATGCTTCAGCTTTGAGTTATGCAAAACACAAAGCAATGGTGTGTGCACATTTCTCATTCTTAGTGTACTTTAGATGTGACTCCTGGAGGAACGGAATGCAGGTGCGGCCACATGGGAGCTATCCAGACTCCAACGAATAAACTTAAAGATGTGATGCAAGTTTATGGTTTTCATTAGGTCAGAACACTTCATTCGGTGAGCCCTCTGAACTGTAACAGTAAATTTAAATCATCCGGTGCCTGCATTTAATAAAACAGAAACTAATGATCACTGTGTTTATATGTCATAGCCTTGAGATCTATCTACTGTCTTTTAGATGAGGTTTGGCAACTAGAACAGACCTTTACACTTATTATCTTATCTAAAACAGGGACCTATGAACTGTCAGGAAAGAGATGCATGCAAGCTGCATGTTACAGGTTAGAAAGTTATGTTTTTTTTCCCCAAGTCTTTCATTATCCTAATGTTGCTGAAAAGGGTTGGTTTGTTTGGGTAGAAATCAACTCTTATTTGCAAAGCTAACATTAACCACTGTGTTACATTCTGAATCCTGAATTTGTGCTTCTCCATACCAAGCACTCCTGCCAGTATAGATGACATGAATCCTACACCTTGTAGTCCCCTTTGTCTCCTGTAATAGTTTCTATACACTGATTTACACATGTATGATTCATTGTTATCTCAAAGTCTGTTATGAAATTCTTTGGGTATACTGAATAAGCAGCTACCTATGTCATTATCATATGAAACCTCTTTATTGCTGTCATAACTACACTTTCACAATTGCTTTATTAACCTCCTTCTTCTCAAATTTGCTTGAAAATGCACCTTTTGCCCACTTTAGTTTCAAAATTTTCTCGGGGTGAGAAGCACCACAAACTATCCTTATGGCGGTTGGGCTCGCTCTCTGTGCTCGCTCGCCACAGGGCACTCATACAGAACTTTTACGCCTCACCACCTTCAAATGTCACCAGCTGCCACTTTTTAGGGCTGTGTTCAGTGCACTCTAACAATCCATCTTCATGTGGCCTCTTCTCAACCGCTGGCTCCTGAATAACTCAGGTAAGCTGGATGGGCAATTGCCGATGGGCACAACTCATTACAGCCCCACCCTCTCGCCACATTTTCCCAGTGTTGTTGTACATTTGTTCTTTTAACTACTTTCTTTTCTTGTCCTGGACTGTTGTCCCGAGTTGCTGTGAAAATACAGTAACTGCAATTAGTTAAGGTGAAATTGAAACATTTTGAAAAATGAAAACAAATCCTTGTATTTCCTCTTTAATGATATGCAAGGCAAGCATATTATAAGCACTTTAATATGATAAGTTGTTTAACGGTGTAAAATACATTGATTGGTTGATAAGAATAATATCCACATTGACTACTAGAGAGGTAGGGAAAAGGTTTCAGAAGCAAAAGGCGAGAGTTAGATTTTTTGCAATATGAAACCTTCATGATCCGACAAACAGACTACTAAGGGCTCATTCTAAATGGCTGGAAAACAGCCAAGCAATCCTATCCTCCCTTTTCCCGGCATTACCAACACCACAGGCATCTGTCATTTAAGGGAGTGGTCAGAATTACTCGCCGTGACAAGTTTTCTGGGAATGAATTGTATGTTTTGCACAGTATTTCACGTTGACACTACTACTTCCAGTAGGCAAACAAGTCAGGTGAAAAACACAGCTCTGCTCTGTTGCTATGGGACTTGCAAACCCAATGAGGGCCCACGCACAACTTCCACAGCGTACCAGATATCTCTTTGCATGCCTGTGAATCCCTTTCACTGGTAAACAGACTTAAGCTTCAGCAACACATTTTGTGGAAGTTAACACAATCACCCCTTCCCTGGTCATTAAGGTTCTGTCACATGTCCAAATTAACTGTAACACAGAATCCTGGCAAATACTCAAACTTTTTTTAAAAAGGGAAAGCTAAAGACAAAGCCTGATTTACCAAAAAAGTTCTGACTCTGCACCCCTACAGGAACGCCCATGCACAGATGATCATGTACAACTTTTGAGAATTTATAAAACTTTAGAGCCCTACTCGCAGCTTTCGAGGCACACTACTACTACCACATCAGAGACAGAAGTCTATGTGAAATTGCGTATGTTGTCTTTTTTTTCTCCATGGGAAATTTTTTTTTTCCACTGGACATATCCCCACCCCCACTTTCAGCCAAACTTGTGTGGAGCTTTTCACAGTGGTAATAGATTTACCCCAGCCCTTGACTTTTTTAATCTCTAACCATTTGAGGATTGGAAAGGATAGACGAAAAGACTGCTAATTCCTAAAAACTGATGTGTTTGTGGGCCTTCACAAACAAAAGGATAACCACACCTTAATCATCCCAAAGTAGACGAGGGGCCAGATGTATGACATTGGAATTTGCAACTCGCAAATTGCAACAAATTTCGAGTTGCAATTTGCGAGTCGCAAAATCCAATGTACAACAGTGTCTCAGACACTGTTTGCGATTCCCAATGGGGTCGCAAATTGCATGCCTCATGAATATTAATGAGGCTGTCGCAATTTGCGACCCCACTGGGAATGGCTGGCACTCCCAGGGATGGTGGCCTGCTGGGATCAGCAGACCACCATGTCTGGGACTGCTTTGTCAATAAAGCAGTTTTTTTTTAAAATGCAGCCCATTTTTCTTAAAGGAAAACGGGATGCATTTAAAAAATAAAAATGAAACATTTCAGTTTTATTTTTTAGGTGCAGGCAGTGGTCCCTGAGACCACTGCCTGCTCTTAAAAAATATGTGCGCATCCATTCCCCATGGGGAGAAGGAGAAGGGTGGTAAACTACGAGTGTTTTGCGACCGCAATTGCGGTTGCAAAACATTCATACATAGGTTTGGAGTCGCTATTAGGAAGGGACGCCCTTGGCACACCCCTTCCTAATAGCGAGTCGCTAACCCTATTTTGCGAGTCGCTAATTGATTAGCGACTCGCAAAATAGGGTTGGTACATTGGACTGACCTATTTTGCGGTCGCAAAGGGGCTGAAATCCCCTTTGCGACCGCAAAAAATGGTCGTACGTCTGGCCCCTAGGTTTGCTCTTGCATATTTGTATGCTGTTGTGGCATACAATTATGATGCAGTAAGTGGATTCATGACTGCCTAGTATTCATTTCTTAGTACCTAAAAGACCTATCTCTGGCCATTTTTGCCATATTCGTACGTTTACGATGAAAATGGCTTTCTGAATGCGGCCCACTGTTTTAATAGCATTTCACACCCACATCGTTTTAATGAGTAAGTAGCATAATATTGGCCGGCCTAATTTTAAATCCTAAAATAGTAGAAATTGTGATACATTTCCATCTGCATATTTATGTCTCGAAATGGCGATAAATTACATTTCTAATTAGGAATGAAAGAAGTCAGGCTCCCAGCGGCTTGAGAAAAGCTGTAGTCCCTACACATAATGACATTTCAAGTGGCAGGAAGAGAGGAAGGCAGGGCCTTCTGTCCAGTGACTGAAGTCTAGCCAAGTTATGTACTGGTGAGGAGTCAGCGGATTGAACTTTTCCTGTTGTTGACTATTTTGATGTGCTTGGAGAGTTAGAAATGTCATTCAATAAATGGCCTTCATAAATCAAGAAGAGTGTGCTTTACTCCGGGCCCTAGAAGCTTCGAATAACATACATAACTCTTTACTAGCTCCAGACCAACAGAGGTGATTCATCTCTTAACTGCCCCACCCACACTACACCACACCAACACACATGAGGACAGACCAACATCCTTACAATGCTAATGTAAATACCAATTCAGTTTAAGTGCATTTAGTGCTAAATATTTTTCATTTACACATGCCATCACCTACAACTGGCCGGCGGGGTGGTGGTGTTGCTGTTACCAGGTAGTAACAATGCCCCTTGCCCCCCTCTATCCAGTCCCTCCTTTCCCGTAATCCACTACAATGCAATCTTTTTTACTTAATCAAGGTCAATCTGTTACCATTAACAGTCCGCAATACCCCTCATTGCGGATTGACAGAAGGAACGCCAACTGGACACGTCAAGATCGGGTACCTCACTCCTTGTCCATTAATCCCCTTTCTTGCTCGGAAGCAGCACAGAGCAGTGCTTTGGCATGATTTGGAGGGCAATCACATAGAGTGGTTGAAACAGACCTCTGTACTCCTGCGATAGAAAGAATATCAATGGAGCCCAATCTATATCATAGGATTTATGTTGTTGCTGATTTGCATATGTCTGGGTCCAAACTGAGGTGGAATGGTGTGCAAAATAATGATGAACTGGGATGTGGCCCAAGTAAATACAAGTGACTGAGAATTATTCAAGCATTCCATCCGTCAATTTTTTGTATACTTTAGTGCGTCGCTCTAAATGGGGCAGGTATGCCCAGACGTGGGTCCCATGCACACTGTGTCACCGGAACCAAGCTATTTCTGGCTGATAACCCCTACCTAGTCCGAAAATGATCCTGGGTTTCTTGTGTCCTGGTTCAGGGAGGACCTGGCCAGGCAGTTGGAGCTGGACTGTTCCCATTGGAGCAGAGTCACAACTGATTTGCTTATGTCTGTGTCTGTCTGAGGTGGCATGGTGTGCAAAAGAACTATGGATAGCTGATGAGCAACTAACTAGGTCCTGGGATGCTTGTATTCCAGTTCAGGGAGTACTTAGCGGGCAGTTCAGGCTGGACTGTTCCTATTTGAGTAGGATCAAACCTGATTTCATATGGCTGTGTCCAAACTCGGGTGTAATGGTGTGCAAAATAACAAAGAACTGGGATATGGCCCAAGTAAATACCAGTGACTGAGATTAAGTCAAGTATTCCATAAATCACTTTTTTGTACTCTTTAGAGTGTCGCCCAAAGTGGGCCGGGTATGCCCAGACATGGGTCTCATGAACACTGTGTCACTGGAATCAAGCTAAACCTGTCTGATGAGTACTAACTAAGGTGAAACCAGTCCTGGGTTGCTTGTATTCAGGTGCAGGAAGGACATGGCCTGGCATTTCAGGCTGGACTGTTTCCACTGGAGCAGGCCAAGACTGAGTTGCACATGACTGCATCCAAACTGAGGTGGCATGGTGTGCAAAATAACGATGGACGGGGTGCGGCCCGAGTAATTATCAGTGGCTGAGATTAATTCAAGCATTCCATCCATCACTTATTTGTATATTGTGTCGCCCTAAGTCGGAGGGGTATGCCCAAACGTGGGTCTAATGCACACTGTGTCACTAGAAACAAGCTATACCTGGTTGATGAGCCCTAACTAGGGCGAAACCGGTCCTGTTTGATCGTATTCTTGTTTATGGAGGACTAATGCCATTGAGCTGGGTAAAGACTGATTTGCATAGAGCTGGATTCAAACTGAGGTGACATGGTATACAAAATAACGGTGGACTGAGATGCGGCCCGAGTAATTACCAGTGACTGAGATTAATTCAAAAATTCCATCCATCACTTTTTTGTATACTTTAGCAGGACTAAAAGGAGTCAATGAGCTAGTTTTTGTGAAACTATACTGTTTTTAGCACATATAGTAAATCAGAAAATATTTTAGTTAGTATATGAGCTGTACCCTGTACAGTCCAGAAACATGACTAGTCAACCACTGTTCTGTGTTTCCTGGTACGTGCTGCAGGCTGCGCAGTTTCAGCAAAAACAGATATTTAAATCAGTTCTGAGCCTGCACACTAACGTAGGATGTATTCATGACACAGCCCAAATATCACCTATTTCAACTTTCATTTCTAATGCAGCCGCGGCCCGTGCAGGTAAGAGCGGTGGGGCCGGGTGGGGGGGATTTTGACGGACGATGACGAGGGAAAATTAATTATTTATTTATTTTTCCCTCGTCATCGTCCGTCAAAATACCCCCCACCCTGCCCCACCGCTCTTAACTGCACGGGCCGCTGCTGTTCTAATGCATCTATGTGAAAATGAAGCTTGGAACTTACTGTGCCAAAAAAGGCTTGACACTTAGCAACATCACAAGCACAGTCCACTGTGACAAGATGTAATGGATACATTTTGAGCTGTGTTGGTTCTTTCTCCCCCAAGATGGAATATGCACTAGAAGAGTGCACACTGCACAGAACGCAAAATTAAAGTGCCTTGTACAATTGTCACTCCTTTCGAGCAAGAAGACAGTCCCCATCCTGCTTTCAAACAAACAAAGGCCAACCCATTTGCTGGGTAAAACTCCATGACTAGAGGTCCATGTGCTACTTTAAAATAAACACAAAATCCAATAGACACAGCCCAACAACGTAAAATTGACGTTGTTCACAGCGTGAATTGCACAAGCAAAAGAAAACTTGTGGGTCATTAAGTTTTGTTACCACCTGAGTGGCTTCTTCATGCAGCAGCACAGTTTGCTGTGCCAGAGACCCTATAGCTAACAGTGTGCATATTCATTCCTTAGCAGACTTCTGTCCAATGGCTTTGAGGAGCTGCGAAAGGCCATATTAGACGAATAATAATACATTTATCAGCCCTGTTAATTATTTGTGTCTCTAGGCAAAGCACAGGACAGTCTGACTATTGGCTTGCAATAACTGAGCACCCCACAATATACACCTCATGTCTTAGGCAGAAAATGGTAATTTAGCAGGCCCCTGCAATTTGTCTGAAGAACAGAACAGCAAGAATGTGTGTTAAATCCACACCATTAACCTTTTATCTGCTTCAACCAAAACTTAGTGAGGTACAAACATTTTTCCATCCTTGCAAATCATTGGCATGGACTGGGACTGCTGGAGAAAGAGATTTGCCTCCTGGGAATTTAGACAGAGAGGTGAGAGAAATAATGAAAAGTTACTTGAAAGAGCAAATTCAAGGAAAAGATTAAAAGAATGCAATTTGGAATAGGAAGGAACGGAGGAATAGTTGAAAAAAGGTATGAACAAGGGAAGGAAATAAAAAACATGTATTTATAAGCACTGAAAAAACACCATCCCTGTGATTTTATAAGGAACAAAAATGAGTAAACACTGATAACCACACATTTTTACCGTTTTTGAAAACATTAGAAAACACTGATGAAACCCCATCGTAATTCCAAACAAATAGAAACTGAAAAGAGGAAAGCCTAATTATTGATTAAGGAATACAGTTGGTTAAGAGCCACTCTAGGGAGCAGTATATAACAAATATTTGAAATAGATATAATATTTTAGGTAAAATGGCTATTCTTCCGAAATTGTATTGTATTTAACTAAGAGTGAACAATGCTGCCTGCATGCATATGCCCCCCCCTTAAAATTAAACAGTGACATAGAAATAAAGTAAGAAAATGCAAGATGTAATACAAAGCAGAAACATTATCGGCTTAGTTTTCAAGAGGGCTTCCAGATTCTTGGTTGAGATTTTGCTATGCAGGTGATGGCACCTCCCTCTTATACATTATGATAGCAAATGGCACAAGATGCATAATCATAACAGACATGTTGGTAAGGAATAGAATGAAAGGCGTTCTGACCTGATTCAGATTGATTTGCGACTCCTTCGTTATTACAGTTCCGAATTCCCACTTTGACAAAACTGTAGTGGTGGCCACCACATGCATTTCCAATGTGATGCTCCTTGGACCTGATACAATTCCATTTTGCCATACTTCTCATGTTCCAACATTTGCCATTTTAGGTTATAACACTGCCTTAGTTCACTTTAACAACTTTTACAGAATGAGAGAAGTTCAGACACCCTTTAATGACATATCTAGGAACTCTTATTTGGTAAAAATCACTGACTTTGCTCCAGAGTACTGCAGTGGTGTTGTTGATCATCCCACTTCTTGGTCTTGGCCTGTTTACTTAAGACTTTATTTTCAACGGTTTCTTAAGAAGGGTCATATAAGACAGTGTTGATGTGCCTTATATGTAATTTTCTAAGAAATTATTTATTTTTAGTCAAGTTCAATCGCACACCATTGTCCGTGATTAATAACTCTGGGTATCCTTCCTTTGCAAATTACACGAACAAGGAAGTCCAAAATGACATTGGTGGAAGGATGCTTGACAGATTTTATCTCTGGCCCTTTTGAATAATAATCGATAAGTATTAATGCGAATTTCCAATGTGTAGTAAACTTTTGAAGCAACCAGCAATGTCTAGAGCACGTTTTTGCCAAGCCGCTTTAGGCCATTGCACAGCTGGCACGGACTGTAGAGACGTAATATCATTTTTTTTCACTGGATGCACGAATACCACACAGTCTCACCCAATTATCAGCTTCAGCATCCTTGACCATGTCGGGCCACTAAAAATGAGTACATAACAGATTCTTGAGAGCTGCCATACCCATATGACCCTGATGTGCACATTTAAGTTTAGTTGACCTGATGTGCTGTGGCCTTCTAATTTTTGAGTATTTTGTGAATTGAAACCACCTGAAGATGAAATTCACCTTAGTAGGCTGAAACAAATTAGCAGGCGTTGCCTAGCCACTTGAACTTCATATAATCAAGTTAAGACTGTCTTGTACATCATATTAATCTGTAGACAGCCTCGACCGACCACTGCAACAGTTAGCAGTTGCACATCAATATAAGGTGACATTTCCTGATGTCATATTGTTCTGGATCCTGCAAGCTTCTAATCTAGTTTAAATCCTTCTTTCAAGCCATTAACATGTATCCATACATCTTAACAGGTGGTCCTGATTTACCTACATGTATATGCTGTAATTTGAACTGATTGTGATTTATTTTTTGTGTTTGATTGTGCTTTATTATTAATTATTTGTTTTTTACATAAGTGCATCTTGATGGGAAACTGTCTGTTCTTGACAAAGGTCTAATGAGCTGTTGTTTACAACCAGACACTGGACAACTTCCAATTTCTATGTTCCTGGCAGTCTGATATTTCAGCCAACTTAAATCTGCCTCACTCCACACCTCCTGGCTCTCAACATTTATGCTATGGTACAAGGTAATAGTGGAATAGTTTCTAAAGGATAGAAAGGGAAAGAAAGGTGAAAGCAAAGATATAATAGTGCATAGAGGATTATGGGAGGGTAAGAGGATGGAAGACAAAAGAAAAACCCCTTATTCAAGCGCAGTAGATACCACACCAGAGTTGGATTAGCCAAAAGTCTAAACCTAAAAACTAGATTTTGGGAGCTGCATGTTATTTCATGCAGAAGGGAGAATAAACATGTCTCTGGCAAGTGCTCAAATCTTCCTATTCAATCTCTGGTGTAAATGGTTTGATGAACATATTTAGGCTGTCACCGTCCTCTACTTTCTTTGGAGCAAGACCGCCTAACCCCTGTTCATCAAATGCATAGAGAAGAGAAGTGGGAGAAACCAGCAGGAACATCTCAGGAACATCTGAGACTGGAATTAATTGCAGTAAGGCTAGATTGACATTTGGACCAGGTACACAGACAAATGGAAAAGGTTGTTTCTCCCCTGGCTATGGCATTAAATGCTCTTGTGGGCTTTGTGCACTGCCTGCCTGGTTAAAGAATTCAAGAGCGACAAGTGGGCTATGTAGGCAGCATGGGGCACACTTACATTCTAGAAACAATAAGCACAGTTTATCTTTGCATCTGCTCTCAATTCTCAGAGTTGTTCATGCTGCCCTCCTTTAGTCTAGTTAACAAGGCAAATTTCTTTCATTAGGGTCTCTCAGAATATGAGTAATTACACCTGGGGTTAAAAATCCCCAGGTATGGATAGTGAGAGACATCTAAAAACTAGAGCTGCCTACCAGTCAGAGGCATGGGGTGGGTACAAAGATTAATAGTCACACTGTCTTGTAATGTGTTTAAGTGGATGTCCCTAAACGGAAGTGTGTATAGGGGGAGTTGATGTAGGTTTGCACAAACAAGACACTATTTTGGTTATTGAAGAAATGATTCTAGAGGCAAATAAACAGACAAGATATTAACTCAATGATAGATGTTTTGAGGCTTGTCCACGCATCAAAGTGTTCCTGGAGATAGCATTCTAGTAACTCTATGAAAATCATAACATATCACTTCTTATTCTCCTAATCATTCTCACAACTTTTTTCTCAGTTATGAAATTCACTCTTGTATATTCTATTGGGTACTAGTTTTGTATTGATTATATAGTCCAAGTAACACAAATAAAACCTGAAAACTTACAACTAATCTTTAGTTGTCAGTTGTACATTATTGGCTGTTGTAAAGGTACCCAATGCGAATACTCCCTCATAGATCTCTAACCACATTGATTTTGTCTCAGTACCCTTCATCATATAGTAATATTAACACTAGAGAACTTATTTGTGAGTTAAGTAACTGTATGGAACTGAGGACGGACCTTCAAATACACTATGTTTTTCACGGTGGTTTTATAAAGAATTTCTCTTATATCATTCATTTCCACACATTGTTTTTCAAAATATATTCTTCCCTAAATGTAATCAGTATGATAATGACAACCTCAGTGTTAAATAATACACTTCTTAATCCTGATTATGGACACATATTTTATTATTTAGGACTGTGATCAGCCAAGTGTTAAAAAAAGAAATGTTTAAGAAAAAGGTAAGTATTGTCTAAGACTATATTTATATTAACCCTAATCTCCCCTTTTTGTACATAATATGAATGAAGCATATTATATATATATATATATATATATATATATATATATATATATAGGGTCATGCACTGAGAAAGACACACTTTGAATCTTGAGTATCGATGTACATTCTTTTATTGTGCGTCCTTTTCATGGACCCCAGAAATAGTTCATCTTCAATTTGTAGAATGATAATTGTTTTCAGAGAACATCATATATTGGGTTATAAATCTTCATCAACATGTAGTGAATTTGACAGCCAACACGTGTTTCGAGAAATTGTTTTGCTTCTTCAGGGCTTGAGAAATCTAATTCATCCAAGTAAAGTTTATATCCATAATCTTGATAAGAGGTTCCCAGATAATCTTCGTGGCCATATGTGGTATCTAATAGTAGCTTCCAATAACAAAATCCGGCAGTAGCCTCACATCAGTGTACGTAGTTATGACTGTTGTTTTCTTGTGATCCTTCATCTTCAAGTATATATATATATATATATAGATATAGATACATATAGATTATATAGATATATATATTTGAAAAACTAAAGTTTGCTGGGACGTTATAATTTGGCTCACATTTCACTCATACAAAAACAGAGAAATTCAGCAGTTATACTTAGGTGAGCTAACTATAACTTACATTCCCGTTTTTTAAACTTTTTTGTCTAACTATAACGTCCCTATAACCTTAGGCTTTTTCAGTAAATTTCTTTGTTTTTTAAATTCTATTTCCTAACTATAACGTCTCTGTAACCCTTTGGTTTTGTAAGTGAATTTCTAAGGTTTTTTTAATGTTATTTCCTAACTATGGTCTCTGAGTGGGTCTTTGAGTGGGTGTATGAGTCTCTGAGTGGGTCTGTCAGTAGATGTGTGAGTGTGAGTGAGTGCGTGAGTCTCTGAGTGGGTCTGTGACTGGGTGTGTGAGTGTCTAAATGGGTCTGTGAGTGGGCATGTGAGTGTCTGAGTGGGTCTGCGAGTGGGTGTGTGAGTCTCTGAGTGGGTCTGTGACTGGGTGCATGAGTGTCTAAGTGGCTCTGTGAGTGGGTGCATCAGTCTCTCAGTGGGTCTGTGAGTGTTCAAGTGGGTCTGTGAGTGGGGGTGTCAGTCTCTGTGTGGGTCTGTGAGGGCTGCATGAGTCTTTGAGTGGGTCTATGAGTCGGTGCATGAGTGCCAGAGCAGATTACCAGCTGAGATGTGTAGTGCATGCTTTTTAAAGGGGCATAACACACGCCCCTGCACCAGTGGGGCTGCAGGGGCCCGTGTTATGCTCCTAACTATTCTCCACTGCTTCAACCAGGATTCAATTCCATGGCTCTCTGGTTAAAGACACATACTTCTGCTTTTTAAACTTTTAATAGGGGTGGGGGGCGTGCAGCCCCCATCCCCAGGGCAATTTCAACCCCACAGATATCATCCCCTGGGCCCATCCTTTTAAAAACAATTATTTGTATTAGGTGAGGGGGCCGTGGTGCCCCCTCCTCGGGCCGATTATGGCCCCGGGGACCTCATCCCCTGGTGCCCAGCCATTATACTATAGGGAGGGTGGCTGCACGGCCCCCCTTCCCTGTGACAGACCGCCTACATTCATTTATTTCAGCCCCGGGGAAGTGGCAGTCCCTGGGGCTGCAAGGGAGGTCACACGGGCCCCCACATTAATTTCATGTTTTGCCCCGGGGAGGTGGCAGTCCCCGCGGCACGGGCGGGCCCAGCCACTTACATGATTTTAAGTGCCTCGGGGAGGTGGCGGACCCCGGGGCTGTAGGGGGGCTGCGCTGGGCCCCCCTCATTTGAGATCTGCCCTGGGGAGGGCACCCTCTGCATAAATTAAAAGCACTGCCCTGAGGAGGTGCCGGTCTCCGGTGCTTTTATAAACCCTAGGAGGGGGCCCCGTGTTCCTCCCATCCTTTTTAAAATTCCTTATGCCCCCGGGACCTGGCCTACCCGGGAGCTCATATCAAAGCAAGCGTGGGAGACAGCGCTTATGTATTTTTTTTTTTCAATTTTGCCACTAGTCCCTGATCCACCCACAAATGTGCGGCAAAATTGGGGAAAAAATGTTTTTACTCCCCAGCGAGGTTCTTCTTGGCCCCTGCTATCACATACAAGCAACTGCTGCCTTAAAAGTTCTCCTGAGGAACTCCGGGCTTCTTACTCAGTCAGGATGTTGTGTTCTCCCTCTGCCCTATCCTGGAGGATGGGGGTATCCAAAGATATTGGAGTAGACGCCTCACTCACTTATCATGACATGCTTCATCATTGGCACCTATCCACACCTGGGTAAGTTGATACTACCCGGGCGGACTCAACCATAGATGGAATGGGAGCTCTTAGATAAAGCAGTACTGGATAAGCAGGGATCCAGATGAGTGATATGTTAAAAATACCTCAAGGTATACCCAAATGCTATGCTTTATTTGGAGGGTACCTGGGGTATGGATACAATGTGAATTTTTGGGTTTTACTGAATTCAATCGTTCAGTTGTACTCCTGTTACTGTGCCAACATGTTTCGGCCCTCGCTAGGAGCCCTTGTGGGTCTGGGGCCTTCGTCAGGGCTATATTTTATTGTTTTGTCCCTGCTTCTTTATTGTGCATGCACAGCATGCACAAACGTGAGGCCTTATGCTCTCACCTGTCTTGGTTCTGTCTTCAGTAGATTTTCTAAGAAGGAGAGAGACGAAGAGGCCATTATAACTTCTCTCATCCATCCTGACTTTTAAATCGTGTCTCAAAAATTCATAACGTTGGACCATGTTATCGTGTTTTATACATATCTTTAATTGGTGATTGACTCACTGGCAACAGTCTTCACTGTAAATCTCTCTTTAAAATCAATGTGAATAGGTGATCCCGTGACTATTTACATTGCTGTGATTTGTGATGTCACTTATATAACTCTGTACTTTAAAGTAGGTGGTGAGATATCTGATAGGTCCAGATGCACTCTTTAAGTGTAGTGATTTGTCTATGTAGTTCATATTCTATGCATTCCTTTTTTGATCGCCATGTTGTGTCAATCATACTTTGACACTCTCATGCTTACCCACTGGTATTATTTTTAATGGGGCATGCGGTTCAGGAGGGAGGTGCCGTCTTGTAGTCAAACACTACAGGAGAGAGAACACTGCTGTCAAAATATGAAGGTTTTTTTATGTACATACATTGTTTTGTATGAGAGGTTTTTTTTTGTTGGAGTTCCTTTTCATTTCTTTAGTAATTTTCATATTAATACAATCTCTCTTAGCGAGACTCCCAGATGGTAACATTGCTCGCCGGTATCTTTACTTGTCGCGCTCTGATGTGTTTTAAGAATTATAGTAAAGCAAGTTGCTCTGCCCCTTTAAGCGGTAATTGTATGCATTGCCTATCCAGTGGTACATTGGTTTTTTATGACTCAACCTGGGGACCCGCTGTATATCAAAATGCCCCCAATACATACTCATGTTATCACCCAAGATTTATCGCGCTGTAATACATTGTATGGAAGTTTTGAAACAGCAGAAAAGGTGCATATCGCTCTCCTCCCAGTACGGTCTATGTACGGGCTGTTAGTCCGATGGCAAGCTTATTTCTCACTCTCACGAATGGGGGAATAGCAGTATCAGCTAAGGATAACTGCTGCGTTCGTCCACACACACTCATTCAATTCACTTACTTTGTCAAAGATTCCAGCACCGCAGTATTACCTTGGTGACCCTGCTCAGACCGCCGCCAAGTGCTGGGTCTGGCAGATCGGGTCTGTTTTTGAAGCGTTGTCGTGCTGGTTGGTCCTACGTCATCTGGAACGCGTCTGTATTTTCCCATTGAAAGTCGGGAAATGGAGTCTCGTGCTTGAAAAAAGTGGAGTTTCGACTGCGGAACTCCGGGTTCTTACTTATTTTGGCATTCTTTTGTGATACCTGAAAAACCTAATTCCGGTCTCCCTAATTTTCCTAAGTAATTGTTTGCAAAATTGTTATTTGTTTATTTTCAGGGTGTAGTGGTTGATTGTTTGTTCCCACATGGGTCGCATGTCGGATGCCCTTCTGCGTGGTTAATAAAGTTTTGTGCATAAAAAAGGTTTGTACATGAGAAGGAAAAACACGTAGGAATATTATTGGTTTTGAGACGTTTCGTACATGTGTTAAGAAAGCCATGACATACCCCTTATTTATCACTGTATTGTTAGGGAATCTTAATCATTTCATGTTTCATTTAATTGTGTGTTCACACATTGGAGGCACCTTGAGGACCCTTCCTCGTGGTTAATAAAACTCTATACATGAAAAAGGAATTGTACATGGAAAGGCAATTCCGGAAGGAATTTAGGTTTCGTAAATGTGTTACGAAGGCCCTGACATACCTTTTTTATTTTATTGCCATATCGTTCGGGAATCATAACCCCCTATAAATATGTAGTTCGATTCTCAGCCAACCTCTAGTCCACATGCTAGGTTGTTTGCTTGTTGTATCTACGTCAATGTGATACCTGTGTCCTCCTCATTGGAAGAACAGACCAACAGTGAATCTATTGTTTTTTGGTTTTTTTTTGTCTTTTTTTCACTATGTAAATGTTAGTTGTTGTCTCTGGTTTCTTGATATACCCTTTCACATTAAGAGTTTTATGTCAAAGTGGTCCAGGGTATCTCTTCATTCAATCCCCTTGTGGTGCTAGAGAGGCAGTAAATCCATCTTTGTTCTAGCTTTAATAGTTGTTTGTCATTTATGGTTGTAGGTAATTTCTCTATCACGTTCCACGTGAAATTGTTTTCTGTGTGGCCTGACGTTTGGAAATGGCGCATCAGTTTTCTGATGGTTGTTTCACACCGAAAGGTACTTCGGTGTTCGTTGATGCGTGTTTTAATTTTATGTGTAGTCATGCCTATGTATCTTAATTGGCATTTGCATGTGATAACGTATATGACATTGATGCTGTTACAGTTCATATGTTTTTTGAGTACACATGGGGTTTTGAGCCCCAGATCGACTTCTTTGCTTGCCTTCGTTAAGGAGCAAGCGTTGCAACTCCCACATGGGTAATGCCTTACTACTTCAGGTAGACTCCACATTGTTTGTAGTGTACGGTCTTCCTCATTAGCCTGTCAGGGTCGAGTATGTACCACTGAGTCTCTAAGTGATTTCTCTCTCTTAAACGCAAACATTGGTCTCTCTAGTCTCAATGATGCGGAGTTCAGAGTTTTCCAGTGTCGCAGTATTATTTTTTTCACTGCATTGGATTCTGTGCCATACGTAGTCACACATACCAGTCTGGTGTTCTTAGGTTTGCTGTGTGTCTCAAGTAATGATTCCCTAGGGATGCGCCATTTCCAAACGTCAGGCCACACAGAGAACGATTTCACGTGGACCGTGATAGAGAAATTACCTACAACCATAAATGACAAACAACTATTAAAGCTAGAACAAAGATGGATTTATCGCCTCTCTAGCACCACAAGGGGATTGAATGAAGAGATACCCTGGACCACTTTGACATAAAACTCTTAATGTGAAAGGGTATATCAAGAAACCAGAGACAACAACTAACATTTACATAGTAAAAAAAAGGCAAAAAACCCCCAAAAAACAATAGATTCACTGTTGGTCTGGTCTTCCAATCAGGAGGACACAGGTATCACATTGACGTAGATACAGCAAGCAAAACAACCTAGCATGTGGACTAGAGGTTGGCTGAGAATCGAACTACATATTTATAGGGGGTTTCAAATACATAATGATTATGATTCCTGAACGATATGGCAATAAAATAAAAAAGGTATGTCAGGGCCTTCGTAACACATTTAAGAAACGTAAATTCCTTCCGGAATTGCCTTTCCATGTACAATTCCTTTTTCATGTATAGAGTTTTATTAACCACGAGGAATGGACCTCAAGGTGCCTCCAATGTGTGAACACACAATTAAATGAAACATGAAATGATTAAGATTCCCTAACAATACAGTGATAAATAAGGGGTATGTCATGGCTTTCTTAAAACATGTACGAAACGTCTCAAAACCAATAATATTCCTACGTGTTTTTCCTTCTCATGTACAAACCTTTTTTACGCACAAAACTTTATTAACCACGCAGAAGGGCATCCAACATGCGACCAATGTGGGAGCAAACAATCAACCACTACACCCTGAAAACAAACAAATAACAATTTTGCAAACAATTACTTAGGAAAATTAGGGAGACTGGATTTAGGTTTTTCGGGTATCACAAAGGAATGCCAAAATAAGTTAGAACCGGAGTTCCGTAGTCGAAACTCCACTTTTCTCAAGCACGAGACTCCATTTCCCGACATTTAATGGGAAAATACGGACGCGTTCCAGATGACGCAGGACCAACCAGCGCGACAACGCTTCAAAAACAGACCCAATCCGCCAGACCCAGCACTCGGCGGCGGTCTGAGCAGGGTCACCAAGGTAATCCCGCGGTGCTAGAATCTTTGACGAAGTAAGTGAATTGAATGAGTGTGTGTGGACGAACGTGGCGGTTGTCCTTAGCTGATACCGCTATTCCCCCATTTGCGAGAGTGAGAAATAAGCTTGCCACTGGACTAACAGCCCGTACATAGACCGCACTGGGAGGGGAGCGATATGCACCTTTTCTGCTGTTGCGAAACTTCCATACAATTATTACAGAGCGACAAATCTTGGGTGATAACATGAGTATGTATTGGGGGCATTTTGATATACAGCGGGTCTCCAGGTTGAGGGATAAAAAACCAATGTACCACTGGATAGGCAACGCATACATACTGCGTAAAGGGGCAGAGCAACTTGCTTTACTATCATTCTTAAAACACATCAGAGCGTGACAAGTAAAGATACCGGCGAGCAATGTTACCATCTGGAAGTCTCGCTAAGAGAGATTGTATTAATATGAAAATTACTAAAGAAATGAAAAGGAATTCCAACAAAAAAAAACTCCTATACAAAACATCTTGTATGTACATAAAAAACCCTTCATATTTTGACAGCAGTGTTCTCTCTCCTGTAGTGTTTGACTACAAGACGGCACCTCCCTCATGAACCCCATGCCCCTTGAAAAATAATAGCAGTGGGTAAGCACGAGAGTGTCGAAGTATGATTGACACAACATAGTGGCGATCAAAAAAGGAATGCATAGAATATGAACTACATAGACAAATCACTACACTTAAAGAGTGCGTCTGGACCTATCAGATAGCTCACCATCTACTTTAAAGTACAGAGTTATATAAGTGACATCACAAATCACAGCAATGTAAATAGTCACAGGATCACCTATTCACATTGATTTTAGAGACAGATTTACAGTGAAGACTGTTGCCAGTGAGTCAATCACCAATTAAAGATATGTATAAAACACGATAACACGGTCCAACATTATGAATGTATGAGACACAATTTAGAAGTCAGGATGGATGAGAGAAGTAATAATGGCCTCTTCGTCTCTCTCCTTTCTTAGAAAATCTACTGAAGACAGAACCAAGACAGGTGAGCGCATTAGGCCTCACGTTTGTGCATGGTGTGCGTGCACAATAAAGAAGGAGGGACAAAACAATAAAATATAGCCCTGACGAAGGCCCCAGACCCACGTGGGCACCTAGCGAGGGCCGAAACATGTTGGCACAGTAATAGGGGTACAAATGAACGATTGAATTCAGTAAAACCCAAAAATTCACATTATATCCATACCTCAGGTACCCTCCAAATAAAGCATAGCATTTGGGTATACCTTGAGGTATTTTTAACATATCACTTATCTAGATCCCTGCTTATCCAGTAGTGCTTTATCTAAGAACTCCCATTCCATCTATGGTTGAGTCCGCCCGGGTAGTATCATCTTACCCAGGTGTGGATAGGCACCAATGATCAGGCATGTCACGATAAGTAAGTGAGGCGTCTACTCCAATATCTTTGAATACCCCCATCCTCCAGGATACAGCAGAGGGAGAACACAACATCCTGACCGAGTAAGAAGCCCAGAGTTCCTCAGGAGAACTTTTAAGGCAGCAGTTGCTTGTATGTGATAGCATTGTAAATGGGAGAGTGCAACTGACCGGACTTTCTCTCGCTCTCCATAGTGTAAAAGAATCTTCTTGGCCCCTACCACCACATCTAGAGGGTCAGGGTATTCCTATCCTGCCCTCTTTTCTTTATTTTAAATGTTTTATGTGGGACTCAGCTCAAGTCAAGTCCCAAGATGGCTGCCAATACTTCCTGGTTGAAGTGTTGGCAACCAATCAGATTACAGCACGGGCTGTCAGATCTGTGGAGGATCTGCATCATTATATATCTATATTTTTTTACCTTTACTATCTCTAAAACTACTGAACAGATTTACACACAGATCCCCATTTTGGAGATCAGCGTCTCCTTGAGCACCCATGATCAAGGAGACGCTGATCTCTGAAACGCGTAGGGAATGTTTTTCATGTTCTCGTGTGTGTATATATATATGCCACTTAAAAAACCAAAGGTTACAGAACTCGTTATAGTTAGCAAATACAACTAAACGAAACCTTAGAAATTCACTGAAAAAACCATTCGGCAGTTATAGTTACCTGAGCTAACTATAACTTATGCCCCCACAATGCACTGCTTATGACCTCACTTATTACATCACTCATGACATGGTCAGTGACATCACTCATGACATCTCAAATGACATTACAGATTACATCACTGATGACACCATCCAGTGAGTGTAAGTATTTTGTAAGAGTTTATGATTGTTAAACATATATACTAAGGTACTACAAAAGTTAAACTAGGTGTACTACTTATGAGTGATACTACTTTTAATATATATCATGTGAGTGGCTGCGTGACTGTATGTATCCTTGTGTGTTTGGGTGTGTGAGTGGCTGTATGGGTGTATAAGTGCTTGTGTGAGTAGTTGTGTGGGTGAGTGAGTGAGATGCTGTGTGAGTGGCTGTATTGGTGATTGAGTGGGTGTTTCAGTGGCTGTATGGGTGGGTGAGTGACGGTGGAAGTGGCTCTATGGGTGGGTAAGTGGGTGTGTAGTTATTGTATAGGCGAGTGAGTGGGTGTCTGAATGGCTGCATGTGTGAGTGACTGGGTGTGTAAATGGCTGTATGGGTGAGTGAGTGGTTGTTTGAGTAGGTGTTTCGTTAAGTTAGTTCGTGTGTGAGTGACTGTATTGGAGAGTGAGTGTCTGTGTGAATGGTTGTATGGGTGCGTATGGGGACGTGTGAGTGCTTGTATGGAAGTGTGAAAGAGTATGTAAGCTCTTCATTTTTTTATTTCAGCGGGAGTTTTAACCCCTTCCGTGCTCCAGTCGGCCAACGGCTGTCGCGAGCACTACCTCCCCAGTGCTGCGAACGACCGTTGGCCGACGCAGCCCCGCCCACTCCGTGGAACGCCCGCACCGCGGCAGAATTGCCGCCACGGTAAACGGGTTAAAAAAATCCTTTTTTGGCCCGGGGGGTTACCTGTGGGACCCCTCCAAGAGGCCTAGGGGGTTAGGGTGTTTCCACCCTGCCCCCTTTTCTTTTTTTAAATGTTTTTCCCTGTGACTCGGTTCAATCAAGTCACAAAATGGCTGTCAACACTTCCTGGTTTGTAGTGTTGGCAGCCAATCAGATCTCAGCACGAGATCAGGAGGGATCGCGAATCCTCCGCACCCCCAGATACACAACTGGAAGTTTCTTTAAATAAATTCAAAACTACTGAACAGATTTACACCATTTAACAAAAAGGGCACTTTCTGAACCAACAGCTACCTTTCTGCCAAAGTTGGTGTAATTCCGTTCAGTATTTCGGGCTGTAGCTGGTTCTAAAGTTTTATATGGAAATTAACATGTGGAAAACGCGTTTTGGGATCCGCCTTTTTTCTCAGCCCCCCGCTTGACGGATCAGCCCCTGGAGCTCTCAAATTTGCACGGCCTCTTTACTGCCAGCTTCTATTACGTACCGGCAATTCTTGCCGGACTTCACGAATCGCTTGATATTATCTATATCCTATTTATACAGGCTCCTTTTTATTACGAGATGATTTGATTCTATACATATGTTAAGTAGCCTTGTCCTGTTGGCCTGCCATCTACAGATTTTTATAGATCCCGTTTCCCCCTCCTATATTCTGAATTAGCGTCGTGCGCTGGCCTGCTATATACCCAAAATATCGTTTGATGTGCCCACGCTTAGGCCTTCATGCTCCTTTAAACTGCTCAATATGCCAATTCTTTGCATAGTTGGAATGCTCTTTGAATATCAGGCACACCCCACCGTTTCTCATTCTGTGTCTCTTACTTGGATGCCCTTAGGAAGGTGAAGCCCAATTTCGGGCAAACACCGAAACGCGCGTCGGCGCAGGATTCCAATTGTTGGAATAACATGAGACACTAGATAGTCTTTTTCATTGATTTCATGTATTTAATTCTATGTTGGGCATACTCATGATGCTGACTCTGTTAACCAAATATCCCTGATGAATATATTTTTATGTATTTGGTTCTAGACTTATGAGACACTTTATTTTGTCACTTCATATCATTGTTTGTTGTGTATGAATGGACTATATGGACTAGATGTTTGAGAATGTGTATATATGAATTGGTATGTTTGAAGTTTGTTTGAGTGGCTGGTGGGATGTGTCTTTGCAAATTTTTTGACCCATTGTGATATTATATATTTAATCAGTATATCTATCAAATAAACTTTTTTGATACTTTTCTAACTATATTTCTGGTTCACTTGTATTTCTTATTCTTTGCACTGGCTTGTCTGTGGTTATATCATTGACACACTGCATAACTCTTATTGAATAGGTAGAGAATTCTCCTTGTCGAGTTTTCTATGGCCCGCTTGACGGATCACCCTGAAATTTTCAACACAGCAGCTAAAGTGAGTGGCAAATTTGTTTTGAAAATGTATTGGCAAATAAAATAACGCTCTTCCCATGGAAACTACATCCTAACTAGTCAAGTCAAGTCAAAAAGTACTTTATTCGGCAGCCGAGAGCCATAAAAGAAAACAGTTTTAAAAAGACACATTTCATTGGGATACATTTTATACATAAAACTTAAGTCACATAAAAGTATTAAAAGTATCTATACAGAGCAATTAAAAGGGATCCGGCGATACTGTTTCATCGGTCACATATAAGCCTACAAAGAGTACATCATATAAAGTGCAACAGTACTAGGCATTAGGCCAGAGGCTATAGGCATTATCTCACAGAGTGCACATTATTATAATTTGAGAAAGCATGTTTGCACTGACTGATGAAACAAGGTGGCTACCGTAGCAGCAACTTTTTCCTATATCTAATGGCCCCTATTAGAAAACTTGCCACCCCAAAGCAGACCATGGGAGAGGATAACATTTGAAGATAGAACAGAGCCGGCCTGACTTGAACAAATTGACGATCTCTAAGTAATGGTAAAATATGTTTTCTGCGCAAAGAATCATAGTAGGCGCAGAAAAACATAAAATGGAGAGTATCCTGCTCTGAAAAATTATCACAGGGGCAGGGTTTTAGTGAGCCAGGTTTCGAGTAACCTTGGGGAAATGCCAAAAGCCAGGGAACCAGGTTCAAACGAAATCTGGTCAGAACAAAACGATGATATGCTTTGTTAACATAGGATAGATATGGCTGCATCTGTGGTCCCAAGCTCAATATGGCAAACCTTCTCACCGTAGGCTTGGCTAGTTCAGTTGAATGGACTGTTGCTGAGTGGCGTCTTCATGCATGGGCAAAACCTTGGAAGTTATGTTACCGGCGGGTCCGATCCGGGAAGATTGCACCACTCCAAAAGTGAAGGAGACCGCAGAGGCACAGGACTGTCCGCTGCCTCTAACTGTGGGGCAACAGTTCTTTTAAAGTAACCGGCACAAGCATTTTGGAAGCCCACTGATGGGTCAAAGATCGAGAAAAATCAACGGCACGTTACTGAACCACTGGAGGGTAATAATTGATATAAAGGGAACCACAGGTACCAGCCTGCACCGAGAGTGAACTTACCTTAGAGGCCCACTGGAGGGCAGAAAATTATTTAAATGATGGAGTTTCCTTTTCCGGTAATGTGCGCGTTTTCAGCCTGTGAACAAGGAGATAGGCATCTCCGAAACGCGTAAGGCATTGTAATTATCAGGATGTGAAATGCCGGCATGCCTAATTAAAATTCATTTTGAATGGACTGTTGCTGAGTGGCGTCTTTATGCATGGGCAAAACCTTGGAAGTTATGTTACCGGCGGGTCTGAGCCGGGAAGATTGCACCACTCCAAAAGTGAAGGAGACCGCTGAGGCACAGGACTGTCCGCTGCCTCTAACTGCGGGGCAACAGTTCTTTTAAAGTAACCGGCACAAGCATTTTGGAGGCCCACTGGAAAAAAGAGGCATAGATCTGACAAACGGAGAGGACGACGATGACCTTGCCAAAATTTCCCCCTGCAAAGCTAGGGTGGCGGAAGTTAATAATGATGCAGTCTCCCTTGAAGCTTTTCTTAAGCGGTCCAATCCATCCCACTCTCCTGGCTAACAAAATTTGGTGTGCTCTCTCAGATGGAAATATGTGGTTTGTGTTGAGCCAATGCACAACTTTGTTCTTCAGAGTCTCTCGAAGTTCAGTATTCAAAGGGGGGGGGGGGACATTGACCAAGACAGCCACATTAGAGAGCAGGCTGATGGCAAATTAATCGTTACTGGGTCACAGGGGGTCAATGGGGCATTAGGAACAGCAAAGTTCATTACTGAATTCTGCAGTTGGTGCCTGGTGTTATGTCCTGCGAGACACGTTCTAGTGTCTCGACAGGCATAGAGTTTAGAGCCACTCCCCTATGGGAGTGGGCACACTTGCACCCCCACACGCATCCCTCACAGGCGTCACGAGTGACGTGAGCCTGCTAATAAAAGGGCCCGGGTGCACGTGCTCGAGGCCAGTTGAATGACTACAGATAGTGTGTCTGCGTCAGTCCTTCCTTAGCATGTGGGCCTAGGGCCCACAACACAACATTTGGCGACGAGGCGGGTCTGCCCCGCGTGTCCCCGAGCAGCAGCCTGGCTATCCTCTGAGGGGAGGGGAGCGGGCCCCGCTCAGGGCTCCCTAATGCCTGCGTGACCCAGGCGAGCAGTGACTGGACCGGACGACGGACACCCAGCGGGTGTACAGGCACCCACACGCTGCGCCTCTGCCATCACAAGAAAAGGGGGAGAGTGCTTACGTGGTGAGGGCACCCCCCCGGTGAGCAGGCGCGCATCGGAGGGCCTGCGGGGGGCATCTGAAGAGCCCCGGGCCTGGACAAGGTGATCGGGAGCCCACCCCGCAACCTGGTGTGCCTGTTAGTGCGTGGCGGCACACGATGGGATCCCACCCCGCATCCGAGGCAGAAGGTGAGCCCAATGCGGGAGGACAGAGAGTGGAGTAGCTAACCACTCCCCCGCCCTCACGAGGGAGATAAACGGTGCCCCTAATAGAGCCAGCAGTCTCTGGCGCCAGCTGAAGCCCCCAGCGCAGCGAGCGAAGCGGAACAGGCTGCGGCGACTGCCTCGTGTGCGAGCGAAAGAAGAAGCAGGGTGCGTAGCTGTGGCGTGACCCATGCCATCGACCTGCCGAGGCCCCGCAAGAAAGAGGAGCGGGTGCCCACCCCGCATCAGCGGAGCCCCGTCTAGTGTCGAGCAAGAGATGTGCAGGTGCTCATGAGGATGGGCCGCTCTAGCTGCAGGCCGCGATCACAGGGGTGACGGAGTCCCGTGGAAGCACCCATCCGCAGCTCCGACTGCTGCCCGAGTTAGCGGCACCCCGAGGTGTGGCACCGCAGGACAGCAGCGCAATCCAAGAATCGGAGGAAGACTGCGTGCCTCACCCTTCCCCTACGCCGCCCGTAGTTGAAGGAGAAACTCACCGGGAGAGAAGGCAAGGGAAGGGCCGAGCTACAAAAGAGACTGTGTGCAGCCAGCGCCGTTGAGACATTGAACCGAGAAGTCGGGAGGGGGAAGTGGTGCCCCTCCCGTATGCACTGAGGGTGCAGTGTATCACCCTCCCTCCCCGCACAAACTGAAAAGGAAGTCTACCGAGAGGTGGAGAGACGCCGAGGAAGCCTGCGAATCTAATCCCTCCCCGCCCCATTGTAAACGGAAACAAAAGATGTTTTCACTCACCGGTTGTAACGGGGGATAGCCGTCAGGTCAGCGAGCAAGAGACTGTTGGGAGGCTGGAGAGAGCACCCACCACGAGTTGCCTACCATTTCCTTGGTCCCGGCGACGACCCGCGGGGGCATGACAGCATCTGCTGCACCACGGAGCCTGTAGGGGTTTCGGAAAGGAACAAAACGGCCGCGGACTGGAAGAGAGTCCCACAGCGCCACCTAGTGGCCATCTCGGGGTACCACACCCGGGAAACTAGTAAAGTGCAACAGAACCGGGACACAGGGAAATATTGACTGGGGCACACAGTTGCCGCTGAGAGAGAGAGGTAGTTCCAGGATGATGAAGACAAGTGAAAGGGAAACACATCAGTGCCACGGAAGAAGTCTCTCCATGTGTTTTAAGAGGATAGAAGGAAAACACAGCACCAAGCAAGTGTGCAGCCACACAGGAACAGCTGCTGCAGTTCCAGGAGGGAAAGACTGAACAGAATGCGCAGCAAGCACATCCAGTGAAGCACACGACGGGCGCAGTCGGGAGTGCGCCGACGAGAGGCGACCAGAGACGAGGTCAATGAAGCGGTTGTGCAGACCACGCAAACGACAGCTACCACTGACAAGGATAGAAGCTCGATCAGACAGCGACACCTCAAGTGAGAAGAGAGCGCCACACGCCCCTGGTGGTGAACGACCACCACCGCAAGGATGAAGAACAGGCACACCAGGTGCCAGAAGAGTGCGCCCAAGAAAAGACAAAGCGTGCACAGCCCGAGGTGCACGACCTATGCACCCAGAAGTGCGTCAGCATGAGTAAATACCCAGGAGGGAAGGAGACTTCTCCAAAGAAAAGAAAAGAAGCACTGCTGGAGACAGCAGGGAGATCCTCTACATCTCCACAGCAGCAACGGAGCCCGGAAGGGGCAAACGCAGCACAGTGTCCTCCCTCACACTGCCGCAAGCAGGAGTCGTCCGGGACCCAAGGCTGACGAGAGGAGAGTCGTACATCACAAGTGGCCAGCCGCCACCCCTAGCTCAACACTACCTGTGGAAGCCATTCCCTGGAGAGGGAACACCTGGAGTAGGAGCTTCGCACCCTACTGCCTGTGGAAGCCAGTCCCTGGAGAGGGAACACCTGGAGTAGGAGCGTCAAGACGCCACAGCTCACCACTGTCCGTGGAATCCATTCCCTAGAGAGGGAACACCCGGAGTATGTGCGGCAAGAAGCTGCCTGAAAAAGGAGCACCCAAGATGGGTGGCTGCTCGCCATGCAGCCGAGAAGAGCGACTGAAGGTTCGCCGGAGTGGTCCGGAGACCATTGAAGTTCAACGGCCCCGTTGGCCGCGTTAGAACATGGTGCATGTCATTGCACCCGAAGAAGAAGAAGAGTGGAAATCGTGTCACCCAGAAGAGCTGGACAAACGCAGGTGTGTCAAAGACAACGAGAGGAGAAGCACGAGGACTCGTAGCACCACAAGCCAAGAACACCTCCAAAGACACCAGACAGCCACCAAGGCGGACCAACGGCCCTGGCGACAGCACCAAGGGAGAACCACCCGTAAGCCGCAGCACGCGCAAACTGAGTTGCTCCCGTCGCTTCACAGTGAGACCGTCCAGCCTGAGCGTCGGCAGTTGGAGTCGAACGGCATCCATGCCCCTGACCGCAAATGCCAGAGGTGCAAGAGAAGATTCAGAAGAGGCAGTCACGAGGCTACGACGTCTATTCAGAAACTTCCTCTCCTAGTGAATCATGGCCACCTGTCGTCCAGGCCCAATGGCAGCTACGTCATCAGTGCCATGTGCATGACACCACACTCCGCAAGAAACGTGGAAGTGTAACCGGAGGGTCCACACCAAGAATCGGACAACCAACTGAGGTCAGAAGAGGAAGTCGTGAGTGGCAGGGCCGGACGATGAAGAAAACCCAAGCTAAAACAGGAGTGAGTCCTGACACAGCGACAGCAAGGGAAGAGGGGGATAACCCGAGAAGGAACTGGCAACCGCACAGCGGGAGTCCGAGAGTAAGCCGCACAGCCTGCGCGAACCGAGTCTCAAGCTTTACGTTTTTCAGCGTGTTCATCACTCCTCCGTCATCAAAGCCGCAACAGCCCAAGAAGTCCAAGTACATGAATGCAAGTGCCTCCCCAGAGAACATGGAGGTACCTGGCCACTCCCTGCCTCAGGTGATCGACTCCAGACTAGATGCCTGCATCCATCCAGGCAAGTCATCACCCGCCATTGTCCAGATTCACCACACGGCTGGCAATGCCACCATGCCAGTCCTCATCAAGTGCGTCTACCGACATCATCTCGAATAAACATGGATTGGAGTCCTACACTATTGCCAAGCTAGCCAATAAGAAGACTCAGAGGCTACCTGCTAACCTGGTCTGCACCTGCAATGCGGTAGCGAGAGCATGTCCTGCCAAGACCCATACACCCTTGAGGTTTGTGCGAGAGACTGGCTACTGGCTCCTTGGTGGTTCGCAGCTGCCCCCAACCGGCACATACGCAGCTCCAATCGCAGCCTACCTGCAGTCCCGTGGCAAGCCCGACGAAGGGCCTCCCCAGGCGGGAGAGCTGGAAGAGACATGGCCCCACCGACAGGTCACCGGACACAGCAAGACTGCCTAAGAGACTTCAGGCGATCCAGAAACAATCCAGTGTACTTTCACCATGGACCCCCACCATGATCATGACGCACCCAGTTAATGAACTATTGTTACAAACCAAATACTATCATCCAGGTCAGCGGACGGAAGTTGCGGGGGACTCTAGGACATACTTAGATCAGCACGTTCCCAGTGCGCAGATGACATCTTCAAGCAAGAGTTCGTGTCCTGGACTGATCAGGTTAAATGATGGATGTTCTGCGGAGAGTGTCCTGCCATAGTCGAATTCACCAGCCCGTGTCTGCCGTCTTCCTGATGCCGGACCTGATTAACTGATAGATCCTGTGGTGTATATCTTGTTGTTGTTCTATCCCCACAGGTTGAACTTTGGTTGGTTTTTGTTTTCATTAAAATTTGGGAGGAATGTTATGTCCTGCGAGACACGTTCTAGTGTCTCGACAGGCATAGAGTTTAGAGCCACTCCCCTATGGGAGTGGGCACACTTGCACCCCCACACGCATCCTCACAGGCGTCACGAGTGACGTGAGCCTGCTAATAAAAGGGCCCGGGTGCACGTGCTCGAGGCCAGTTGAATGACTACAGATAGTGTGTCTGCGTCAGTCCTTCCTTAGCATGTGGGCCTAGGGCCCACAACACAACACCTGGCAGGGGCGGGTAGTTCACTTGATGGTTATCCGTAGCTAATGCCTGCGTGGATGATGGCACGGATGTAGACACAGCCCCCAGTACACACCCACTCCCAGAACCCTCAATGGCAGGCCAAGGGGCACTTCAGGCTCTAAGTGGGGAAGGCTGTTGAACACGGCCTGAGTTCGTGGTAGAATTGTTCTGCCCCAAATTTGCTGGGGTGGGTTTCACTGCTGTGGCACTTGCCATATTCATAGTGGCCATACTCTGACAGAGGGAAGTTACTTTGTCAATTTTCCTTCCAACCTATCCAGTTTCTCCTTGAGTGGCGACACCATACTTTTGATAAAATCAGCTAATTTGCATAGAACAAGAGCTCATACAAGGAATCGGAATAGTTCTAGTCAACTCAGGACACGCAATGGGACGCAGGCTGACAACTACAGCACTTCTTGACTTTCTCTTACATTTACCAGCTGGTGAGCGTACCAGTGAGGTGGAGGCCGTAGGGAGAGGGGGGCGTCTACGGCACTGGAGGTGGTTGCTGGAGAGTGAGGTTATCCAAGGCCTCAATAATACCTTGCCCCTCCAACGGTTCTTGCTCCCTAGACGAATCGGACTCCCCAGTAATTTTCACAGGCCCACATGACCCAGCCATACCCAGGGATAAGCGGCGTTCTGCCAGGTCTATTTCTTTGGAAATAACTCCCACAGCTCGTGCCAAAAATGAGTCAATGGTAGTGCGTTTGGTGTCCACTGATGAGTTCACGCCCCCAGTCTTACATTTACCCATACTGGCCAGTGGGACCAATGATGCACCTTAATTTATGAATGTGTTAGATCCCACACAATAAATCTCCAACGGGGGGAACAAAGTTGAGGGACAACAAGCGCGAGTCACTTACTTCCTGAAGGAGGGCCCAGCGGAGTGCAGGCGATTGTATCGGGAGGCCAAACCGCAGTGGCAGAGAGCAGGGATAAAGTAATCATGACCAAGAGGGCAGGCCCAGCCTTGTCCGGCTGAGGATGGGCGCAGACGGGCCCGCTCTTGACCTGGTCTTCACCCGGGCATGACCTGCGCGCATCCCGTGTGCATTCCGCTTTGCAGGGTCAAGGAGTAGGCTTTATGTGTCTCCTAGCACAGAGAAAGTGTTGGCGGCCCCTCAATGACATGGGTAATGCTGGGGAATGTAGTTGGGCCCTCCAGCTGCTGGTAAAGTCTCCCATACGGCGGGGTCAAGGAGCGAGCTTTATGCACCTCGTGGCGCGGAAAGAGCGGTGGCAACTCCTCGATGCCATGGGTAATGCTGGGGCTTGTAGCTGCCCCACCCCTGCCCCCCAGCTACCAGTAAAGGTCTCCCCCTATTTTCTGGCTCAATTTGTTTCCCTATATTTGTTTTTATATGTGTATTCTTAGTGCTGTGGCTTTCTCTTTGAAAACTGTACCTAGGTGGTTTTCCATTTCAGTCAATTGTTCTCCCCACAATATATCTATTAAATGTTCCCCTTTTTTTCACTATCAGAATCGCAGAGAAATGACACACCATGTGAATCGTAAATCCCACAAGCCTTGCAGTCAGACTTCTCAAAGTAAAATTTAATGAGGTTGTTCCAGTTGATCGCAGAGACTAATGTTAGGCTTACATACAAGAATTTCTTTACTTTCTTAAGTGGGTTACACTTAAAGTAATATGCATTTTCCTTGCTGTCTTGCAGAGTTGACCTCTAGCTATCACCTTAGATCAGTGTAATTAATCTTCATTTTATTAATACCACAGTATATGTTTCCATCTTTCAAAGTGGCTACTGCAATTCACCTGCCATTCAGGTTAGTTATACAATGTCATCTGTAGACGTGGGCATAATTCATGCTATGGAGCAAAATTTTTAAAAAATCTGAATTTCATGTTATGGGAAATTTGCAAAATTTTCCGAATCACATTAAGTGATTTTGTCTAATTATGACCCGTGGGTTACTAGTTTGAACATAAATTTTCTTGCTAAGATACATTTGTTGATTGAACCAGTCTTAGGCAATTATCTTGTGACACTTATTTTACACAAAGTATATGCTCATGTGAACAAAATTCACAAGCAATACCATCAAACCACAGATTGCTCAAAAGTATAATTTTGCAAAAACGTTATTACATTTTTCTGAAAGAAAATATACAATTTCTCAATACCCTCTTCATCTGCAGAATACCTTATTATATTATTTATATAAATGACAACATTTATATAGTAATGCTTTTTTTTATAAAAATGTACTTACCTGGTATGAGTTACTTGAAATATAACGTACCACTTTATACTCAAAGTGACCATGTTGTGACTAAAAATGTTTTTACATTCAACTGCCTCTTTGTTCCACACTAGACTATAAAAACCGTGTAAATCTAAATTGTAAACATAGCTGATATTGGTCGTGGTCCACCAACTCTCCAATCAACTACAAAGATATCAAATTTGAATAGCTATATAACTCAGATCGTTGTTTTATACATGACAACGCTTGACACCAGTCTTTTTCTCTACAAGAAAATGTATGCAGGGGATACAAAATCTTGAATCAATTCATTCTGAAGGTTCTATTCAGTATATTTCTGAAGACTCACTGTAATTTACAGTTTATGCATTCAGTTTGAAAAGAGTTTTTTGTAAACTACAACAATTTTATAGCTCAGTTATACCAGTGATGTGTTGGTAGTCTCTCTGACTATTTTTCACTAAATGCATCTGTTAATTCTTATTAGTATTCACACCACACAACTTCAACAACTTCACTCTTTTCCCTAAATGGGCTGAGCTTCATTTTAATTTGGGCACAAAACACTTTTTTTCCAACCACTTGTGCCTATCTTTGCTGGCAGTGAAGCTAACTTTTCATGTTTCCAATGTAGAAAAGCGTTGTGTTTTGTGAGATATATTTCCTAGACAATAGAAAACCGATGAGCATAACTTACATCCAGTAAACATTTTCTTAACGTTATCATATACAGCCAATATGGAGGATGTCAACCTGTCATGTATCAATAGGTTCTGTAGAGTGTGTTAAATGTGGAAAACTATAAAGTTTGCCTTTTCTTCCTAATGGTACTGTGGCTGTTATCTTTCACCACAGGACTGATAGGGTGACCACTTTGAGCCGCTGTAAGGAATGGCACCAGTTTAATGCCTGGCAATTCCTAGTTCTATTGAGAGCATACCTTCTATTTACACACTCATGATAGTCAAGGAAATACATATGTAGCAGAATTTTCCTCAAAGACCCATTTCTACGCTAGAATTGCAGAAGAAAAATGCCATTCTTTGGGACAATTCATGAAAATTCAGAAGATAGTCATTTTCTGTAGGATTTCATTGCCAAAACGTATTAAGAAGAAAAGACTGTCAATAAAATTCCTTAGAATCCTTGAAATTTGAAAATACATGTCTTCCCTAGTGCCCTGTGGTTAGTAATTACATACAAATGGGTGCGTTGCTGCAAGGAGAAAGAAGAGGAATGCCACTTATTTTTGGAAATTTCAAGAAAATTCTGAAAGGTGGCATTTCTGTGTGGTCTCCTAGCCAGTCAATGAAGCGGAGTGAAATGTGCCACCAAACAATAGATCAATTGGAATGTTGAGACTTAAATAAATGTGTTTTTGCTGTGTTTACTTCCATACTGTATGTTTTAGGTTATTTGTGGACTCTGGCTCTGTTGAATACTCATACAAGTATAGTATCCCAACACCAAAGAGATCCAAAGGAATACATAGGTAGGTTCAGTTTCCTGATAGATACTTTGCAATTTGAATGAAGACTGTAGGAAATCTGCCTTTTCTGCACGATTATCCCATATTTTTTCCTTTTACGGGACCCTATATTTTGGCTGGGGTAAAAACTCTGTGCACTTTAACCCAGGTAACCAGTGGTAAAGTGCCTGTGCTCCCCCTTTAAACATGGTTATAATTGCATATTCCTAATTGGTATATTTAACCTACCTTTAATCCCCTAAGTATATTGTACAAAATATGTCCAGGACCTGCAATTTAAAAGTCACTAGTGGACTGCAGCACCTATTGTGTCATCCACTACAGTGGCACAGCTTCATGCCTACGAGTCCAGCTTAGCTGTAGCAGTGTAAAACTGCAATTCGACCCGTCAAAATAAATACTTTTCACAGGTCAAAACCTCTCTATTAAATATTAATCAGTCACCCTTATGCAGGACTTGTAGCTCACAAGGCAGGGTGCAGGTATTTAAAAATAGGACACGTAGAAATGTAATATTGACATGTCCTTACACTGACTAGGACCCAAAAGCTATTTTTACTGTGGCTGTCCCATGTAGAAAACCAGAGTACAGATTAAAATACTAATACTGTATCTCTGGAATGGGACCAGCTTGAAAAATCATTACACAACTATTTATAATAGTTATTAAAAATCCAATTCAAAGAAGTCAGATTTTAATAAATATTAAGGAAATGTAACTTTTTCGAATTTACATTTTCCCTGCCTAGAGTTCCTGAAGGCTAATTTGCATTGACTCTTTGGCATCTCCCAACCAGAAATTAGCCACAAATAGGTGTGAAAAGCCTGCCAGAAGCAAATAATAGGCTTACCTGAATGTGCAGAGATGACTCCTCGGAACCCCACAGAATATGCAGGGTGGGGGCAGTGAGCATCCTTTTTGACAACTATAGTGTTAAATCCTGCTTTAGTGTCAAATCCTGCTTGACAGGTCTGCTCTAACATTGGTGCAAACTTGAAAGGGGAGAGAACTGGATGCCAAGACAATTCTTATGGATACACTGTCTGGTTTTGGAAGGAATCTGCTTTTGTCCTACCAAATGTCTGTCTCAGGGTTTACATATAACCCTTGAAGCACACTTGAAAGGGGAGAGTACAGGATTCCAAGACAATGCTTGTGGATTCACTGTTGGTTGCTTAAGGACTCTGCTTTTGTCCTACCAGACTTCTATCTCTAGGTTTATTGTGGGTACAGTGACTACCTAAGTCTGCATTTTAATGTTAGATGTGGGAGGATACTAGAATTACAATAGTACATTCCCCACACACATCCCCAGTCCTCAGAGCCCACGAAGACCTTTGCCATCTTGAAAATGCTCAAACTGGTGGGGTTGGCCCTAGGAACTTTTACCCCATTGGTTAAGGAGTGCCCATGAGTCATTCCCACCCATTAGCTAGTACCAGGCATAAATGTGGCAGCCCTGGGCAGCCACTTAAGAACACTTTCTAGACCTGCAGAAGATAAGAAGAGGATTGAACCCCCTGTCTGTGACCTGTGAGGAGACCTGAAGGACTGGGCCTGCCACCTCTTGTACACAGGACAAAGAAGTGGACTACAAGAGTCATAAGTCTGACCTCCTGTTCAAACTACAGGGAAACAACAAGCTACCAAAAGCCTTTTCCTGGAATACTCAGCTGACCAGTGGCAACTGGAAATGGACTGGACCCTGCTGTTGGCCTATGGATGACACTCTGTAAGTCTCTAAGTGCCTCCCAGGAGGACCAGGGGGCTCTAGAAGTTTAGCCTGTGGTGGACTGGGACTTAAAGGTCTACAATACAAGGTAGAATATTTGACCTGGACACACCTAGTTGGTGTATTCAACCTGTGCTCCATCTCAGTCTGCCTCAAATTATGCCTAGGTCCCAGTCTATTGACTATCAACTGACGCATTCCGCTTTTAGGTACTGTTTCTACTTAAATGCTTTTCAAAAGTCCAATCTCCGGTTCCTCTTATTGGATTTTTGTCATTTTGGCATCAATTTGTTTATTAAAGTTTACTCTAGTGTTCTAATTCAGTTTGGGATTTTTAATGTTTCGCATTTTGACTTTATTACTCTTTTGGTACTGCATAAATACTTTACATACTGCCTTATGTTAAGTCTCTCTGCTCTGTGCCATAACTACCAGGTGGTTGATCACAGGTTAATTTGGTGACTTTGAGGGTTCGCCATGACAAGATCTGTGATTATTCCTTGAGGTGGGTAGTTATCCCCCCAAATAATAATCCAATTTCTTACAGAGACAAAATATAAATGTTGTCTTTTGTAAACAAAAAATTGCAAATATCCTGAAAAAGTCATAACTTCAAAGCCTCTTGCAAACTAATCAGGCAGAAAGAGACTGTCCATCCACCAATAATTTCCTTGCAGTGCGCACACTTGGAAATGTGAAGCGCTGCTATGTTTCATCAAAGATTCTAAATTGACAGTCACCATAAGAAAGTAGTTGAAGTCAGTCTTCCGGCAAGAAATTCTTTGGCCAAAGCATGACTATAATGTGTCTGTAGGGACCAAAAACCTGTTGAGAACCAATACTTATCTGGCATCCTCACACTTAAGAGAAAGAATCATGGGGTTGCCCACCTTTAGGGTGCCATGTGCCTGTGTGAAAGATGGAGGAGAGAAATGCCATATTGTAGGAAAGTTTAAGAAGCTTTTGGTTATAGACAATTTTCATAAGTATTCACAGATGAAAACCTTGATAAAAAGGAGTTTGCTAATCACAGATTTCTTATACTTTTCAAAATTGGAAATTTGAAGGTTATGTTTTTGTGCGGTCCAAGAGTTGGCACCTTTTCAGATCTCGTCTAGGCAGCGCTTGTGCGGTCTCTTCAAGACATGCTGCATTCAGGATATGGGCATGAAGCTCTGCCCACTTTCCGTCCATCTTTTAATTGGCTCCTGTCACTGTCCTTTGTAAATGGTGGCTTTTCATTGGTCAATATGCTTAGTACTCACTCCTTAGTACCGCCTTTTAATCTTCTTGTAACCTCCAATGAAGACACTCTCTGTTACACATGTTGTTACTTGGTACGTTTTAATTACAGCCTCAGAGCACTATTTTGTTAAATAGCTTTCTCCTGCCTGCTGTTGCAGGGAGGACACGCTCTCCTGCAACATCTATTTTTTTTATGTACCCAGTGCGGCACACCTCGGCTGGAATAATGGCGGCCGCACCTTTCTTTTGTTATTTGCGCCGCCAAACGTGGCCTCGTGCCTTTTTTTCTGTTTATTTAATTTTGTTACAATGGCAGCACCTATGCTTTAGCTTTAAACATCTTAAGCTAAACGCGGGTGCCATGATTGCTTCAAAAGTAAAGAAATTGAAATATATCTATTTCTATACTTTTTAAGCAATCGCGGCACCCGTGCTTTAGCTTAAGATGTTTAAAGCTAAAGCATGAGTGCCATGATTGCTTTGCAATGCAATAGCTCTTGCATTACTGAAAGTTTGAGCTATTGGTGCTGCATTAATATTACCAACACCAATAGCTCAAATGTACAGTAATGCGAGACTAATTGCATTGCAGATGTTTGTTCTTAATATAGGAGTCCATACACAAATGACCTGGTTACATAGAACACTGTAACTGTTTAGTGTTACATTAAAATGGGTATTGTATACTCCTAGGTAATGCCACACTCATTTGCTAGTCATGCCCACCTCCAAGTGTTCTTTTCTACAAAGGTTTTAGTTTGTCAACCAACCACAAAAAGTCTCACATCTATCAAAGAAAAAATGGTGAGAGGAGTCTGAAAGTGCCTCACGTAAGCACCATCTGCGGAGCTACTGGTTGGTACTCACCAGTTTGCTCACGTTGTCATCATCAGCAACTTTCATGACAAGACAAGAAAGGGGAAAGTAAAAGTTTTGCCCAAGTCTTAAATTTGTGTGAAATAAATGAAGAAAAGTAACGTGTAGATGATCATATCATCCATCAACCGTCTAGACCCCGTAATGTGCAAAAGAAGAAAGATACATTTCTACATTAAAATGAGTTATGGACCACTATGCCATACATACTTTATTTTCAATAGTGTCCACACTCAGATTAAAAAGAACGGCATGTTTAGACCATTTTAATTGGAACGGCCGGCATGTTTCATTGCCTCGCACTCTTTATGGCAATTTCATCAGGGCTCTGGGACGCATCTCCACCTCACTGATGCTTCTAAAAAAACCTGTAGTGGTTGACAAACACAATAAAAGAAAGATAATGCCAAGGACAAAGAACACACACACAAGCTGTTATTCTGTGCCAACATAACCACACTTCTCTTGAAGTATGTCTATACTTAATGCCATAATTACCAAGTGGTTGCCAGGTGGACTACTACCAGCAACTTACTAGGGGGGGTAACAGTTTTTCCCCATATGATAAAAATGCAGCCACCAGCAGTGTACCTGTGGATACATACAAGCATTACTTCACCATCATGAAGTATTGATGCCAACAACATTAGGTCACACTTCCTATATTTGCCATATAGTGTTACAAGTCTACCAATTCCCTCTACAACTTTTTAGAATAAATGAAGGGGAGAGAAAGGGAACATTACCAGGAGGTAACAACATGACCCAACAAAAGCCAATGCTTCCTAATGATTTGTCTAATTTTTGTAGACAGGGGGTCAAAAGTAGTCAGCACGTGGAGGCAGGCATCATTAGTTTTTTTATTTCTTTCCAAGAGTGCCTCGAATGGAGTGTTCAACGCTCTCTTGCATACCCTTTTGATCACTTTTGACTAATGATGCCTGCCTTCCCGTGGTGACTACTTTTGATCCCCTGCCTACAAAAATTAGACAAATCATTAGGAAGCATTGGCATTTGTTGGAGACTGGCCCTAAAAAAATGCCTCAACCGAGATTCGCATTTAAAAGGGCTACCAACCTGAGAGACCGGTTGGTCCACACTGGCCAACTCCCACAGAAAAAAAAGACACAGGGGTACCATCAGGACACTTCCCATGTGGGAATTGTACTGTCTGTGATTTAACCCAATCATCGAAATGTGTCATGTGGATGGAAAAACTTGGTATCAAAATTAATTCAGCAATTGTAACACCACTAACGTTATTTACAGACTGACATGTGCTTGTGGACTACATTATATTGGCTCACCTCACGAAAAGCAAAGGTGAGAGTTCAAGAACATATCAGCACTCTCAAGGCAGGGAAGTTGACGACACAACTGTAGGAAGGTGGAATCTGACTACATGGTTGCCCCCACTTTTTTCCTGGTGTTTTGATGGTTTTTGACTTAGTTTGGCTAGGAACCTGCTATTCAGGTCCCCAGCCTATCTGATTTCTCTTATAAATGGATTCCATGTACCTTAGGGACACTTTAGATTGGGTTCTGGGGTGCCCTTATAAGTCCCTAGTATATGGTATACTATGTACCCAGGGCATAGGTACCCCAGAGGCCTACCAGGGGCTGCAGCATGTATTATGCCACCCCTGGGAAGCCTTCCAAAATGACACCACAGGACTGCTACAGCAGCCTGAGTGAGGTGGTGCATGCACCCCTTACTGAGATATAGGTTCACTATATCTCACCCTATCACTGCACATATAAACCTATCAGTCACCCCTAAGGCAGGCCTTATCAATCCTGAAGGCAGGGTGCTTGGTTTTATGTGAGAGGGTGCCCATGCATGAGCAGAGCCCCTCTGCAGCCTTCGGAATCTATCCTCCAGGGTTGTCTGTGAGTGCAGCCTGACCATATACTCTTAAGTGCATTATATCTCAACGGTAAATGCTAACTTTGGGATGGCTGCAAGGAAACATGTCATGTTTGGTCTCAAACACCTTGAAATCATACCCCCACACCAGTAACTGGTGTGGGAGTATGATCCCACCCTTCTAGAGGGAGAGACATGACAGCACCGGTATACCCGGTACCAGCTAAACAGAGCCCTGGCATCACAAAATGGATGCTGCAGCCACAGACACGAGTCTGGCCTCCTACTGCTGACCGAAACTCCGGCAGGGGAGGCCTGGGCAATAGGTTTCCTGTCACAGGGAGGTGTTACCACCTCCCAGACAGGCTTTAGTGTATTGGGGCTGGGTGGGTGCACTCTCTGAGTGCTTTGAAGTCCTGCACTGGGGGCACATTTGGTGTCCCTGTGCATACCCCAGTTCAAACCGGTTGCAGGGGCTGCCAGCCCCTGCTCTGGCGCGAAACTGGACAAAGGAAATGGGTGTAGCCACCCCTCTTTCCAAACCCTCCCATAGGTGGGTCCCCTGAGTTAGTCCAACCCCTTCCTTGGGTATAAGATAGGAACCCCTGGCAACAGGACTTTAGATATCCCTGGACGAAACTCTGCAACTGAATCCTGGACCTTCGATGATCTGTTAAACGCCAGATGACTGAAGAATCTCCCTTGGAGTAAAGGAGTTACTCCCCTGCTTGGCAGGCACCAAAGACGCATCTGTCCGGTCTGCATCTCCGAAGCTCCCGCCGGACGCCAATGACCCTGCAACCCAGGTGGTGGATTTCCAGACTTCGCAGAGGCTGACCCGAGTCCCCAGCAAAGCTGAGACCCGTAGCCCTCGTGGGTACCGTGGAACCGGAACCCCTGTACACCATGCACATTTGCAAGTGCATAAGCTTCTGGTCGATCCTAGAGGCTGTGCTTTGGGTTATTTGTAGCCTTGACCCCGAGCAGTGAATCCACTGAAGATTGCCGGCCTGGCCACTCCGAGTGACCCGTGGGCCGCAATTTTGTGATTCCGCTTGAGGTCCCTTCGCGATCCCTTGTCCGTCGACTTGTGGGTCTCTCAGAAGGACATTTCTGATTTCAATGGGCCTCCCTGGTTGCTCCAGGCTTGTTCTGACTTTCCCTTGCTTGGGGAGTCCCTCGGACCTCGCTGGTCTGCTCCGAAGCCATTGTTCTCTTTCTGCGTGGGTTGCTGTTACCAAGGCTTGTTGGGTCCAATCTGGGCACCGACACCGCAGTCAGCTACTACCTTTATGGGACAGCTCGATTCCAGCTCCTGGTCATTGTCGACGCCTCCTGGTCCTCGTGGCTGCAGAGACAATCTTCACCTCTTCGAACTTGAAGCACCCGACATCGTTGGGCATTCGACTATCGTGCCCCTGGTCACTGGCTAGTGACCCAGACTCTGTCCCCTCTGCTTTCAGGTTCTTCTCATCCTCGATCCAGGCTTGGATCTCTTCGGACACTTCGCAGCTTCTCGGCAGCAGCACTTTTCAGCCAGCGGCCATTGAAAACGACGGCGCGGCCCGACACCATTTGACACCTGTGCACTCGGCTTCCCTGGGTGAGGTAACACGAGTACTTCGGTGCTCCCGTGGGTGTTGGCCCTAGAACCCTCTAAGTCCAAAAGGGTTTGTTCCTAGTCCACTCCGAAGTGTCCCTAAACTTTAAAACTCTAACCGCGACTTTCCCCATAGATGCTAACGGAGCTCGCGGCTGTGTTCACACACTGCACACGTCCCCCGTGGGTCCCCTGTGTCACTACCTTGGGTGGTTCCTTGGGGTCCCAGCGATTCTACAGGCTCTAGGCCTTGTGTCTAGTCAAGTCGTGGTTCTTATACCACTTTCTTAATATATGGTTTGGTACGCCCCTAGGGCTAATCGTATATTGTGCTAATTTACTGTGTTAATTGACTTGTAACTTGTGTATTTCGACTCTCTAGCCTCATAAAGAGACTAGTGGGTAGTGTTTAGTAATAAATACATATATTTTATATATATACCTGGTGTGGTTCTCCTTTCATTTGGTCATTCATGAGATTATAGACTGATAAAACAAACAGCTTAACACTCCTTCAAGACTTAGCCTGAAGGCTGCTCTCCATAGCTACCACTAAGATAGCTTCCAATAAAGGTTGTCTTTAAACCTATCATCAATAAAGGTCGTTTGGACTGGTGCAAGGTGCCCACTATAACCAGTGGACAGCATATGCCAGGCCAACTTCTCACATTGGTGTGCAGCGGTTGGATTCAAGCTTGCCTTTGTTTTACCAGATAATCTCAAGTGAGTGACTAACTGAAAACCACTAAAAGGTACCTGAGGTACATATAATTCAAGCTTAAGGTTACAGTAAGTTGTACTGAACTTAGAGTTGTGTGTCAAGGGCTTAGCACACCCTTTCTACAACTCAAGAGAGTTTAGTAGGCCACACTACTGTAGGTAGTGCATACACCACACCTCACTAGTGATGTCTTCAAGGGCAGAAGCCAGTGGGTTTCTCCCAACTAAGTATGACCAGGTCTCATACCAGGAATTGAGGACTATGTGTGCCTCAAGGAAATTGAAGACAG
Organism: Calotriton arnoldi; assembly: GCA_963921515.1. Classification (NCBI taxonomy): domain Eukaryota; kingdom Metazoa; phylum Chordata; class Amphibia; order Caudata; family Salamandridae; genus Calotriton; species Calotriton arnoldi. The sequence continues at coordinate 634,473 of CAWUFW010007332.1, read as the reverse complement.
GGAACAGCCCATCCACACAACATCTCATACAGTTGTTGCTGACAAATGACCTGAGAAAGACTCCAGGGTCTGCTGAGGTTGGCAGAGAGGGTGGGGCAGCAAATGAGGAAGGGCCAAGGGGTGAAGAATCCCATGACCTGACCTCTGAAGCTGGCCAGGAAGATGACAATGATCTTACCCTGGAAAATCCAGCTCCTCCTGCAGATGAGGAAGAGGATCAGAATGGCCTCCTCTTTGTCCCACCAGGAAGAGTTGAGAGTGTGCCTAGAAGGTCAAGGTCTCCTTCTCAGGAGTCTAACCATTCTGGCACCTCAATAGGGACCTCTGTTTCCTCTCATAGGAGGGAATCCTCTCATGAAAGGAAAGAGAGACTGCTCAAGTATGAAGAAGCTCAGCTTAGAATCAGAAGAGAGCATGTTGCTTTAGATAGGGAGTCCCTAGAGCTTCAAAGAACAAGAAGAAAGTTGGGACTAGAGTCCCATGGTGGCAGCAACTTCCCTAGTGGTAGGGAAAGGTCTCATGACCATAGAAACCTAAGCAAGATTGTCCCTCCCTACCAGAGTGGGGATGACATCCACAAATGGATTACTGCACTGGAAAGGGCCTGTACAGTTCAGAGGGTCCCCCAGGAGCAGTGGGCAGCAATCTTGTGGCTCTCCTTTGCAGACAAAGGTAGAGACAAGCTCCTCACTGTAAGAGAAGAGGATGCTGACAATTACAAAGTCTTGAAGAGTGCTCTGATTGATGGGTTTGGCCTAACCACTGAACAGTATAGGTTGAAGTTCAGAGATACCCAAAAAGCTCAGACTCAAGACTGGGTTGACTTTCTAGATTGTGCTACTAAGGCTCTGGAAGGTTGGATACATGGCAACAAGGAGCATGACTTTTTAGGATTGTACAATTTGATTATGAGGGAGCAGATCCTTAATAATTGTCAAAACCAGCTTTTACACCAGTACCTGGTGGACTCTGATCTGACCTCTCCCCAAGAATTGGGAAAGAAGGCAGACAAATGGGTCAGAACCAGAGTAAAGACTAAGAATCAGGGTGGTGACCAGAAGAAATATTCTACCAAGTCCCAAGAGAAAGGTGGGGATAAATCTAAAGATAAGTCCCCTACAAGGCCGCAAAAGTCCTCTGCTGGGGGTGGGTCCCAAACTCCTTCCTCTCCTGAAAAGAAACCATATTGCCATGTTTGTAAAAAGCCTGGCCACTGGAAAACTGATCCCAGTTGCCCCAGGATTGGCAACAAAGAAAATGTTCCTCCTAGCACAACTACCACTCCTCCTGGTACTACCAGTAGTAATCCCCCAGTTGGGAGTAGTGCACCCAAAAAGTTAGGTGCGTTTGCAAGGGGAACAGAGGTGGGCCCTAATTTAGGAAGGGCCTCCTCACCAGACTCCTCTGACTCTGATGGTGGTATGGGGTTTGCCACTTTTACTGTGAGTCCCAATACATTGGGCAAGTACAGACAGGAGCCCTTAATCAATGGTCAAAGAGCTTTGGCATTCAGGGACACAGGGGCTAGTGTCACCATGGTGACAGGGAAACTAGTCCCCCCTCAATAGCTTTTACCTGAGTTCAAGTACCAGGTGACCAACATAGATGGTATCAGAACAGATCATCCCATGGCCATAGTCAATCTCAGCTGGGGAGGGGTCACTGGCCCAAAGAGAGTGGCAGTGTCCCCAAACTTGCCTGTAGGTTGCCTATTGAGCAATGATCTGGAAATTTCAGCCTGGGCTGAAGTTGAAATCCAGGCCCATTTAAGAATGTTAGGCCTCCCTGAGAGAGTTGGTGGGGCTGTAATGGCCACAGCCCAACCCCAGGGAAATTTTGGAGTGATGGAGCCTGAAAGAATGGCCCACTCTCCTCCACAAGAGAGCACAAGGGTTGAAGAAAAGTCTTCCTCCCCCCAGACTACAGGTAAGGGTCAGCTTCCTGAGGGAACTGATCCTACCCCTAGTGAAGGAACTGCCCCAGAGGTAGTCAGGCCTGTCCTGGCACCACCTCTGATGGCAGGGGACCCTTCCAAGCTGGTACCCAGTCTGGAGCAGGTAACCTGCCCCTCTCTACCCTGCCTCAGCCAGCCCAGGGCTGCAGAGTTCAAGGAGGTCAGTGGACCCCACAGGGCCCATTGTCCAGAGGAACCCCCTCATCCACAGATTAGGGGCACCCAGTCTAGTAGCCCTAGCCAGGTGAAAATTCCTCAACCCACTGAGGGATCCCTCTTACCATTGAATAGGGACCTCCCCCAGATGGACTCTGTTGGGCAGAGGCAAACCTGGGACACAGTGGTTCCAAACCTACCATGTCCCTCCATTGTTCCAACCAAAGGGACCCAACCCCCAGCTGTAGGCAGCCAAAGGTTGACCCTTAGAGCAAAGTGCAACTCAGTCATGGAAAGAGAGGCATACATGGTGACCAGTGATCTGAGGAAGTTGAGACCAACTTTATTAGGGCCTCACTTCCCTAATGAGACACCTCACCAGCCTCTTACTTTACCCAAGCTAGTAATTCCCCATGGTGGAGACCCTCTCATACCCTTAGGGCGAGGGATAGCTTAGTGGACCATAAGACAGGGGGTAACCATGCTAGTGCAGGTACTTCCTTATATGGCCACTTAGTCAATAAAGGCTCAACTGGCCAAGGTTAGCCTTATCTCCTTTCGTTTGGGGGTGTTATGTAGGAAGGTGGAATCTGACTACATGGTTGCCCCCACTTTTTTCCTGGTGTTTTGATGGTTTTTGACTTAGTTTGGCTAGGAACCTGCTATTCAGGTCCCCAGCCTATCTGCTTTCTCTTATAAATGGATTCCATGTACCTCAGGTACACTTTAGATTGGGTTCTGGGGTGCCCTTATAAGTCCCTAGTATATGGTATACTATGTACCCAGGGCATAGGTACCCCAGAGGCCTACCACGGGCTGCAGCATGTATTATGCCACCCCTGGGAAGCCTTCCAAAATGACACCACAGGACTGCTACAGCAGCCTGAGTGAGGTGGTGCATGCACCCCTTACTGAGATATAGGTTCACTATATCTCACCCTATCACTGCACATATAAACCTATCAGTCACCCCTATGGCAGGCCTTATCAATCCTGAAGGCAGGGTGCTTGGTTTTATGTGAGAGGGTGCCCATGCATGAGCAGAGCCCCTCTGCAGCCTTCGGAATCTATCCTCCGGGGTTGTCTGTGAGTGCAGCCTGACCATATACTCTTAAGTGCATTATATCTCAACGGTAAATGCTAACTTTGGGATGGCTGCACGGAAACATGTCGTGTTTGGTGTCAAACACCTTGGAATCATACCCCCACACCAGTAACTGGTGTGGGTACCCCCACACCAGTAACTGGTGTGGGAGTATGATCCCACCCTTCTAGAGGGAGAGACATGACAGCACCGGTATACCCGGTACCAGCTAAACAGAGCCCTGGCATCACAAAATGGATGCTGCAGCCACAGACACGAGTCTTGCCTCCTACTGCTGACCGAAACTCCGGCAGGGGAGGCCTGGACAATAGGTTTCCTGTCACAGGGAGGTGTTACCACCTCCCAGACAGGCTTTAGTGTATTGGGGCTGGGTGGGTGCACTCTCTGAGTGCTTTGAAGTCCTGCACTGGGGGCACATTTGGTGTCCCTGTGCATAACCCAGTTCAAACCGGTTGCAGGGGCTGCCAGCCCCTGCTCTGGCGCAAAACTGGACAAAGGAAATGGGTGTAGCCACCCCTCTTTCCAAACCCTCCCATAGGTGGGTCCCCTGAGTTAGTCCAACCCCTTCCTTGGGTATAAGATAGGAACCCCTGGCAACAGGACTTTAGATATCCCTGGATGAAACTCTGCAACTGAATCCTGGACCTTCAACGATCTGTTAAACGCCAGATGCCTGAAGAATCTCCCTTGGAGTAAAGGAGTTACTCCCCTGCTTGGCAGGCACCAAAGACGCATCTGTCCGGTCTGCATCTCCGAAGCTCCCGCCGGACGCCAACGACCCTGCAACCCAGGTGGTGGATTTCCAGACTTTCCAGAGGCTGACCCGAGTCCCCAGCAAAGCTGAGACCCGTAGCCCTCGTGGGTACCGTGGAACCAGAACCCCTGTACACTGTGCACATTTGCAAGTGCATAAGCTTCTGGTCAATCCTAGAGGCTGTGCTTTGGGTTATTTGTAGCCTCGACCCCGAGCAGTGAATCCACCGAAGATTGCCGGCCTGGCCACTCCGAGTGACCCGTGGGCCGCAATTTTGTGATTCCGCTTGAGGTCCCTTCGCGATCCCTTGTCCGTCGACTTGTGGGTCTCTCAGAAGGACATCTCTGATTTCAATGGGCCTCCCTGGTTGCTCCAGGCTTGCTCTGACTCTCCCTTGCTTGGGGAGTCCCTCGGACCTCGCTGGTCTGCTCCGAAGCGATTGTTCTCTTTCTGCGTGGGTTGCTGTTACCAAGGCTTGTTAAGTCCAATCAGGGCACCGACACCGCAGCCAGCTACTACCTTTGTGGGACAGCTCGATTCCAGCTCCTGGTCATCGTCGACGCCTCCTGGTCCTCGTGGCTGCAGAGACAATCTTCACCTCTTCGAACTTGAAGCACCCGACATCGGTGGGCATTCGACTATCGTGCCCCTGGTCACTGGCTAGTGACCCAGACTCTGTCCCCTCTGCTTTCAGGTTCTTCTCATCCTCGATCCAGGCTTGGATCTCTTCGGACACTTCGCAGCTTCTCGGCAGCAGCACTTTTCAGCCAGCGGCCATTGAAAACGATGGCGCGGCCCGACACCATTTGACACCTGTGCACCCGGCTTCCCTGGGTGAGGTAACACGAGTACTTCGGTTCCCGTGGGTGTTGGCCCTAGAACCCTCTAAGTCCAAAAGGGTTTGTTCCTAGTCCACTCCGAAGTGTCCCTAAACTTTAAAACTCTAACCGCGACTTTCCCCATAGACGCTAACGGAGCTCGCGGCTGTGTTCACACACTGCACACTTCCCCCTTGGGTCCCCTGTGTCACTACCTTGGGTGGTTCCTTGGGGTCCCAGTGATTATACAGGCTCTAGGCCTTGTGTCTAGTCAAGTTGTGGTTCTTATACCACTTTCTTAATATATGGTTTGGTACGCCCCTAGGGCTAATTGTATATTGTGCTAATTTACTGTGTTAATTGACTTGTAACTTGTGTATTTCGACCTCTAGCCTCATAAAGAGACTAGTGGGTAGTGTTTAGTAATAAATACATATATTTTATATATATACCTGGTGTGCTTCTCCTTTCATTTGGTCATTCATGAGATTATAGACTGGTAAAACAAACAGCTTAACACTCCTTCAAGACTTAGCCTGAAGGCTGCTCTCCATAGCTACCACTAAGATAGCTTTCAATAAAGGTTGTCTTTAAACCTATCATCAATAAAGGTCGTTTGGACTGGTGCAAGGTGCCCACTATAACTAGTGGACAGCATATGCCAGGCCAACTTCTCACAACGACTGGTCTGGCATTTCAAGGAAGCCAAACACAATTGCAGGGATTTGAAGTGGACAGTTTTGGAGAGAGTAGTGGGTGATGCATATGCAATTGAGGATTTGCTAGTCAGGAAGGAGGCTTGTTGGATTTTTGCTGAAAAAGTAGATCAAAGGGGCCTGAATGACACTATTGAATGGAATAGGGTGGGCAAATAAGGTTATGCTCCCTAAATGTACTGTAACAGGAGGTGACATACACCAGGATACATGGGCAATGGTGCCACGATTGGAATAAGTGGTTATATATGCATACACACACATACCGTTTATATATATATTAAAAGCGAGAAGGTGAGGGCAGCTGTATCCCGGCGCTGGCATGAAAATTGGGCTCTTGGAGGGTCAATATGGGCGAATACTATATGAGATCGAGTTATTCTATTGTGCCTTCAATGGGCATGTATATGGTCTAGCGCAGCAATACTGTCCCGTCCCCCCCTTTTTTAATTCATTAATTGATGGCATCATTTGAAAACATATTTACAGAGTTGCAGCATTGGAATTCAGAATCTGGCTCCATGTAGTTTAAGTCATCCGTTGTGTGATAAAGGGGACACCTTAGTGCCTTAAAATATAGATGGTCTACTATACCAGCCGAGTATTGGAAACACGGCGGCGCCGTAATATGTATTAAACACTAATTGCAGTGTAGGTGGCCGTTGACAACTGTAAGATGGTGCCCGCGTTTTTAACGTGTCTCCGTGAGCTGCATTGTTGAAACATCTAGCAACGCCTTCGCGTCTGATCGCGGTGCCGGATTGTTTAATAACCTTTTTCCATCCAGGTGAGAGGGAGGTCCCAACGACCCCCTTCCGGGTCGTGGCCCGCTACTTTACACAGCGCACGAGTTTGTCGGTGTCCGTGGAGCCATCGAGCACATACCTGCGGTATAGCGGTGAGTGGGGAGGTTTTAGCTAAGGGTAGCTGTTTGAGTCTCTCTTTCTCCAGATGCAGAAATGAAGCGCAAAGCCCTGTTATAAACAGCGGTAGAGCGGGATGCCAAGTATTAATTAACGGAGTTTCTGATGCATTATCCATGGGTCATGTTGTTACCTCCTGCTAATGTTCCCTTTCTCTCTCACATTTATTCTAAAAAGTTTGAAGAGGGAATTGGTAGACTTGTAACACTATTTGGCAAATATGGGAAGTGTGACCTAATGTTGTTGGCATCAATACTTCATGATGGTGAAGTAATGCTTGTATGTATCCACAGGTACCCTGCTGGTGGCTGCATTTTTATCATATGGGGAAAAACTGTTAACCCCCCTAGTGAGTTGCCGGTAGGAGTCTACCTGCCAACCACTTGGTAATTATGGCATTAAGTATAGACATACTTCAAGAGAAGTGTGGTAATGTAGTCAGAGAATAACAACTTGTGTGTGTGTTGTTTTTCCTTGGCACTATCTTTCTTTTATTGTGTTTGTCAACCACTACAGGTTTTTTTAGAAGCATCAGTGAGGTGGAGATGCGTCCCCGAGCCCTGATGAAATTGCCATAAAGTGTGCGAGGCAATGAAACATGCCGGCCGTTCCAATTAAAATGGTCTAAACATGCCGTTCTTTTTAATCTGAGTGTTGGCACTGTTGAAAATAAAGTATGTATGGCATAGTGGTTCATAACTCATTTTAATGTAGCAATGTATCTTTCTTCTTTTGCACATTACGGGGTCTAGACGGTTGATGGATGATGTGATCATCTACACGTTACTTTTCTTCATTTATTTCACACAAATTTAAGACTTGGGCAAAACTTTTACTTTCCCCTTTCTTGTCTTGTCATGAAAGTTGCCGACGATGACAACGTGAGCAAACTGGTGAGTCCCAACCAGTAGCTCCGCAGATGGTGCTTACGTGAGGCACTTTCAGACTCCTCTCACCCTTTTTTCTTTGATAGATGTGAGACTTTTTGTGGTTGGTTGACAAACTAAAACGTTTGTAGAAAAGAACACTTGGAGGTGGGCATGACTAGCAAATGAGTGTGGCCTTACCTAGGAGTATACAATACCCATTTTAATGTAACACTAAACAGTTACAGTGTTCTATGTAACCAGGTCATTTGTGTATGGATTTTGTGAGTGGAGGGCAACCTGGCTATATTCCCTATGTTGCTCCAATTTTTGATGCTTAATATAGGAGTCCCAAACTAGCAACTTGCCTATTGCAAACAGTGTTCTGGTGCAACTGTTAGTTGGCCAGGACCTCCTTCATCCTCATTTTCTCAGGGTGCGAATATGGTGCTGGATGAGGTGACAGCTGATCCAGCACCATATTCGCAATTGCATACATGGCACCATGGCATTCATCAACTCTCATGGACTACGTTGTGCTGCAAAGCGATGCAGGTCAAACAAAAGGTCAGCTGATACCAAAATGTTGGAGCATGTTTTCATTAGGTATAAGTGTGGATGCCTGCATGTCTGTCCTGTCTCAGTACCCCACAAGTGAATATGTGCTTGGCCAGATCACAGACACCCTAGTAATATGTTTGCAATTGCGATGGTGGCACTGGTGCACATGTTACCTGCACCAGGCCTCCTTCGACCCTCATCCTCATTCAACTCTGATTTTTTTAGTATGATGGAGTGCTGGGGACAGCTGATATTTGATGCAGTGCTCCATTCTTAATTGTGAACAGGGAGTTGGGGCAGCTGTCATCTTTTGCAGGCCTCATTGTGCCACAAAATGGTGCATGCCAAGAAGGACTGGCCAGCTGACTCCTTCCCTGTGTCCTGCTAGGTATTGTGAACACAGTGCTGAGGAAGCAGCCCCTCCTTCAGCACCATTTTTGTGTACTGAAAATATGTTTCCAATGTTTGTGTACAAAAGAATAGTCTTTTGGAATCCATATTTTTTTAATAAATATTTGGTGTTTGCAATCAACAAAAACAGATGAAAAATGAAAATATAGCACACATGGTCGGGTGAGGATGGGTGAACTGCTTTTGGCACCCGTTCCTTGTGAGAGTTTGGTGACATTAGAGGTCATTAGCCATGTGCCTTGCCAAATCCTGGGGGGTTTTATTTTTGCCACCAGCATGCTAAAGTACGAAGCATTAGGAGCCCTAAGCCCCAATCTTGACCAAAATGGGAGAGTGCATTACAGTGCCCCCATCAGAAGGCTTAAGGCTCTCCATCTTGCACAAGGGTGAAGCGTGGTATTAACTGCAATGCAAAATAGAACCAGGAGTAGCTCACAGCTGGCTTTTGACATCCTTGCAATTGTGGACATGTCCACAGGAAAGCCATTAGTTGCCACAGTCCTGTTTGGTACTCAAAACAGCAGGCCAGGGAGGGCTGTGGCACATTCAGCTTTCCTTACCCCCATCACCCTCAATTTTTGGTAGATGAAGGCATCTTAGAACAGCTGACCACTGCCAAGTCCTCCATGCCACACACCATTGAGCATGGCAAGAACCGTGTATCTTATATCCGCCAGCGTGGTCTTTACTGTTGAGAAGCTAATACAGGCCCCAAGCTTTTTTGGAGGTGGTTGTGCAATACTCCCCTTGTAGTGATATGGTGGGTGTAGGTAGAGAGTTAGCACCCCCAACCTTGAACAAGTTGAAGGGAAGAAAAGAATACCCTTGGATAAGGCAGGTGGGGTTGTAAGTGCACAAAAGTCCACCACCCACCTACACTTGCATATGGTGGGGATAGCAGTAACATCCTTCCAGGCCCTGAAGCAAGTTCGGGATGGTGAAATGATGCTGTCAGCTCTCCTAGCGCCAAACTAATTCCCTCCCAACATTTGGATAGGCAGAAGGGTGGTGGAACTCCATAATCCATTCATGGCCCTATGGAAGTGTAATGGAGAGACAAAAAAATTAACTCCTCCCCACCTTTGGCAACACAGGGAGTGTTTTCTAAAGGTGCAAGATCAAACATTCCTCCCTAGCCACTCGCAAGGCTAGGAAGGGTCTCTGTTTTTACACCCCAGGCTGAGAAGGCAAGGGTCTATTTGTACTCTCTTGGTCATGGTCAGGCAAGAGTGTGATTGGCTGTGAAGATTTCTTTTTTTCTTTTTGCGATATTACTTAGGGTGAGATCTGTTCTGGGGGCTGTCTCAAGGCCCTCACACTTAGGCATAATATAGCATTGGCCTTCCCACTCTACTGCTTCTATTTTTATGTTTTCCTTCCAGTGTTTAGGAACATCACAAGTATTGATTAATATATGGATTGCACCTGCATCAGGCGCTTGCCCAATTGGCTGAACTTGTTGTTCATAAAGAATTATCCGTGCATGCACACTGGGCACTCACATTTTGCTTATATCTGTAAAGCAGCTGGCTGAAAATTCACCTAACTACACAATGGCCGAGATCAATGGAAAGTCTGGTGGATCATTATAACTGGGTGGACTGTTGATTGAGATTTTGAAATTATTCATGGAGAAAGAGAAACGCACATATGGCAACCCCCATTTTATTTAGAAATCCAACAAGTTTTGGGGACTGAACCTTCCTACCTCTTAGAACTTTTCAACCCTCTGGGCATTCTGTCCAAGTTGGCCACTCTCAAGTTGAATTTTGAATTCTGTTTCCATAAAGTTAAGTTCAAACTGGTTAAGAGAACTCAAAGTTATGTAAGGTGCATAAGTGCAATTTACAGTGGCGTGAAGAAGTCAGTATTAACTTCAGTGGTGTGGCTGCACCTCTGATAATCTGTGTAATCAAATTTGAGGTGATTCGAGCTAAACTGACTCCTAAATCAGACCTCTGAGGAGTGTATGGAAATGTATCCTTGTTTACATGGAAGCTTATTAAGATTAATTTAGGGGCGAAACCATCGAACCATAAAGAAGTTTCAGAGTTCAAGGAAAAGCAGTTCATTCAGGATTGTTTTTTTTGAAAGAAAATCAAGAGAACAGGCCTTGAGAATAAACGTATTTCGGCTCAAAACAAAGCAATTTAGCACCCTAAGTGAGAAGTAAGTGAAGTAGACCCGCAAAGGAAAAAGTATTTAATAAGCATGTTCTTTTCTAAGCAGAAAATCTAACTTTTGCCAGGCTGCAGCGCTTTTCCAGGATATGAGTGCCAATTTTAGAATGAAAGGAGTATAATTCACATAAAAAAACTCTTCAACTCCTACCCAAATGTTTCTTGGCCGGGTTTCTTCCTTGAGGTCAGAATCAGTCCAAATTGACTTCACATTTTATGAAGGCCATGTTTCAAGGACCCTGCTGCGAGTGATTGATGCTCGGCCTCTCCACAAGATGAACACCGTCCCTATGTTTTTTTGCTAGCGGCATGAATTAAAAGTCAACGCTTACCTTTCATCTGAGGCTCCAGCACAGAACTGCTGTATATATTTTTTTCTGTTGAAACAGCATGCAGTGTTCAGGCGTGCGCATACATACACTGCGGCCGCAGAACACGCAGCAATAAATCAGTGAGAAAATACAGGCTGCCAGTTAGACTAAACAAGTGCATTTGCAAGGCTTGCTAACCCTCATTAATCATTCTGACAGTCCTAAAAACACATTTCCCCTTTAATGACTGTATTTGGATAATCAGTGCTTTTTTCTTCCTCAGTCGGAGTTTGAGTAACAGACAGCTGGTGTTATTACACCCATTCACTGGGGAGTGCAGAGATCAGGGTCAACTCAGAGTCAACCGCTGGAGGTCCCGGCATCCAGGGCAGGCCGGGAGGGCTGGGCCTGGGCAGCCAGGGGGAGTCGTGTGCTGGGGAAAGTTTAGGCCGATTTTTGAAAGCCTTCTTCAGCCACCCCCTGCGTTCATTGGATACATAAAATTGCCAATGTACTAAGTAGGATAAGACTTTAGAAAAACATCCGTGTTGTTCTCGAGCTTTATAAACACGTGCTGCGCCTCTCGTGACGTCACGCGGTGGTAAACAACGACGAGGGGCTCTTACACTGCATCCTTTTAGTGCAGTGAAACGGGGCATCGTATATTCTTATTCTTTTTCTCATACCAAAATCTACCAATCAAACTACATATAATAATGTGCGGACTAGATGTTTCTAGATTGTTTTCAGAATGCTCCCCAGCCTAGGATACTTGTGCAAAGTTCTTCCGGGTTATTCTGTAGTGGAGTTTGGCCTCTTCTTCCCATTCTTTTGCTAATATTTATTAAAGGATTAAACCAAAGAATTAGTCAATCGCTATGGTGACTTTTCTTGTAACATTATGTTAGGGGTTTTTTTTTCGTTTTTTTTTACAGCGCCCACTACCACTTTAGTATGGAGCTATCTTAATCTAAGCGCCAATTTTATATGAATCTTGGGTTTCTTTTGGTCGTTTAGTTCTGTAAGTTTTAGAGCTTTGTTAATACCTACTGATACACTGCACAGTGGCTATATTTCCTAGCTTTTCATTCATGCAATAAAAAATCATTTACACCATTGTATTTCTTGAGTGATATATAGTAAGCAAAGCAAAAACAGTTCACATAATTTTTGCAGTTTATGTACTAAAAATGGAACCGACTGATTTTGCCTGAAACAGAATTCCATCTTGCACATTTAAAACCTGGGTAAAATGCATCAAGTGAGAATATAGGGCAAGTAACTTGAAATTATAGTGCTGTTATTTTATTACTTGGAGCACTACTGTGGGGCTAAATCCGTTAACGTCATTTCCAGTTAAGGATGCAACAAAATGGCACCCTGTTACAAAGTGAGCCCAGTGTAGTTGTTTTTTGGCTTTGCTGGAAAAAAATATTCTTTCTAATTTTCAGAAATGTAGGTCGTTGGGGCCTATACTAAAAGCCTAGAACTGTGCCTTTTTAATTCTCTTATTCATTCCAGTCACCCTGTGACAGGAGCATCTGACTGGGAGTGTAAAAATAAAATTCCAGTCCTGCATTTGTCTTATCCAGGGCTATTTAATGTGTTTACCTGCCCCTGCTGTACAAATACAACTCTGGAATCACATGAACATTAAAGTCCTCAGTGGCAGCCAGGGGTACCAGCTGCTGCCTCTGTCTCACCCTTTATTAACCCTGGTTGGACCCTTATCTGAGGAGTCGTGAAGGCAGCAGAAGGAACTGAAAGTAAACAGGGCTCTGACAGAGCTAATAACTTTCCTCTTCCTGCCACTAATTCATTCATAAAATATAACCCAGGGGCTCAAAGTTTTCCAGAGGAGCCTGCAGCCATCTCTGCAGAACCTTGGGGTTGCCAAATACCGAGGCTGAATGGTACTGATTCTACCATACCCATCTTTCTTCTACTACCATACTTCTGGACTCCTTATTTCACCTTTGTGGGTTCTTTTTTATCTGTTTTCTCATTTTGTCACTGTTTTCCTCTATTTCTCTTAATCCTGCTTGCTCCACTATATCCCCTACTCTCTCTTGCTCTGGGTCAAAGTCTGATGACGTCAAATAAGCCCCGGGCCCAAAAACGAGTGCCAGTGCCCACTCCCTACAGCCCACAGAACATATTAAGAACCGCTCCATACATTTCCATTGCCACAGTAAACAGGGGGCTTTTGGGGCCAGTGTTTTGGACATGGATCAAACATCTGATGTCATCAATGGGTCACTATTGAGGATTTTGGCTGTCATGTTCTTCGCTCTTCGAGTTTTGAAACCAGTCTCTTCACTCCCGCTGCAGTGTCCTCACAAAGCATGTGAAACTTTGTTTAGGCTCACGTGGCGTCTTGTTATACCAGATTCACTCGAATCAACTATGAGAGTCCCACTGCAATAGAGTGCCCTTTATCAGTAGGGTCATCGGATCTACCACTGCATAATTTGCAGAATTTAACAACAAAAAATGTTTCTAGCTCATATGGAGCAAATTTTACTAAAATTATAGTGACATGTGTGACTGCGCAGTGGGAGGCCTTATGAAAAGGTTGCCTGATCAAATTCCACTTACTCACAACTATGGGTTTTAAGCTGGTACTAATAAAGTGAAACCATGACCTGGGCAGTTTTAACATGTAAACTAAGCAGTGCTTAATTTGAGCCGGTGGTTTCCGGTGTGCAGCACCGGCACTTCATCATAAACACCAGCGCTTTCCATGAGCACCAGTTAAGGACACATTAATTTATGGTAGGCATGGGGAAATTAGGTGATTTGCCCAATATCACAGGATGTTGAGCTGACACCGAGACTTGAACCTGGTTCGCAAGGCAGTACCTCTGGCCATTACGCCATATCCTCTCCCCACTTTCATGGTTAGTAGCTGGTTATCTTTTAGGCGGCGCTAACAAGGGAAATGGGCTGTTGCAAGCTGCCTCCTGACGGGAGCCCCAGCACTTATGTTTTTTACAAATTAACCACCGGAACTAAGTGACAAAATTATGAAGCAATACTATCACAAAATGTGTTGTGTTAGATTGCAGTATTTGCCTTTATTGCTGCATAGTTTAGTCAACCCTGCCTCATACTTTGGTCTTCTCCCTGCCACACAATTCCAGTAGCTCTGTGTATAAGGTCATCATATACAGTCCTACCATCACTCCCAGTCAATCAGGGACAGTTCTTCCTTTTGTGGCATTAGATTTTCTGGACCCTACTTGAAACGACCCCACCACCGCCAGAGCCAACCTACACGACGGGATGAGAGACGTCGCCGACTGGATGAGGAACAGCCGCCTTAAACTGAACTCAGACAAGACGGAAGTCCTCATCCTGGGTTCATCACCCTCCGCCTGGGACGACTCTTGGTGGCCCCCGGCCCTGGGCACCGCGCCCAAGCCAACGGACCACGCACGCAACCTGGGCTTCATCCTGGACTCCTCCCTGTCGATGACCAGACAAGTCAACGCCGTCTCATCTTCGTGCTTCAACACCCTGCGCATGCTCCGCAAGATCTTCAGATGGATCCCCACTGAAACCAGGAAGACCGTCACCCAGGCACTCGTCACCAGCCGACTGGACTATGGGAACACCCTCTACGCCGGAACCACAGCCAAACTTCAAAAAAGACTCCAGCGCATCCAGAACGCCTCCGCACGACTCATCCTGGACATCCCCCGACACAGCCACATCACCGGACACCTGAAAGACCTGCACTGGCTCCCCGTCAGCAAGAGAATCACGTTCAGACTCCTCACCCACGCACACAAGGCCCTCCACGACCTGGGCCCCAAGTACCTCAACGACCGCATGACCTTCTACACGCCCACCCGCCAGCTACGATCAACCAGCCACGCCCTCGCCACCGTACCACGCATCCGCAGAGCCACCGCCGGAGGAAGATCCTTCTCCTACCTGGCAGCCAAGACCTGGAACTCCCTCCCCACTCACCTTCGGCGAACCCAGGACCATCTCTCCTTCAGGAAGCAGCTCAAGACCTGGCTGTTCGAGCAGTAAGTTACCCCCTCCCCCAGCGCCTTGAGACCCTCCCGGGTGAGTAGCGCGCTCTATAAATGCCGTGATTGATTGATTGAAAGTGAAAATACTCATACCTGTCAACCTCTTGACTAAAAAAAAAGTGCGGGTGAAGTCAGCCGTTTACGAGAGTGAGTCCATTAAGGTGAATGAAGAATGAATACTTTTTAGAGGCTAATATAGGTTTGAAAAGTGGGCAAGCCATTAAAGTGAATAGAGGCATTTTGTTTGTTAGGCAGGTGAATACAAGTAAAAAGATTGCGACACCAACCAAATGTGGGTGAGTGGACAGGTGTGACTACCCCTTTACTTGTCCCACTTTCCAGGTACAGCACATTTATTTTACTTAATTGACCTTTCACTTTTAATTTAAACTTAAACACTATATAGAGTGAAATCATTGCAAAAAAACAAAAACTCAAAATGCAAATGAAGAGCATGGCCGTGGTAGATTGCACAACTTTTGCATATAGAGGCAAATGTTTGGGGTAAGGGGTTTGAAAATAAGAAGACAGCAACAAGGAAATGCCTTCTCAAAGCCAGTCCTGGTTCACCTCAGGTCTGCAGCTCATTCTCTCTACTGATCCTCCAAAATTGTTTTGTTTGCATTCACAAGATTGTTGATTAGCATTTTGGTTCACACTTGCCACACTCACTAGCAGTATTGTACTTTTCTTTTCTTCCTGCCGCCTTGCATTTTTTAAGCATAATTGCATAGTTCACTTGTGAAAAATGCTAACTCAGCATGTCAACAGACAGGACTAGATTAAGCAAAGTGTCCCGGTTTTTGCTGAAGAAAATATGGTAATCTTACATATAAATATGATTTAAAGGCCATGCTCTTCAGAATACCCGACCTGACGGTAACACAGTGCTGTTGAAATGTTTAAGAATTTGAAAGCACCAGCAGAAACAAAGCAGCTCATTTCCTTCTCATTTTCTTGTAAAAGCTCTACACAGTGTAAACACCAAACAGAGCGCATACCAGGTTGCCTAGAGAGCCCATGTTAGGGTCTGGCAACATCGCTCTCTCCCTGGGAAGACAGATAAAACTGATCACAGATTAAACAAAAAAAAAGTTGAAAAAATCCACACATTTGAGTTAGGAACATATAAATCTAACAAAATCCAGTGAGGTGTAGTGAAAATATGCATAATTATAACTTTGCAATTATGGACAAAAAACCCTGATTGATAAAGAGGGGGAAGGAGCTATGTGGTACTAGAGCGGTCTGTGTGTGGTGTAGAGGGGAGGTTGTGTTGTGTGTACAGAGCAGACTCTATAATACGTAGAAATGTATTATGTTGAGTCAACTCTCAGGTGTTCAAAACGTGCAGAAGTATTTAATATAAACACATGAGGTGATGTCACATGACCAATTATGTTACAAGACCTGCTAAGTAAAATGCTACAAGAGGCGTAAAATACATTAATCCCACCAAAAACATCATAAAATAGGCATGCTGTCTGCAAAATACAAATGTGCAGGTGTCTATAATTATTGTAGAAATCTTATCACTGTGGAGTTGAGTGCAGATACCTCCACTGGGTTCCTGCTGAAGGGCTCCCCCTATGGAGAGATCACTTCTTGCGGCATCACCAGTTGCCAGGAGCAGCTGAACTCGCGAGGGGGGTATTCAGAAGGTCCTCTTCAGCTCAGTAGCTAGCAGGGATGTTTTGAGCCCTGGTGCAAGCAAGGAAAAAGGCCCATTTAACTGCAGTTGGGAGAGTAAAATACAGCTCTTAGGGCCCCTGTGCCACTACACCTGCTGCACCAAAGGTGGCTACGCCCCTTCTTCAGCTGTGAGACTCAGCCATTTTTGTGAGCAAACTCCAACTGCGCAAGACTCACTCACTGTGCGTGAGACTACGGGTCTCTGGTTGGTGGAGGTGTTATATGTAGACCGTAGGTATGAAGCTATATTTCTCTTGTACACTGCTAAGAGACATGTGGCGTGGCCCTATCATGGCAGTGCAGCGTTACACATGTTCCTTTGTACGTTTTGAGTATAAGGGGTTTCATTTATAACTTCTGCAACAGTTATGGCCTTCGTAAAATGCTACCACATAAGTACTCATGGCTATTAATCCTGGGTAAGCAAAGATGCTTAACTATGCTTTGAGAGGTATGTTGTGCTAACTAATCCGTGCCTGAAGGGGGGTAACACTGCAAAAACATTTTTATGAGTTCCACGCACTGTAAACTTTTAGAAAAAGGATGTTCCAATTTGTTTCTGAACCAAAGTAACAAACAAGAAACCAACGTGAAACGAACTTTGCAAAAGATGTAAGTGGGGAAAAATTTAATAAAATGCTGTTTTGCCGGACCCTTATTGCTGGGAAAACTGCGTCTCTCCAGGTTCACCCCCTTTCACCCAAGGTAAAGAAGGGTACATACTGACAGGGTGGTTCACCTAAATGTGGGGTGTTTGAGAATTCTCCCTACTCTCGCTTCTAAAAACAATGCAATGAAAAATACTTATTATTAAAACAATGTAAAGGAAATACGATTTATAGAGCAGATAAAGTATTCACCCTTAAAGTATTCAAGACTAGACATAAATATACTATTTGTTCAGTGGCCTGCACCCACGGAAAGACTAGGCATGGCGCCAATCAAAACAATTAAAAAAAGATATACCAGCAGTGCTGTCTTTCACACATACACACATATATATATATATATACACACACACACACACACGATGTAAAAGCATGTTTTATTTTGCACATGTGGAAAAAATGTGCAGCAGGAGGTAGCCAACTCCAAGAGGAAGAGGATTGGTTGTCCACCTCTCTATGCAGGCTAACCTGATAAAACCCTGCCCTCGGCTTTGGGAGTGAGTAAGAGGAGGGAGGGGCCTTTTTGACTCGGTAAGCCAGGGATGTCCAACGGAAGCCAAGATGGCCAGACCCACCCCCAAATTTTAGAGGGTCTACTTACCATACATTTATTTACCTAGTTACCCTAGAAGAACTCATTTTCCTGTTCAGTGGTTCACTTGAAAACCTGGCATAGCTTTTGCCTTTGGGGACGAATTTTGGACACCAGTGCTTTGGACAAATCGTGGGATGGAGTTTCTCCGATCAGGTGTATTTGCTTTGTGTGCTATGGTCACCAATTGTAGTTAATTTTCAATTTCCAAGAACGGCAGCTTGCTTTCGACCTCCCCTAGTGCAATGGTGAACATCCAATGGCACAGTGCATGGACCAGAGCTGCATCACCAACAATCCCAGCCGCTACCTTTGCTGAACGCAGCCTGGGTGTGACAAGGCTGCTCGGTGAGACCTCCCTGACAAATTCACTAGATGAGACCCTTACTGACCAGTGGGCAAACCAGCCAAATGGTCCGAGAGTGTTCAGACATTTAAAAAAAATGGCAAGAAGGGATGGACTGTAAAGACAAGCAAAGTACTGCTTCAAGCCATGATTTCCTGATTCCGCACCCCGCCCCTCCACCCCTCATAAATCCGGGTTTGCCTAAGAGAGGTATGGGGCTGTTGGGTGGAAGAGACCAGTCTTGTCGGGGCCAAATGAAGAACTGTTGTATCCTCAATACATTTGTAAAATTGCGAGGTGCAACTCTGTGCCTTTAAGGCACTCTACAGTGCACACTTCATATGAAAAGAAAAAATACAGATATATTTCTTCAGATGTCATATTACTTGAACGTTTTTTAAGTATGATTTTACTCTCATGAAGCATGATTTACTTTGTTCATCACAACAAAAAGTTAGATGAATGGTTCGGGAAACATACATTTGATGCACCCACCTAAACTAGAATTTTCACCTGATATATTCCATTTACCTAGTTACAAATGCTTTCTACGAAATTAAATTGTGCCGTGTGGGTTTTATGGAATTGTACTTCAGGTGAGCAGTGGTACAAAGACAATTCTGCTGAATAAGTAAACAAAGAACTAAAAACCAGTAAGGGGCTAAAAAAGAGAACAATGAAACCCGAAACTACTTCCTAGAAGCACCCGGAAGGAACAGGAATGTTCCTCCGGGGTAGCGCAGTCTCAGTCAGGGAACCCTTTGTCTCTGTGGGACTTTGAATGTGTTATGCTAAATATTCTTTGCTAAAATACTGACTTAACACTGGCACTAATGAAACATACAGGACACAATGGCGCATGTTGCTGCCACCAACCACTGGGCGATTTACACCACAGCCAATTTCAAATACGTGCAGCTGACGTTAACCCGTTAAATCTGAGAGCTTCAGTAGCCCCGCCGGGGGAATGAAGCGCTATACCAATGCTACATTCAGCACACATCTGCCTACTACACCCGACTTAACGTGAGCATAAATATAAGGTGTCCAGGAGCTCTGCATTTTAGGTGGTTAAATAGTCACATCAAAGTATTAAACGCAGCGCTCATCTCCACTGAAATCATGTTTGTGTTAAATTTCTGACCTCTTTTCAGTCTATTACACCCCCAAACCCTCCTCGTCCATGAGAACTATAAATAGAAATCTGATGTTCCTTTGTTGAATGTGATTTTACTCTGTGATATTTTGCTCTTTGCTTGTACATATTACATTTGCATCTGTGCAGAGCACCCTGTCGCGAAAATGTGGCCTGCCCTACAAACAAAAATACAAAATAAACTCGAAAGTAAATTGTCCGCATATGAGCCCACGAGCCAACTCACCAAAGGGTGAGGTCTGAAGGAATCGGGGGCAGAGAAATCCGGTGGGTGCGTAGCTTTACTGGGGATAGCACAGCAGACACATCATAAAAGCGTGGAACTAATACGTCGAATACCATTTTTTGTAATATAAGTTTAGACACTTTTCCCACATGTTAAATTCTCATCTCTCCTGCTTCCATTGCCCTATTTCACCGGTAAAAAAATGTCCTAAAACACAAACCATTCCTTTTCCTAGGGAGACCATTGTCGAACCAATGTTGACCCATTCGCCCTGAGTCCAGAGGGTCTGAGTGGCCACGTTCCACAACTCACCATATTAATGTGTTCCAAACAACAACGTGTCTGTTGCGTTCTACCTCACCACATATACAGGTTCCACATAATATATGGTCCTATACCTCCAGCCCCAAATGAGTCTGTGTGCCGATTTACATGACGTATTAAGCAGGTTGCCTGTACAACATGCTTAGTATTTTTGCTGGTCTGCGCCTGCTATATATATTATATCTACAGGTCTTTTCGAAAAGAACGATGAGGTGATAAAGCAATCCGCGAGCACCCACGACAGAAAAGCACCGGTTTATCAGCTTTTCATTAAAAGCACACAAAATATTTCAACAAAAATTAACACACACACACAAAGGGACCAACTCAACATCGGCTCAAACAAATGCCATTTAATTTAACTTTATATCCCAACTTGTATCCTGTGTGGGCCCTACCTCCAAAGCGCTACGAGTCAGCGCTTTACAGATACCGTAAATAAATTAGAAATAGATAAAATGGCACTAAATTCTTTACATCAATGTACATTCCTTCTTTCAGTCCGTATATCAAGTGTGTCGACTAAACACAGCTTAGGACGACAGTCTCTTCCTTTTATTGAAAATGTAGATTTAATTTAAAGTGCGAACAGCAACGGTGGAATAAGAGGTAGGGCTCTCTTATTCCCGCAACACAGACTTTTGTTTTTTTTTAACTAAATGCAACCAAGTTGTATGAAATAAATTGACATTCCAAGGCAGTAGAAGAGGGCTGGTGCAGTCCGCCCTTAATACTAGGCCCGCTTCACTTATGTATGCATAAGTGTGACTAACTCTTTTAATGCTCCTTGCTTCAGAAGTTAAGTAGACAATGACGGTAAAATCTTCGCCGATCGGCCCCCTTGTGCCTATATTTTCGACATGAAGATGTTGCAGAAAGGGGGCTGGATCTGGGAGCACTGGGTGAAATGTTCCTCCAAACCAGTAACCTGGTGACTAAAAGTGGCACGGAGGGGCAGGCCCCTCTAATCCAGTAACCGGGGGTAACTAGGCCTTATCCAAGAGAGGAGGCCTCGTGCTTCTTGCGGGCCTGTCACCAACACAGAAGCGAGCCCGGCAAACGCCCACTTGCCCAGGACTGATGGTTTGAACAAAGATTTCAACTACAGAAGTGCAACTAGTTACGTCGATGCATTATTTCATACAAACTCTGGGCTAAAAGATAAAAATGTTATTTCCGATATTGGCACCCAGGAACCAATTCTGAAGAAAGTGGCGTGGTCAGTGTACTAAAGAGGTCTGCTACACTCATGGCTCCAAATAAAAACAAACACTTATAAAGGGTTCATTTACTCTTGCTGGAGGAGGAAATGTCACAACCCCTTTGCTACACACAAAATGATCTTGTTACGTTTTATGTGTGTGGCACATAGGGGGTAAAACATAATGAAATTACAAAGATATTGCAGATTTACTCAGGCTGGTACTTAACATCCAGCACTAATCATCTTTGCTCACCTACTTTCACAGCGGAAAACAAAATTACATTAATGTATTTAATAACAGGGCAGAACTATGACGTTATTGGATAGAAACTAAATAATGGAACCAGCTGAAACGCCTGAAGGGTAATTTCCAAAATCTCTTACAAATAAAGAAAGCTATTTTTTGAGTGAAAATGCGCTCATCCGGCCACCGCAGTCAGCTTGCCTGGCCGACTTGGCTGCGCCACTTCCGGGTATGGAATTATGTAGTGCTGACCTGGTCAGGCCAATCAATAGCTGTACTGCCAAAAAGATTGCAAACGCAGCAGCAAAGAAAAAATATTATGCGATTTGAAATTCCCCGTTGCCCTTTTAAGACAGTTCCCGCTGTCAATGATGCCGGGCCTTCATTGAATTGCTTTTAAAGATGATATGCTGCGAGGAATCTGCAACGGCGTGAAATAACTTTTAACACGACACAAGGGAGGAAGGCCCGAAAAAACATAATCGCTATAATTGCGGTCTTTGTAGCGTTTTAAATGTGGCGACATTCAAAGAAAGATTGACACATAGAATTGCTTGATTCGCTTAACGCTTCCTTTCCATGAAAACGTGAGGACACTTTGGGGCAGATTTACAATTAACTAACGCAGCACGGCGCAGCAAGTCATTTTGCTGCGCCTTGCTGCGTTAGTTTGGAAAGCACAGGGATGCGACATATTTACAAGAATATGTCGCATCCTTGTGCTTCCCCCTGCGCTGGCGCACAAACTGCAGCCATGGCGCTGGCGCAGGCACCCTTGCACCGTGGTGCAAGGATGCCTGCGTCGTGGGGAGATTGTTTTGTGCAGGAAGGGCACCTTCCTGCACAAAAACAATCACTACAACCATTTTCCTCTTTCAATGCGTGCTGTAGAATGCAGCACGCATTGAAAGAGTAACAAACAAGGAGAAATGAAAACATTTCTCCTCGGTGTGCTCGCTACGCCACCTCTAGGGTGGCGTAGCTTTCAGACGCATCTCCAGAGTTACGATTTCTCGTAATTCTGGAGATGTGTCTTGTTCCATGGGTGTTGCGTGGGAACACCCACAGCAACACCCATGGAACGCCCCTTCACCGCAAAGTGCTGCGTGTGAATGGGCCGTATTTACAAGGAGAGAAAGTCACGCAGGGTGGCTTTTCCTCTCCTTGTAAATATGGAGCAGCCCCTGCGCCACCAGTACGTCACAAAAAGTGACGTACTGGTGGCGCAGGGGGCTTGTAAATCTGCCCCTTTGTGTTGACAATATCGCCTTTGCTGTATCCCAAGTCACTTCCGGTTTGTTTAGAATCCCCGGATATGACTTCAGCTGCCAGAAATGTTCAAAGATACCATTCTAAGCACAACTTGCAGTTCGGGAAGTGTGTGTTTTAATAAGGGGACGGGGCATGTGTAACAAAATGTAACATGCAAAATTAATTTGATATATTTAACTAGGTTTTTTCAAGATGTTGACGCTGAAGAAATATCAGGTGAGAGACCTTGTAATTATAGTAAGCAGAATAGGGAGGTGGGGTGAGGGAGAGAGTTATAAAAAAATAACTATACGCTCACAAAGAACAACCGATTCCCAAACTTGGGTAGTCGAAAGTGAAAGTAGAAACATCAGCAAGGCAGTAGGCCAAGTTTGAAAATCTCCCGTTCCGTGTAAAAAATGCGGTTTGTTTAATGTTGATATGTAGTTGTGGTTAAGTAACAAATAAATCTCAACAGGAACTGTCTGTTTGCAACTTTTGTCATTCGGTGCAGAGAGCAGTAAAGCTATCTATACACATAAAACGACAAAGCTGCTGTCTTGTATGATGGGCAACAGTTGGTGAGAAAATGCGTAAATGTATCTATTTTTTTTATCTGTCTTGGAGATGCCTGGGGTGAGTTCTCACACATGTACCCTAAATCCTAGGATCACAGGATACCGCGGGGCATCAAATGGGGGCTACGCCGCGCACACCTGCTTCTCTCCTTAACACTAATTCACGCAGAGAAAAACCGAAAAACTCCCATTGATTGAAAAATAAGTCACAGAAAAAAACACAAGACTTCCATCGAAAAGGACGAAGGGATTGGATGCAGATGCCTTGAAGGATAAAACAATGAATCTATCTTCCACATTAAATCGCTCGTAACTGCCAGAGGGGACAAGTAAATAAGGTAAAGCTCAATTAAGCTACAATCCTTAAATCATAAGAACTTCCGATAGGTATAATTGATTGGAATCAATTTAGGTCGTATATCTCACTTCGCAGATTCATTAAAGCGGCGGTAAATACAAGCACCATACACCAACACGCACACCTTTCATACGCCAACATTTCGATAAAATATCCCGAAGCATTCGGGCCTCTTATGTGGGGTATTGAGTAACTATCACAAGTTGCACTTACCCACACTAGAGGGCGCACAAGCCCCATGTATGCCTTTCTGAAGCCAATCCCCATGCAGTTTAAAGCCACTGCTGTTACAATTTAATGAAAAATGTTTAGCACAGAAAGGGATAAAAATATATAACTCTTAGCAAACAAAAAGAAGTATTCATTAACATGCCCACGTATGATTTGCTCTGATTTGACTTAACACACTTTTTTGATAGTGTGAGTGAAGCTTTGGAGTTCAAAGAATACGTTTTCTCGCCACCAATCGGTATGATCTTTCATGAAACCCCAAAACAGCTTCATTGTAAGTATCCGTGGAAATGCGAGAAGAACGCAATGTAAATATATCCAAGATTTGATTTATTAACAAAATAGGACTTGTCAAGTCTGACGGCCCCTGCCATCAAATCCCCCATTCAATACATTACAAAAAATATTACATCTCTTTTAACTGTACAAATAAAAAGAAAGGAGGATAGGGAAAATGTCTTTTAAAGGTTCATGCAAGAAATTCCTCAGAAAATTAAAGCAAACGTTTGAAAAAAATAAGGCAAAAGAGAAAAAGATAGAAACTGCAACAAAAAAAGTAAACGATTTTTTGGACACAGACTGTTTGCATACCATGGATTCATTGGTGTGAATAATGCACTTATATTCCCAGCTTTAAGCTAAAATACAGTTTAATAAATACACAGTCCGGTGGGAGAGGTGTGCGGCGCCCCTGGCTCATTGTCATTGGTAGCCCAGCGCCGAGGCGGAAGTGAGTCTCTGTCCGTATAGTGCATAGGGGGAGTAGTAAGGTCCAGCAGCCTGCAGAGAGGGCACGGGTAGCCCCGTCGCGGCCGAAAACTGGCTCTTGCCGTACGGGTGGTACCTGTTCAGTCCCAGGCTGTGCGGGCTCCGCAACGAGAAGGAGCCCGGTAACGTGGTGGGGCTCCCGGGCCCGGCGGAGTGTGGCAGGTGCAAGTGGCAGGAGGCAGCCGAGCTGAGGCTGGAGCCAGGGTAGCCGGCTAAGAGTTTCTCCGCCCCAGGGATGGCGGTGTGGGTTCGCAGGTGCGAGAGCAGGTCCTCGGAGGAGGCGAAGCGCTTGTCGCAGGGGCCGCTCGCCGACACCCAGTTGCATATGTGCGGCACGTGCTCGTTCTGCAGCATGAAGCCATAGGTGTAGAGGGGGTGTCCGGAGAGCGTGGGGGTGACGCTGGAAGACAGCGGGTGCGAGGGGTACACCAGCGGGTATCCGGCCTTGAGGGACGCCGGCTCGTGCACGCAGGTGGAGCAGCTGCTGCTGCCCAGGTGGGAGGCGCTGTGGTAGCCCAGGCAGTAAGGGTCCCTGCACAATCCTTGCATGAACGAGGGTGGCGAGGCTCCGGTCAAGGGGCTGGAGCTCGAGCCCTTGCCCGGCAGGCCCAGGGTGCCGTGCAGCTGGCTGCCCACCAGGCCCGCCTTGGCATGCTCCAGTCCGGACACGTACTGCGACGGGTAGCCCGCGTAGGCGCCCACTATGGATCCGTGGTAACCTAGGCCCGAGGGCGGCAGCGAGAAGACAGAGTGGCCCGGCTTGTAGGGGGACACAGGTGCCACGTGGCCCGAGGATCCGAGCTCTGCGGCCTTGCTGCTGCCGGACAGGCACTCCCCGTGGCCGGACTCGGAGCCCGAGCTGCTGGTGCTGCTAAGCCGGGCCTGGGAAGAGGCGGGCTCCGGGCTGGGCTTCACCACCTCCGGCTCTTTTTTCTCCTGGCAGTCCGAGTGCTGACCCGGGGAGCTGACCCGGGAGGAGGGCGACGAAGAGAAGCCGGCGCTGGGAACCCTGAAGCCGGCCTTGTCCCCTGCGGAGGCCGAGGAGCCGCCCAGCTCCTTGCGGGACTCCCCAGACCCGATGCCCTTGGAGTAGGGTTTGAAGCTGGACTTGTCGTCGCCTGGGGGGCCTTCCCCGTGAGACGACTGCTTCATGGACGATGAGGACCTGCTGGGCTCTTTGTCGCTGGAGGTGACCGAGCTGAGCTTGGACGATGGCGGAGGATCCGGCTTCCCGATCTGGGAACAGGTTTGGGCCAGCAGCGCCAGGGGGCTCTTCTTGGCATCCAGCTGTGGGGAGAGAGAGGAGAACCATGTTAGCATCTTGTTCTGCTGCTTTTACTGAGTCCGAGGGGCGTCTAGGACATCCAACAAACGTGGAACACCCTATATAATGATCACACTACACTAAAATACAGTGCAACGTTGTGACAACCCATACATAGTACTCACTCTACACCAAACCACAGTCCAAGGGGGTGACACCCCATGCTCAGTCACTAACCTACACTTAACCACCCCTTAGGCCAAAAGGCTGACATACAGTAGTGACTTCTTACTAGCCTCAGAACAAGGTGAGGTGACGACACCATAACGCTATAAACACATCCTAAGTTTGTGTCCTAATGTTTTAGTATTTTAAAAGTTATACAGCGCTTCATATCCATTTAAAAACTGCGTGGCGCTACAATGAATCCCAACACAAAGAAAAAAAACACTGATTTAGAGCAATCGCCTCTGGTCCAAAGGGTTTGACCATAACCCCGTGCATTAGACACTAGGGCCAAAAAGGAAGACATGCTTTTTGAGAGGTAAACCCAAACCCATGCCATGCCATGCTCTCTCCCCCCCCCCCCCAGCAGAAGGTACATTTAAAAGTATCCTTGTGGCACAGATAAAGCGGCCCTCCGTCAGAGCCTGGTAATACATATAACTGTTGGCAATAACGAAAGGATATGTAGGTCAATATTTTTAATTTTCTGGAGATAGACTCTTTCTGGGACGCGCTGGCGAAGGAATTATTGGTGGATGTTCACCAGAACCCAAAGTTGTCTATCTTGCTGCTTGCCCTGGGTGCTAAATCCCATGTTTCTAAGATGCGGAACCAGAAGCATTCAGATACTGCCATAATCCGGAATGTGTTGTAAGGAGGGTGGAAGTAGTTACAAGAAAGCGTTTATATACAAAGCGTGTGCTCCGCTGCAGCATTCCAGCCAGCAGGGCCGGGGCGCTAGAGGGGAGAAGGGACCACACCCTAAGGTGTGAGGATGCCCCGAGTCTAGGTGGCCCCTTGGAGTGAAGGGTTTGGGGTGGGCGGTAATAGACTAGTACATCGAGGCTGTACTTATGTGAGGAAGAAGAGGATAACTGCGTGGTGGGCACGGTGGAGATAGGCGTGTGTGTGTGTGTGGGGGGGGGCCGGGTTCTTGCGGTTTGCGACAGATATAGGTACTCCGTGTACCCTATGGCCTGCGTAAGGCAGGCTCTGCCTGCACCTCCACACCTAGAGGTGGCCGGAGCCACACAGCGCACAGAGGCCTCGGTATCTGGGCACAGAACCGTGCAAGGTGCGCCTGGTGGGCTCCAGACTCACCAGTGCAAGGCACATTGGGGGCACAGGCAACGGCAGAGAGCACGCGGGAGAGGTTCGCCTGTCACTGCGGACTGCTCCGATACACAAGCGGTTCCGGAGGCGAATGTAGGTGGAGCCGAGTGGAGGTGTAAGGGGGCGATACATTGAGCACGGGCTCTTGCTATCTACAGCTTCGACTGGGGCGGGTGCAGCTGGCGAGCGGGGCACGGGTGTGGGAGTTGTCAATAGTTCACTAAAATCAGCCATGGTTTGGGGTGCTAGTAGGGTGATCCCAGGCGAGTATTTGTAAGGCGCACCAAAAAGGCAGATCGAGGTCACAGTGGAATTCAGGTGACGGGGGCAATAGTTGAAAGTGAAGTAGGCGTCAGTGCTGTAGGGTGAGGTGTGAAGTACATTGGGTTTACACCTTTGTGTGGCATATCCTGTCCATGCAGATGGCATGGGGCCTTCTCGGGGTGCATTATGCTGTTGAGGAGCTCAGAACATGTTTAAGTAAGTGTGCAGCGGGGTTACCATAGCCCGGCAAACGGGTACTAAAGCTGCAAGACACGTATGATACACAACTCAACTGGGTAGATCAGGGCCACAGAAAGGGGTAGGGGGACAAGCTGTCGGGTAGAAGCAGGTTGGGACATTCCGGGTACGGTTGTTTGGGGGGTAAAACGGGACCATATGTGGTTGGAGCTGCCCGTGATAGGTGCGCCTAAGAGGTGGGTTTCGTTTTCCAGTTCTTGCGACTCTTACCTCTATAGGGCTGATCGGGGTGGCGGACAGCGGCTGTAGGTACTCGGGGTGCAGCAGGTGACCCCCGTGAGCGCTCAGCATCTTGAGCACCCTGATGGGCAGGCGCTGGGCCTGTCGAAGCGGGTCTGCGGGCGGGAGCTGGGGTCGCCCGGGGGCTCCGCCGTGCGGGAAAGGTAGGCGGTAGAAGGCGATGCCTGAGTCCCCTGGTTCCGGACTGTCGCGGTGCGCGCTCTCCGAACTCTGGGTGTCTCTGTCCCCCGGGCTCTGCTGCTTACATCCGAGGGGGGGACCGTTCATTTGGAGGAGGGCGGCGGAGGGCAGCTGCGTGTCCTTCCTTCTCTCCCGGTTGCCGATACACTGAGTCCGCCTCTCGCTGAGCACCGCACCAGGGCTGCCTCCTCGGAGCCCCGCCCAAGACTCCAGCCAATCACCGGAAACCGGGGCCGGGCTGATCCAGAAGGACGCGAGTCACAGCCAATCACCAGCCCTGGGTACCTTGGAGCAACTGCGCTAATGTGCCCCTGAGTGTCACTAGAGCCTGCTCTGTCCTAGGTCGTGTGATGCAGGTGGTGCTCCCCTGGTCGGGTCAGGCTGGCTGTAGCTCGTTGCAAACTGCCGTCCTTTCTTTACCGTGCAATGCTGAAGCCTGCTGCTCCTGCCACCCCACAAATCAGGAAAAGCGACCTTACCAGGGAGCAGCAACATTGCAGCATTGCGTGACCAAGTGCAAAGTAATATTGCAGTTGCCCTGACCATGCACGACACAGTTTGTCACCTCTCCGTTGCTCCAGTACGTCTGCTGCTTGGCTGAAAAACCTGCCATGAAATATGCTTCTCCTCAGGGCACGTATTAAGGTTGTCAGGGATCTCCGATGCTGCTTCCTGCACATCCCCTGAATAAAAAAATAGTTGCCCTTTCATGCTCTCCTCGCCATTTGAGAGTACAGTCCGCTGTCCCCTCATACCAACATAATCTTCTGCCTGCATCTTCTCTGGCCACACCACGCTCCCTTCAGCTGCTCCCATGACCACGCAATATTGCTGTCTCTAAGCCAATCAAGCAGCCTACGGCTTCGCTGACTACGTAGTATTGGTGATGCTGAGGCGGTGCAGACCGCAGTCTGCTGCTTCCACAGCCACACATTCTCCTTTAAGAGTGGGCATGAAATGGTGCTGCCTCGCATGTTGCTGCATTTTGCATTTCTTGCCATGTAATGTTGCTCGTTGGTCTTTTTCTGACCTTTCTGACTACCCTTTTCTGGCTGTGCAGCCCTCTGCGCTTCTGAGCATGCAGTGCTGCTGCTTGTGAGTGCTGGTTCCACAGTCATGCGAGGACGCTTCATAAGTTTCCAGCATGGAGGCTACATCTCCACCTAGCAAGAGATGAGCAATCACCAATGTATGCCCATGGAAGTCACCTCCAATCATCACTGACGGCGAACCACTGGATTTTATGCTGAAAGGGAGTTTCAGCTTTGTGCACCGCTACACCTGAACTGCAAGCATACTGTATTGCTGCACAAAGTCTACCACTGTCGTCATGTGGCACACACACGCAAAGGAGCTCTCAAAGGTATAAATAGCATACAAACACACTATTCAGGATCAAATGGAGAGACAAATTGGTGGTAGCTCAAACCTAACTGGGACGCAACAAAGCACTGATATAATCATTTACAAGAGGCAGGTACAAGGGATTCTAGTGTAGTGGGGTAATGCTCCTTGAACAGATGGGTTTTTCTTTTCTTTTAGCCTCTTCTCCAGTTGCATTGGGTGCAGTGCAGTTCTGATGTCAACTGGAATATCAGTCCTGATCCTGTGTGTGTATATATATATGTATATATATATAGATCACCTGATGTTTTGGGGTTTTACTTCTTGTACTTTTTCTTCATCAGTCCGGAAGGAAATGTCCTGGCTCCTGGTGTGGTGGTTAGTTTAATTGCCAGGTCAGTGTTTCTTAAGGCCTTGTAGGTGACATAGCTGACGTTAAGCGTGATGTATGTTTTCTTAGACTGATAATCTACAATTTCTAGAAATTTACTCTGCAGAATCAGATAGCATTAGAGTGAATGTAGTCCCAGGCCCCTGTGTATAGCCTCAAAATGAGACTCCCAGCCTTCTTGTAGACAAACCCTCAACCTCTCAAATACTACACACTACCTCTGGTTTTCTTAGCGCAGTGTGTCATTAGAATGTGACAAGCTTCAAAATTTGGTGAGAAGCCACTAAAAAGTTATTTAGTCCTGCAGCCTCTAAGGTTACAAAGACTTGGGCCCGGGAGTGCATGGCAAAAGCTGCATGGTCCTGTTACACCCCTTGCTCTGCTATATGATCTGTGCACGCAGCATTTAGTTTTAGCTTGCACTGTCGGACATGCTCAGTTTATGGCTATAAGCAGGGCCGCTAAAAGTATGCGTCAGTGGAGGACCAAATTATGTGGCAAGGTTGACTAAATTATGTGACATGAAAAGGCAAATTATGCAACATATTGAGGCACTTTTTTTTATAGTATTACCTGAGGATTTTGTCATTTTTACAGATGTTAACACTATCTGGGCAAAGGTTCCACCTCATTAGCACCAATTTGACACCAAATACAGCAATAAGCAACAGAAAGATGACCACTCAAACTTTGCAAAGGGCTCTCCACTGCAGAGTAACATGTGCTGCCATGTTTCAGTAACTTTCGATCCGTTTGAGCTACAAACACTTTTTGTTAAAATCTGCAGCTTTTTAAACAGTTGATGGATTATGTGACAAATGTGGCAAATCCTTATTTATGAGGAAAATGCAGCGGCCAGAAAATCATGTAATTCCAGTGGCTCTGGTTCTAAGTATTCAATGGGAACATTTGTATTGAAGGGTGGAGTCACTTACCTTTGACACCAGTTCATCAAGATCCAATGATGTCTACGAAGCAATGCAGTAAATCACAGCTACTCCAATGAATTTCCTTGTTTGCGTGCCAGAATTATTTTATTAAAGAAAAATTGATGAATTCAGCATTTCGAGCAGAAGCACTATATATATTTCGGCTGTACTGACCAAGGTGTACCGGCCTCTTCCTGTTTGAATCTCCCCACTCTTCAAACATGAAGAGGCCAGTACACTTTGGTCAGTACAGCCGAAATGCGTAGATGGGCCCACATTTTCTGCCACAATAAATTGTTTTGATGTACCTGAGTGTGCCGGCCTCTTCCTGTTTGAAGAGTGAGGCGATTTTGATATGCAAAAGATGGGACTGGTGGCCTTGTCATTAGCCATGCAACATTGGCGTTCAGGAGCCTGCCGGCATCCACCGAATACGAAGGAGGAATAATCTATCTGTCTATCTATCTATCTATCTATCTATCTATCTATCTATCTATCTATCTATCTATCTATCTATAACCCAAATAAAGTTCTCAGTCTCCAAAGAACAGCCACAGACACTCTTGCCACATTTGCGAACAGTGATTTATTAAATACAATGGCTTCCCACCCAACGCGTTTCAGCCAAAGCCTTGCTCGTGGGTTAGAGTGGTGCAGTCAAGACCCAATACAAATACAAAATCCTTAAACTAGACATCAAAAAAGGACAATAAAACAGTATGGAGTTTATTTCAATGAAATAACGGCAGACATTTTGGTGTAGGTTACCTATATACATATTGTCCTGAATTACCTTATACAATTGTGAAATAATCAGTTTATTGTTACCCAATCCCGAAACAGGAGGGATAAAAAACATAAATAAATTTACATTATCTCATTGAGTCAATTCATTACTTATGGTAATTTGTCACTTCTTTTAACATAATCATGATCCACGCAAAAACAAAATCAATATATCCTCCCAATCATATCTACTTGCATGGAGTACACATATTTACACACTTTTGTTTTCACGTCATGTTATAGGTATTTCTAAATTAATCACTTTTAACAGTAATTCAAAAGACCAACCAAGCACGATATCGTTGTGCAGCACAGTTCCTTAAAAGTTATTTTGAGAAGACTTCCACCATCCTAAATGGCATTGTGCCCCACCCCTCAAATGTCGTTTGCCGTGAGAGGGCCCTCGTTTCGACGAAGAGTCCTTCGCCAGGACTTGGGTCAGCTTGAGTGATTTGTAGGCAACCTCTCCAAAACTTTTGCAGTCCATGTTTATACCAGGGCCATAACTTGGAACAAATTACCTCCTTAAAATACCCAGCTCCTGCCTGCTGGCATGGGCTCCGGCCCTAAACATTTATGACTTTAGTGTTTGACATTTTTATGTTTCCTTTCATTTGCCTCTTTTGTGAAGGCCTATAATTTGCCACCGCAGCAATGCGGGGGGAACAGCCCTCCCTCCCCCTCGAGGTAACAGAAGAAACCCATCCATCTCCCAGGCCCCTTTATACTCCTTTCAACTGTATATACAGACGGGGTCAGGCAGTTCACGCACAGGAAATAAGCCATCTTGCCATGGAGCGACTTTATGCGATTTCTGAGCTTTTTTTTTTTTTAAAATGCCTACGACTTTACTATTTTAAGAGGCAATGACAGACACCTTAAAAAACAGAAGGAAAAATAAATTGAGAGAGCAGAAAACCGCTGAAGCAAATAGGCGCGGAAGCAAGTAGACAGCAACGGAGATAAAAACGCGCACGCTCACGTCGTACGAACACACCTAAGAGCACCAAAATAAAGATCAGGCATACAAAATAGGGAAAGGGAAGAACGAGGTAGAAGGCCACATGGAGGCAGTAGAAAGGGGACATCTAGAGACCGGGGGAAGTAGTGAAAGAGTTAGGGCGATGGAGCACAGAAATAGACTCAGGGAAAGTCTGAGTGCGTGATAGATTAAGAATTAAGGGCAGGGAGAGGAGAGCGAGGGAGAGAGCAAGAAAAAAAATAGAATTTGTCGAACAGATGGGCGAATGGATTGAGAGGAAAGGTGGGTGGGTGAATAGATTGATGAGTGGATGAGCGGGATAGGTGGGTGGGCGGATGGGGAGGCAGGCAGATGCAGACAGAAAGACGGGAGAGTAGGTAGATAGTGCTGCTCAGCAGTACTGAGTGTAAGAGAAGTAGGCAGAGTACTCTTCAGCAATAGTCATAGTCGAGTGGCGCATATGGATTGTAGAGACACTGAGCGATATATACAAACACCAGAGAACAGAGACAGACCGAGTGGGATAATTAATCATATTAGATGCTGGCAGATGTTTCATATTAAAACAATGTCGCTACTATTAAGTTCCCGCAGCCGCCCATTATTAAAAGTCTGGGCTGTGCTGAGCTCACTGTTCTGAGGGAAGGAAAAAAAACTCCGCTGGCCCAACCCCAACGAGCGCAGGCTTAGCGATGTCACATGTTTCACCTCAAGTACCACTTTCCCAACCACAATCAATCACTCTGTTTGTCAGGCCTGTCAATCCCTGCGCATTGTGAGCCCTGTTTCCAAAAGCTGACCACAAGATTGATTCAACCTGAACAACAACAATATAAAAGGAGCCTGCCTTTGAAAGAAGCCATTCAAGGGGAAGGAGAGAGAGGGAGAGAAAGAGGAACAAAACTTTCCTCAAAGTAATCCGCTGTGAATGCCAACTACACAAGAAGTGAGGTGGGGCAGCCCGGGCCCGGGATTCAGACGACACCAGGGCATAATTGGCACTTTGCGAGACGTTTACTCCAAACAAACAAAAACAGAGCAGAGCACAAAGCCTCAGGGGGGTACTTAAGGTGCAGTCATTGCTGCCCCTGCGCTCCCACTCGCACCTCCACCCTCACAATGCTTGGCAGCCCGCCTGACGTAGCCATTTTGATGTCTAATCTTGTAAATGTAAGCACGTTTTTGTTCATTATTTTTCATAGCGCTGGCATGTCGCCTTCCGGCCACTTCGCAGTGCTAGAAAATTGTTTTTATTGTGTTGTGACCCTTCCTGCCTGTTCCCTATGGCTCGCAATGGAAGACGCAGATCTTAGTCTGGGAGGTACATCCTCGCGAAACTTCGGCGGTGGCTTAAGTTGGGTTCTGGGAGTTCTATTAGCTGGCTGTGTGTCTATTATACACATTTTACTGAAGGGAGACGCGCTGCTTATTAAAATACGATATGTTGCTCATAACATTTTAGCTTCTGTTATTCTTATTCAAATATTTTTCTTCCATTTATTATTTGTAATTTCTCGCAAGCCTTTTTCTGAGACTTTCTTTGCGAGTCTTGCTTCAACCTCTGGAAAAGAAAGTGACGTCATATGGTGAAGTGTGTTGCTACACCATACAGTGAACAGTATAAAGTTTAATTTTCTTGTTCACTGGAAGTGAAAAATGCAACTCTTTTCTATTCACATTTAGTGTTGCAAAAGGTTTGAGTAAAGGGTGCCATTTTCTTTTCCTAAGATTGAAGTAAGTTTATAAAATGGAAGACAGCTTTAGTAGGAACAAGGCATACCAAATGTTTGTAGAGTGAAATAAATGGGTTGAGTTTTAGACTGGTAAATCTGGCAGAAGTAAAAATATTAATGTTGGGTTCAATGATATTTGAGTTTTGAAAAAGAAAAAGTTATCTAAGATATAGTGAGTTTTGTTTAAGACAACAAAAGCAGGTGAGATCGAGATCAAATCTTGGAATGTCACGTCGACGTCACGTCTACACCTATGATTACTGTGATATAGGAACTGTTAAAAGAGACTTTCCTTGGATCTTGCACCCGGGACACTGTTCCCTTACAT